>CM022485.1:25343922-25431340 GCA_011952105.1 Coreoperca whiteheadi
GTAAAGTAATATAAGAATAGAGATTTGTGATTTTTTTTTTGTTGTTATTGTGGTGGTGTGGTGTTGGGGGGGTTATTGGTGGGGGGGGGGGGGGGGGTGGTGGGGGGAATCTCATAATTGCAATGCACCCTGATAAATAAATAACAGTGCCGCTAGTTAATCTGAAAGCATACCCCGCTGGGATATGCTGTTGTGAAGAAGTACTGTTGCCTTTTTGCTCACAAATTGCCCTATTTTCAGTGGCTGATTTGCTTTAGTAAAACTTAAAGCTGTGCAGAAGCGCTGCTGTCTCAGCAACAACAATCTTCAGTAGAAATGCAAATAGATACACATGCAAAGCAAACCTCTGGCTAATTATACATCCGTCTTACAAGGTCTGTGTCCCTGAGAGCTGGAAAAAAGTGTAATGCACAGCATGTATGCTCTTCGTAGACATAGCTTTAATACAGCACATCTGTGGGTTGCCAGATTAGAAAGATCTTAATAAAGCTTACTGTACACTAATTATACTTGCAACACAGAAGCACGAGAACTCTTTGCTTATATTTAAAAAGACGTGTTGGTTCGGCATTTTTTCACTCATTTACAGAAGAACACAAAGACAAAGGAGAAGGTACACAAAGCTACGGTCATCTAAGTCCAAGCAAGGGTAAGCTCAGGCTACAGAGAATGATATATCCAAGTCAAAAACACAGTGAGGCAGTTTATGATAATCTGGGAAAGAAAATATTCAAGTGTATCATAAAACACTAACGTTACAGCTCTAAATATTGCAAGGTTTTAGTGCCCACATGTGTTTTCTGACATATTTTCAGATTATGACTAACTTTTCAATAGTTTTTTTCTGGTGGACACATAACCAGAACACATAGATACACACACACAAAACGTTAGGGATGACTAAAGTGAGCAATAAGACATTTCTTGGGCAGTGGCTTGGGGAAGTTTAAAATCTCTATAAGGCACTACAATTGAAAACAGAAGCACTCAAAAAACCATCTATAAAAAGGAAAGCACATTACCTATAATATGGCTCTGCTGTGGCAAATGATTAGAATTTGCTAAAAGTCAGAGGGCAGATGACAGTTTTGCATTTTCCATCTCAGTGCAGTGGATACAGTGTTATGTCTCTCAGTGCAGTCAAGGAGAGTTCACGGTCATCTTCAGTCTCAGTCATCTTTTTTGTCAGATGTGCTGTCTTCCTGTTCTTCCCCAGAACCGGTCTGACCGGTCAATTCCAGGTCACCTGGCCTCGCCACCTCGATGGCTTGGTATCTCTGAAGCTCCAGGTAGGTGGTGAAGAGCTTGGCGTACTCCGGGTGGGTCATGGCAAAGGCTTGAAATTCGCCTGCAGAATCACAAAAACAGAGAAAAGCATTAGGATACAGCGCAGCTTGGGATAGGGGAAGTAAAAATGATCAAATACTGTACATATTCCTATTCCATAATATCCTAGTGGAAATACAAAAGGAGGTTAGAAGACCAATATGTGTATTGGCATTAGACCTTTGTCTTAAGGCAGAGTCTACTCACTGAAGGTGATGAAACCAGAGCCGTCAGCATCAATCTCCTTGAAGAGCTTGGCCATGTTTAGATCTGACACACCCAGAGCTGAGCGCAGCAGAGCAGTAAACTCCTCTCGGGTAATTCTCTCATCCTCATCTATGTCAAACAGCTGCGTGAGAGGGGACAGAAGCAGAGAAAAATGGATTTCACTTTCCGAGTTTTGCATGTTCAGGAAAAATAAAGGTTATTTAAGGTGTGAAAACTGGTGGGTGAGTTAGAAAAATTTTACATACAATAGTTGGAACAAAATAACTTGAGTCACCTAACATAAACACCAGAACGTTTTGTCCAAAAGCACATTTGACCTTATGGCCAGCAAAAGGACTCCATGCTCTCCACAACAGACAGACATTGTTAACTTGACGTTATCCAAGCCCCTCTGAATGCTTCCTCTCTTCTTCCTACAGTACTGCTGCTACTACCTGCTGTGCTCGAAGATCGACTAAAGGCAGGGCTGGGTGAGCTTAAATTTTTCATTCTGCTTATTTTTTTATTGTAATTTTAATATTTGCTTTTTATATTTCATATACAGAGTGAACATTATATATGTTGAAGATATACATGCATCATTCGCTCGAGTTACAGCATGTCAGAAATGTCCAATTTACATGGTACTACAGATAAAGTTTAAAGGCTAGAGTAATGAAATCCAGTCCAGAGAAGATTCAGCTTTAAAATATGCCAGCAGAAAACGTATGATGCTATTGAATGGACATGATCAATGCGGAACATTTCTGATCCAGCTTTTTTCACACGCAAAAGGGGTACTAAGGTGGAGTACTAGCTTGGATGACCCAATGAAGTGTATACTACCATACGCATTTCTGTGTGTATGTATTCAGTGTACATTAAGTATTGCATATTCTTCGGGCCCTAGTAGGGGCACAGCAATGTCAGAATATTCCGGTCGTACCTGGAACGCCATTCGAAGAACATCTTCGGTGTTTGCTGGTCGACACAAGATGGTCACGCCGATGACATACTCTCTGAAGTCTATGGTGCCATCTCCATTCTGGACAGGGTCAAGGAGACAGCAATGAAACTACTCGAGTCGCTCAACGCACAGATAATTATGATGGAAATCAGTTTATCATTTATGGTCTGAAAATATAGAATTTTGTTTGGCAGTTTAACAGTTTGAAATGTTAAGGGAGTATAGGGAATTTAAAGAGTAACATATAATAAGAGACAAAAGCATAAGGGATTTCTATAAATGATAGTTCTCTATTACTGGAAAATTACAGGCCATAAACTTTCTGAGGCAAAAAGGATCTTGACTGAACTGTAGGTTTTGTGCTTTTAATCCTCTGTTTCCAATCAAACCTCTGGTAAACATACCAGGGAAGGAGGCCAAACTACATTAATCATAGTTTCCTCTTCCAGGCTGTATAAATCCCAAACACACACCATGAAGTCCTCTCAATTTTACTTTCTTTGGTTTACATGTAATGCAGTGATGTAATATATATGTGATTCTGTAAATTGAATATCAAGATTGTTGTACATTACGTTTTCAACCTTTATATTTATAGTGTGTATTTCTTTTTACTGTACTAAGATTAATTCAACATAGGTAACGTCTCTCTTTGATTGCTATTCATAACGGTACCATTTAGTGGTCCAAGTTGCTCTGGTTTTACAAAAACTAAATATTTGATATACATGTCTCTCACTCTGTCAAACAGTGCAAACAGCTCCTCGAGGGCTTGGTTGACAGGTAGCTTCAGGAATTTGGAAAACTCGTTGATGGTGATCCGTCCTCCTTTACACGAGCTGGCCATGGCTGCGAAGCCCTCCAGCTCCTTCCTCACATTGTCCCACTTCAGACTGAGGGAGCAGAGCACAAGGAGCCATATTCGTCATTGTTAATGTCCCTGCCTGGTGACGCCTACAGTGTACTTAAGTGAGATGTCCTTACTTGAGTTTACGGCTAATTTTGGTGAACTCAACCAGGCCGGCCTCCATGGGCAGCGTTAGCTCGCCAGCTGAGATCATCAGGCGGCAGTCTTCATATGTGTGGTCTGTCACTGGAACTCCCAAAGCCCTGAGAGCAGACAGTTTGCGTACACAGCGGTCAGCTCAAAATCATGTGATTCTTGTGAAGCTGGATGCAGCAGGCCAGGAAGATATGCGAAGGTCAGACAGATCAGAGAAATGCAATGACCAAACTCATTGTACACTAATGCAGTTCTAATGTCAGTAAAAATGCAGAAATAACGGTTGAATTTCAATTGTGGCCATCATATTAAAGAGCATAGTCTCCACCACTCACCCCTAACCTAACTTAATTTTCTCATCAACTCAAATGTTCTCCATATGCGTTCAACATTGTATTTATTGTGCTTTGTTGTACAGTGTGCTCGAGATATACACAGAATGTGCGTTTGAGACCAATGAACACTTACTGGGCCATAGTTTCTCTCACTCGGTTAGCAAACAGAGCCGGGCTTTTCTTCTCCTCCTCTGTGGGGATGTGCGGCGGCAGGAACTGAAAAACAGAGCAAACAGACGAAAAAAGGTCACAAGGAAGGTCAAGCAGAAAGCAAACTCCTAAACCTTTGCACTAGATATTGGAAAGTGGCACTGGTACTGCCAGTGAGGCTGAAATTTTTATTTTTTTTTTAAAGTCATCAAATGGTCTCCTCTATGAGATTCTGTGTACAACCACTGGAGTTCCCATCAAGTTTCGCATTGGAGAAAAATCATGAATAACGATGAACCAAATAAAACATAGAAAAGCTTCTTAAGTTTCAATTTCTTCACATCAAACTTCTTTTTTTTTTTTTATGTTGTGACCCCTTTTTTGTCATATCTAAAATAACAAAAACAGTTTGTAGTATCTTTGCCATTATATTAGGATGCAAACTCGGGGGAATGCTCGTTACCTCTATCTCTACCGTGGTGTACAGCTGGCACAGAGTTAGAAGCAGCAGGGTCCTCCTGCACACAAGCAGGACAGTCGGTTACATGTATTGATTCAATAGTACCAACAGTTGTTGCGATACAAGGCAATAATGTTGCTGTTATCGTGTGCATTGTCTAAGAAAAAAAGTAGCAGCAGACGCCACCTTCGCCAGACATGCACACTATAGGTGAGACATGAGAAACTGGGAAAGCATACTTACGAGCTGAAACCCTGCCAAGTCCAAGACACTGTATCCTGGAGGGAAAAAAATAAAAGGGAATGCCTGAAGCTTCATAAAACATTAACACTGAGATGGAATAGCATACTCGTTGTTGTGTGATACAGCTAAGCTCGTGGCGTTGCTAACAGTCTCTCTCTGTGGCTGATTGCATTCAAGTCTGACAGTTCAGCCGGACAAATTCATAACAACTGAAATGACAAATACCATGAGAGGAGTGTCAACAATACCTAAAAGATGTGCAGATTCAGCTTACTGATAAATCCAGGCAAACAAATGATCACTACCGTAAGTGGATGTACTGTGCAACAACAGGAGGCATTTCATTTTTGGCTCTGCCACTATATATTTGTCTTCTGTGCAAACTAGTAGAGTGCAGTGTGGCCCCTATGAAGTTTGCTCTCGAGATGTGAGCGACATATATTAATGCTGCGTTACAATCACAATCACTCACCAGTTTGTTGGGATATCTCATAAGCACAGGCTGCACAGGGACCCCTGGGATAAAGGCACCTAGAGGTGGGGAACACACACCGTTATTTCTCTTTATGAATGAATGAGAGCGCAAACGTTTTGTCATGTATGATGGCTAAACAAAACTGACATCCCCATTCTCCCACATCACTCAAAACGACTTTTGGCGGCATCAGATGACAAGTCAACGCACAAACCACATCACATAATGAACGGATGGAGTGCAGTCTCAAGTGTTGTTTCTGTTTCTGTGTAGCCTTTCCGCTAAGTGAAGGAGATTTAAGTCAAGTGACAATGCAAGATTGTCTGCTATAAGCAACAAATGGAACTCTAAGTGAATAGTTCTTTATTGTTTAGAATTTTTCTTTTGATTGTTATCACGTCCCTTGTATTTAACACGTTGTGTTGCAAAAGAAGGAACTATTTACATTCGATTCACATTTTATTTGTTACCTTGTTTGAAAGTGATAAGACATGAACGATTTGTACATGTTCCCTCTGGAAATATCAGAACCTGAGGAACAAAGCGTCATTAGTAAATGTTAAGATCACACGCTGTATAAATGTTATCAAGTCTGCAATGTCATGCTACCTCTGCTTACGACAGGCAAAATACATGTGAAATAACGGTTCTTTTAGTAGTGCTTTGGCTAATTCTCTGATAGAAACATAATTATACAGCGTGGTCCTCCAAAACTGACAAAGGAAACTGTGAAACCAAACCAACATCCTGAGTTACAGCTTGTGGGTTTCCTAAGATGTCAAGCACAAAGCTTTCTCTGTGGCTGTAATATTACATGCTAATGGTTGATATTAGAGCCATTTTTGCTTGGGGGTGTTTTTTTTGTGTTGAGACAGACCTGTGGCCAGTGGCCCCCTGACTTGGCTCTGCTGTCAATCTCTTGGATTGTGTTCTTCCTGGAGTCTGGGTCCTTTCTGGACACCAGCACTGGCTGAAGACAGCGCACAAACCCTGCAGAGAGGGCGAGACACACACATTGACGCACACACTTAGAAGTTTGTTGTCATATCTTTCGCTGATTACCTCATGTCCAGGCCTCATTTAATTGCATGGCTTTATTTTATTAAATGGTCACTTACTGATGATATCACTATATTGTGACAGTTACTAAATGAAACAATCTCTGTGTTGTCAGTACTATCAAAAGGATGGATGGAATAACTAACTTTATCAAGTCCACAGCACACTCTTACTTCACAAAGCACATTAAGAATGAAATCCTATAGGCAGTATCAAATAAGACTTTGTATTACATAACTTGTAAGCCCTCTGTAATTTGGAACAACGTATATAGAAGGTGTGAAAGTTCACACATATCTACTGGAGGTTGAGAGAACAAGAAGGCCCCCACAAAACACATATGCTACTTCCCTGTACTGACAATGCAAATGAAAAGTGTCTCACTGCCAAATATGGGTGTAGCCAGGTTCTCAACACGCGAGACGGTGGAGGGCAGGCCTGCAACAATGCACACAATCCCATCAAAAAAGGTGGAGTGGGGGGCCACGGCCAGGATGGGGGCCTCACTGCTGCTGACCTGCTTGCCCTTGACCACCACTCTGAAGCCCATGCAGAAGTAGTAGGCCCTCCCCAAGGCAGCCATCACGCTCCGACACATGAACCTGGAGACGAGCAGAACGTTTTACAGCACTGAATTTGTAATGAAAACTTTGTTAAATAGAAAAATAAATGTGTTGCTCGACCATGGTAAAAAATGTGTTTTCTTACAGCAGTGCAAGGTATGAACTAAATCTGAAATGCATTAGACTGTCTTTATTACTCATAATCACTTCCAGGGCTATTATGTGGGGAGGGGGGGGGGGGGCAATATATTAGTATTTTTTTTTTACAAATGGAGTGAATGGAAGTGTCGTAAGGGGAAGAGTTGCATAATTTTGTACTTTCCTGAAACCCTGCAAAGAATGTAACCTTCCCCAGTTACTTCCTCATAATCTAGAGAAAGGGCAGGAAGTCAGATATATTAAGACATTGTGATAAAATGATGAATGGCAGTGTGGAACTTTTCAAAATTCTGTGTAGAGTATACAAACCTATGAATATTTAAAGCCACTATAATCTTTCTGCTCAGCGGGGCAGGAAGCTTAAAGCAATATAACACAGTTTTGGGCGCAGAAAGCTTCCTGCACAAACACGAAGCATCAACACCACCTTAATATACTATCAGCTGATCAAGTTATCATGGCTAAGATATGTTAAAACTGAAAGGGGTTGAAAACTGCGTAGATCTACAAAGTCAGGTGTTGATTCTCAGTGGGATTTGTAGTACAAGCCATTTCGTGTTACTGGAAATAATTTGAGTCAACGGTAATATCACAAGCACCCCTTTTTGGAGCTTAAAGTTGGCAGTTTTAATGAACAAACACTAATTCAAATAGTGAAATTTCAATATTTGTTAATCTTGCCCTTGCATAGTAAAACCTAAGCTTCAGTGCTTCAACCGCCCTGAGAATATCTGAGCCTGTTCCCAGCAAAGCAAAAAATAGGTGACCTCAGAATATGTCAAGATTTAGCTTCTCTCTTGTTTCCGTCACCTACACCATGTTTGGTCATAATCATATAAATAGCTGTGGTCTAAGCTCACGAGAATGTTCCTGTTAACTTTGGAAATGCACACTGTGCGTGCAGCAGCTACTATCTGTGCAGCTGAACGGTTTAAAATGCTGCACCCTGTTTGGTACTCAAGCGGTAAAATACTACAATCCAACCACTACTGTAGATATTTTACATTTAATATGTCAATACGAATTATGACATGCTAAGTACCTTAAAACATATTTACACCCTGTATTCACACTGTCGAAAATGTCTTATTAGATGAACCATTTAAAATCATTAACATAATAATAATAATAATAATAATCATTAGATCATTAAAATGTGGCTTCTATTTTAAAGAGATAAATCACCTTGTCAATTCCTTTCATTTAGCACCACTAATACCACTGACTCTTTCCTTTCTGGGAACTGAGGAGAACTAATACTTCATTCTTGCAGATAGGATCTAGAGCATGATTCGGCAGTTGTGCAAGCAGCTGCAAACATTCCTCAAATCATGTCAGGAACTGTTATTTTGAGAATATGCTGCCTTCGCTCTGTTTTACTGTGCAGTTTACGAACCCAGGAAACACACTGCTTCTGCTACTTCTTGCTTCAGTACAATTCACTATTTTAGTACAACATATTTGTGATCAATCTCAACGTACTCCTTCACCAATAGCTACGTTGACATGCAACGGATTTGATGGCTCACCTGCAAAAGAGAACAGTGTTAGCAGCCAACTCCCTCTTTGTAGATATGGAACGAAATGACGGTCACAATGTTTGTCAATGCGGTTTCTTTGCAAACACGAAGTAGAAGTAGAAGTAAAAGCCAATCTCCACGTGGGTTTCGGACACATGATCTGAGTAAACCTACATGCATTAGGCCAAGCTCAATTTACTTGAGCAAACACGTTCAAAAATAATAATTTTCTGCACATGTGCACAAAGCTGATGTCAATAAGTCTGCTGTGATCTGGTCCCCATTGAGGGGTGGGAGGCTGTGTTGCACTGCGATGATGTTTGCACCCTAATTACCGTCTCCATCCTGTCATTGGTTCCACAGCTCCTTTCAGAGGATGCTTGAAGGTTATTATGACAGCCACCGGCCATGTCACCATGAGGACCAGGGACAGAAGGATGGCGCGAACCGGGACCAGGAAGATTCCCAGCAGGACACACTGCATAAAGAGGGGCACAGACACACACACAAACGCATCATTTGCATAGGCCTATACCATGCAGGAAGACTGCTGTCAGAGTTAACTAGACCCTGGCTGCTGACATTCCTCAGAGCAGAAATGCGCACGAGTCTGGAAATCCACATCACTGGACAGCTTTCTAGAAAGGACACAACGGCTCTCATTGTTTGAGCCGCACATTACGAGGCTTTACAAGCCGATTGCCAAAGCCTTTTGGATAAGACCACAGGCCCTGGTTACACAGCAGCCTGTGTGTGTGTGTGCGTGTGTGCGTGTGTGTAATCGCACACATCAGATGAAACCCACTGTGAGCCGTGTTGCCAAAAGCGATGCCTATTATTTTACAACAGCTTGAGCGTTGAACTCACACGCCATACTCACTTTTATTATAGCAGCTTTGCTTAGATTGGTGTCTTGGACGAACGGGTTGATGACGGCAGGCAGGAGCAGAGATTGTTGCCTCGGCAGGGCGAATACTCGCTGCGGCGGCATTGCAGTCCGTGCGAACGAGGAAACAGGGCAAGTGTTTTAGTCGGGGCGCCGTTATGTTATCATCCCACTTCCTCGACGGGGACCCTCCTCTCTCATTTCGCCCCACACCAGACGATCACGCAGGCTTACCGCAAGCGACAGAGGAACCGGACTGGCGTATGAAGCTCCACCTCCGACGTGGTCGCAGCGGAGCTCGAGCCCGCGCGGTGTGTGTTTTTCGCAGCCCGCGTGCGGATTTCGCGTCCGTTTCCACAATCTGCGCGAGCACCGACCCCCCCCCCGCTCCCCCCAGTACGCATCCTTGCAGCGATGCCTATCATTCCTTTATATTTATTTCCAGTAAATATTACAAATCAGATGGAAGAAGACGCTCCAGTGGTGCTGCCCGTGACCAGGCATGTGCTTTAGGACAATACGGATTAAGAATTCAGCCCTGCATTTGGTCAATCCGTGCTGAAGATAAACCCAAAGAAACTAGACGTAATGCACAAGTAGGGAATGAGCAACGATTTCAGGGGAATAACGAGACATACAAACAAAGCTGTTTACGAGCTCTCACAAATGTCCACAAGATGGCGCAGTTTCATAAAAAAAGAAACTCACGTGGTCCTTTCTCCTCTCGAAAGACCTATTTAGCAGTGGTGGAAAGTAGCCTAAGTACTATTCACTCTGCCCACTACTTTACTTTACTAAGTATTTTCATTTTATGCTACCTCATACTTCTACTTCCCTACATTTTACGGGGAATTAGTGTAGCTTTTACTCCACTACTTTACAGCTACAGGGCAGATTTTCCATAAAAACATATGATGAGTTCATAAAATACAATGCATTGTACAACATAGCAATATATAAAGTTCAAACTTGCTCCACCGCTGCTACAACATTAAAGTGATGTTTACACATTATAGCATCAGACTTCATAATCAAATAATGTATGAAAATATAAGAGCAACAGGGACCATTCTACCTGCATTAGGAATATTTGAACTTTTTCAGACATGTACATTGTGCTGATAATTCTTATGTACTTTTACTTGACAGTACTATTTTGAATCCAGGACTTTTACTTGTAGGCTAAGAATATGTGGTATTTCTACTTCTACTCAAGTAAATGATCTGGAAACCTCTGCCACCACTGTTATTTGGCATTTGGTTGCTGAATTCACAAGCTTGATGGGGAGGGTCCATAATTGTGTAAGTATTTGTCACTGATCCACAATATCTTGACCATCTTTATTGATGACACTAACAAAGTGCACAAGCATTAAAAACAACACAAAAACACAATGTTAAAACCCAAGAGAAAAAAAAAGAGATTACAAAAAAAGATTATTAAACAATACTACTTCGGTACTCTCAAACCAATACAACCTCTAGAGGCAACCTGTGCCTTTAATCTTTCTGTACCATTAGTGAAGGGAAGCGCAATATGGAGTTGCCATGAAAATAATTTGGTCTCCATATTGAGCAGTTCCCTTGTATAGAATTATATAAAGTGTTAACCAAATGAAGAATAATGTGTGCCTGCGAATACTACTTTCTGACATCCAGAGGATATGAATATAAAATGTATATATGCAAAAAGCAATCTCTAAAGCACCATTTTCGGTCAAACACATTGTGCAAATTCATTTTTTCAAATGTATTGAACAACAATGAGAATATTACTAAATAAAAAGTGGTACATTTATACAACTGCACTTAGTACACTGGACACAGAAGTAATTCTAAGCCAACATGAATTCCTCATGTGGTGTAAAACAGCCATTCAGAATTAAATTTCCATAAAACGGCAATATCTCAAAGCACAGTATAGCACTGCGTTCAATTCAATGTGGACATACCTGATGTCTGAGTTTTAAAAAAACAAACCAAAAAACTATAAAACAATAAAACTGGGGCTACATATTGTAATAATTTGGCATCACCATAGCAAATAAAATGTCAATATCACACAGTAATAACAAATATCCAGTTGCCTATGTTCAGCCTTTGTATAAGGTCCCAATGTGCCTTTCTACAAAGCTGGAGGCTGGTTATATAGGCTGGAAGGGACATGTCTCCCACAGAAGTGTGCAGAGTTGCCAGCATAAAAACTTACAACAGTGTGCACTGCGGTGACCGCAGGTTTGTGCAATACTATGGCAATGTTCTCATGAGGGCAGATGTCATTGCGGGAATTAGCCAGTTTCGAGACACTCTGTCAATGCTCAACAACCGAGCCAGTCCTTTGTGATTTCACCCAACTTGACAATCTTCAAGCTGCTGTCTTCCAGTTTGAAATAGTGGTTATCTTTGAAGAAGTAGCTGTAATCTGTGAAAGACAAGCACAATGCACACTGTGTTTAAAATATTTGCTGAAGTTATGCTTTCCATTTTAAATTGCTTGTGTTAAACAAGTGAAAAACTACCATGTAATAACACTAAAATAAAAAAAGCGTCTATAAGCATAAAGACTAACGGTGTAATCAGTCTCAATCAAAGTGACGAGGATTAAACCCTCCAGTCAGCCTCTGCAGAAGCCACTGTTAAGCCTCTCTCTCGGAATCATGCTAAACAGGAAGCATACAGAGGCACCTCTGTAGAGAGGGACAGACTTGCTTTATATAAATATGTGTGTTCACTGTGTGGGGAAGGGGCTATGTGATGCTTACAGTAATGTGTGTATGTTAGGGGAGCAGTAATGGAAAAATCCCTGGTTGCTTGCCATAGACAAAAATTTGCATACTACCTCTAACCTCAAGGACATGGTGGACAGCGGTGGTGTCATGACGAAAATTCACCGCCATATAAAGTATTTCTTCCACTCTAGTTGCAATGTCCTACTCACAAGTACTGAACGAGTAAAGCTAACATAAGCCATCATCACTCACAGCACATTAAAGCATGGGAGATATTAAGCAAATGCTCTCCCTCTGAGTGTCTTCTATCAACATCAGACCACAGATGACTCCCTAACTTCAGAACTACTCCCTTTGGCCTGTTTTACTTCCTCATTTTCTTTGAACAGTCAATTCCTCTAAACTGTTCATTTCTGGCTAAATGGTGTCATTGTGTGCTGGGTTGTTGTTGTATATGGGGAGTTTTATTGACAGAGGCACAGTGCCCAGATTGCCAATAGAGCTGACTGGATTTGCCTGCAATCTAACCAAGGGAATGCCAAAGTAAACTAGCACACAGAGCCCCAGCTCTAATCCAGCTATAATCAAAACACCACCAAATCCTTTCTTTCCCTTAAGACTCAAACAAAGTTGTAGGCCGAGGATGCCTTTTGCTATTTTGTCCCTATTCTTTGATTTACAACCAATACAGTGATCATTCTTCACAGTTTTTATAACCCTTCCAAGAGTGATTGTTACATTGGTGTGGCATTTATTTCATGTTGTAAAAGATTAGTTTATGTTTATAGTATTCATATTTTCACAAAATGATGTGGTCACTGGTTCTTGCAATGCTAGAGACATGGGACTAGAGATGTAACTAACTGACTAACCCCTAATCCCTGAAATTTATGGTATACTTTGGGAAATGGTTTCCAGTAAAATTAAGTATGTATAAGTTGTAGCAAAGGACCACGCTGCAAAACCTCCATTATGGTTCTTTAATTTTCTAACAGGTTTAGTTCATGCATTCATAACTCATGCTGCTTGCTTCTTCAAATTCACAAATGATGTGGTAAAAGAAAGATGTTTTTTACCAATGCCATTAAGGCTGAAGGCTGAGTCTATGCCATCTGGGATGCCATTCCAGGAATCAGCAATAAGTTTGGGAAAGCCAGGGTCCATTTTCTTCTTATCCTCATCGTATCTGTAAAAGTAAAAGTGCATTAGGTACCCTTTAATGGGTACTTCACAGTGCTTTCTCTCACACACACACCACTCACACTTTTCCATGGAGATATTAGTGATCAACACTATGAATCCCCATGTTGTGCAAGGGCTAACAGAGCTGCTGTGGTTTACAGTGCAGCATAGGTCACACCAAATGCTAACCAGATCCAGACGTAGCCCAGTGCTGCAAAAAGAGGCGATGACATCAACAGCAGGAGCTAGGGTTTTGGGCTCCCAAATGGTTGCACAAGCTTTGCTCCTCCTCACCTCCAGAACTTGTCCCCACTAAACAGGTAAGTCTTCCTGTTCTTCCTAAAGTTGAAGGCAGCGTCGATTTGCTGCAGGTCAGCGGGGAGCTCAAGGCTGGAGAGCCTCTTGGGATAGCCTTTCTCCAACTCGTCTGCTTTGTAGACCCACATCTCATTGCCTGGGAGGACCGAGTAAGTACAAAAGTAGAAGACATATGTTTTATTGGTGCAAGGTAATTATTTTAACACAGAACTGTCTGATCAAGGTATTATCCCATACTCCTACACATCTGTTAACCCCCACAATAGCCAAACCAGCTCTGTGGTTAATGTCTTAAAAGCTGACAAATGTATTATGTAAATGTCACCAGTATTCAGGAAGGTTGTCATATTAGTAAAATGCAAAGAATGTATCATAAACCACTAATAACTATGGTGGAATATCTCAAGTGTCCCGAGAGTGCACACCGCACACAAGAGTGCTCAGCCAACATTCCTACTTCTCCTAATGTTTCAGTTCGTAGAAACGCCTGACCGTTAAGGGAAAGGCATCCAAATGGTAAAAGAGTGAAGACACCTCTTCATTACTCATGGAAGTGGAACTGTCTGTGTTTTCTCTGATCACCATAGACGTGCCGGGAGGGAATGAACAGGGTGCACAGCTCATGAGCTCATGTAATATGACTCAACATTCAGCAAGGTCTAAATTGGCCATTTCTTCACAGTTTCTTGTTTTCTCCAGCGTACCTGAGAAGAACACAGTTTTTTCCTCCACTGGGTTTTCATAGGCAGCATCTATCTTGACAGGCAGGTCTGGCCAGTAGGTGGCCACTAGCATAGGGCCGTTGGGCTTGCTTCTGAAGTTCACTGACCTGAACAGGAACCTGGCAGAAAGAAAATGAGCGGGTGAGCGATCGTAAGGTTGATGAGCTGGGGATGAAATGAGAGTGAATGGGGGCAGAAAGGGGTGATGAGGAGGTGGGGGATGTGTGTGTGTGTGTGTGTGTGTCTAAGAGGAGGTTTTAGTGCAAGTGCTCAGCCACAATGGCCTGATTCATGAGCATCTGGTTCTCGTTAGGACTCAGGCTGCCGACGCCAGCGGAACAAGACCTATCTTGCCCGGATTTCCAATACACAGCTGCACAACAACGGCAGCGTCCCAAACTCTTTTCCACTGACCTATTTTTTAAAAAGAAAAGGATCTGCCAATTGCAACAATGAGCTGCAATAATGAATATAAAATGAAGATGAGAAAAAAACTTTGGTATCATACATACATATTGTGTACATTTGTCAGGATGAAAGAGGAGACATATTTCAATCTGAACTAACCATCTATTAATTGCATTCTTTTAGCAGTTTACAATCTGTTAAGTTCATGCGGTGCACTAACAATATCTAAAGGGCTTTTCTGTATTTGAATCCTATAAATATAAATTATATTTATTAAATATAAATGATCTGCCTAATTGGCTGGTTAAGAGGACAGATTAACAGGATACATAGAGTCTGCCATTCCTGGATTCATATCGTCTACCTAGCGCAAGGGATTCACAGGAAAAGGCTTGCCTGCTGTAATCCAGGCATCTCGTTGATAACAGCCTCACTGTTTACTGTTCACTGTCTTTACACTGTCAGAGCTGTAATAAGTTACTGCTAATACGAACTGAACATTTCCGACCGCTGCTTGTTCACATTAAAAGTGTTCACCTGGTGAAACACAGGGCTCTTTTATTGTGAAGCAGCCACAACAAAAGCAATGTGTTTGTCACAGTGCTGACCACAGTTGTTCATCAAAAATGCGTCTACAAAACAAGACAGTCAGTCATTCATCTGCATTTTTGTAAGCGGATGATTTTTAATTTTTGCAAGGGAGAAATAGAACAAGAAGATAAAGCCAGATTGAGCTGTTAGATAAATTGCACCACCAACTCTTCAGCAAGGTAACCAACTTCACTGCGTCCTGCTGTTGTGTGAAAAACTACTTGCACCGTGTGCAGCATGAACTCAGACTGCGGTTGCAATTATTTTTGACTGACGTCTTTATTAAAACAACGTGAGTTCAAGGCTCGCCATTAAGGCTTGTCTGCTTCAGTGGAATTTTTTTGTAGGGCAAGTGGAAGAGAAATGTAGGCCTACTTGCTTCATGGACAAGTTAAATGTAACTAAACAAAATACAGCGTGTCTTCACGTTATGTGCCACTCATTACTCAGCTATTTAGTTAAATCAATACACTCAGAATACCGATTTGAAACAAATGCATTTTCCCCTCAATACGTTCAACTGAGCAGAGTAGGAACCGCTCACAGTTCGAACATTTTACCTCAGAGGAACAGTGGCAGCGATGTTACTTCAGAACAATGAAAGGGAAAACGTCTGCTTTTTCTAGATTTGGCAAACAGGCTGCTATTTGCTGACCACTTCTGTAAAGTTAGCTTTGTTCTCTGAGGTTTTGTAATTTCTTGCAGTATCTGCTCAGTGTCACATGGCAGATGAAGTAATCTTTGGCGACAGACCTTACTGTCTTTCCCTCCCTCACCTCATCCGATGTCTTTAGTTGTCATTACGGGGTTAGTTGTAACACTTTAGTTATATACAGTATATATAAGTTAGCTCTAAAGATAAGGCAGCTCTTTAGAGCTACAAAATGACTGAATAAAAACTACAATAACTACTGGTCACCTAGGGGCTTATCTTAACATTCTTTGGTATCACTCTTCACTGTCTATTGTTATATGCAATCCAAATGAACATGAAAATGATTTGTTGAGGTGAAAACGTTACATATACCCACTTTAATAAAATTCGTGAATTGAATCATTTATGTTGACACTGTTTGGATGCTTTCAGCTGTTCATCTGAATTCTGAATTCATTTACATTTGCAAAAAAAAAAAACCATTATTGTCATTCTTACCCGGACAAGTGACTTTTGTGCCTGGACAAGTGAACGGTAACTTTACTTGTCCAAAGGACACGTGCCTCAAAAAGTTAATGTCGAGCCAGAGAGAGTGTTTGGTTGCATTGTAAACAGATACACCAGTTGTTCAGTTGTATGTCCGACAAAGTAGCTGCTCAACGAGTGTTTGCTGTAGTATTAAAGCACACTTGCTGTTACCAAGGTAACCACTTGGCATCAACCAGGACTGAAATCTTAAGGATTACAACTTAAAATAAATACCGTATATTTCAAACAGCCTCTGTTGGCTACACGCTAGGATACAAGCACATGAGCATGGGTTACTTGCAACAGGCCTAATCAGTAGGTTGGCCAAACTGTTTCTATGAGACATACTTTATTATTGCCCTCTCCTTAAGCCTCCAGACAGAGATACACAGTTTTATGCTGAGTTTAGGGAGTGCTACAAGTATTACTCATTGCATCATGTCAAGATTCGTCCTACATCATAAATATGCTGAGCCAGGAGAAAAAGGGGGATCCTACTTTTACAATGGGAGAGTCAAGTGAGCATTAGCCCTGCAACCTTTTTTCTCTGAAACTATATAACTTGGCTTGTACCAGAGCTCTACAGCTTAGAAACCTGACATGCCCTTCAGGCAACTCATTAAGTCTCTGTTAGAGTCAGAACAACAGGACCATACTGAGACTTCACCAATCTCCGACTTTGGAGAGCTATACTGTACTGTGGGTTCACTGCCTTGAGATTAGTCTGTCCTCAATTTCTCCCCCTCGACCTTCTCATCAGTTTTCAGTCTTGCGATGCTTGGGCACATAAAAAAACCCCAAAAAACATAACAACGGAAATTAAACAGATATCAAATTAAAAACGAATTGAACATATCACACAAAGCCTTGTATGGGGACACAAGAGAGCCAACAAACACAGTGAACAGCTGAACATGGCCAAAACACGATGCAAAAAGGTCTTTCGAAATTAAGAAGGTCTTAAACATAACAACTACTTTTCAGTTAAGAAATGCAATATATCTGTATGCAACTTTGCAATGCTTAACATATTTCAGCTGCTTTCCTCATTGCTCTGGATTATGATAGTTTATACATCCGTTGAAATTGGCCCAGCTGCAAATAACCAGAGTGGCTTATAGTCCCTTGACTCAAATAGAAAATAAGGAATATAATGACTATCACAGCTACCAATACCCCACAAAAAACCTAACTGGCATTTTGGCATCTGCGTGTTATTAATTAATGATCATAGGGCAGCACTGCCATGTGATTTTATGAGAACAGTTCAGACGATTATCAGGTACACTCATCTGTTGGTTTCATAAATCGTCAGTCTGAATCTTTCGACTACTAAAGCACTATCTGAAGTGTCTGGTGAGCCGCAGAGAATAAAGTTTCAGTTCAGCTTGATTTCCAAAATGGAGGCCAACGTTTGCCTGTGCTGCTCTGCAGATCGCTGCAAATGTGTGGAAGAGAGCCACAGCGAGGTGAAAAGTAATTCTGTATTAAAGCAGGATTTGTGAGCAGGATTGTGGCTCGTTTCTCCCAGTTTCTAACTCAAGGTTCTCAGAGAGGAAAACCAGGCTAACTGAAAGACTACACTCTTTGGTGCGGAGGTATGCTGGCCTGTTTGCTTTGGACACGTTTCCAAAATGGCCATGACAGATATACAGCTCTGTTAACCTTAAAAGTGCAAGGAGTCGATGTTTGAGCACAGCTAGAAGCGTTAACACATCATAACTAACAAGGACGCTATTTGTCTTTTCTATCAGTTCCTTTCCTACTACATTATTGTTTTTGTTTAAGGGGACACACAGGAGAATTTGTCTAAGCTGCTGTGATGACTAGAAAATGTTCACCTTCCTACGGGAAAACACACTGACTCACAAAGACTGTTGACGAAACCACAGCCCGTCATGAAACTCCTCTTCTACACAGGGTCAGCCAGTAGACACAGTAAGCTTACAAGACTTTGGATTCACTGGCGCCGGACTGTAGACTGTGTTTAGGACTATTTTGGTTGTCACTGCATGAGTAGAGGAACAGCTTGTTTTTCCCTCTTACTAATTGTCACATCATGAAACAAGCATCTAAACCATAATCTCCAAGTGGCACAAGATTGCAATATGAGAAACAATAATTAACAAGAAACCTCAAGTCAAGCCGCTCATTGTTTGCGGTGAAGTGATTATGAAACCCAACTTGTGTATGCTGCCTTATTTAACTTGCACAAGTCATGAAGCCAGAAGCAGGCTATTGGGCTTTGTTTGTCGTTCTTCCCATAGATCACGGACAGGAAATTTAACCAGACTTTGGCAGAGCTTGCAAGTGTCAAGAGAATCAAACTTGGACGTCACATAACAGTACATTTATGACTAACAACATGATCAAGAACTTTGATTTTGGATGGACTCACTGTCAGTGCTCCGACCTCATTTATGTCTTAACATGGCACATGTACACTTGCTGATGTCTAGTTCAGGTCAAAACAATATTAGGAGCTTTTTGATTCATTTGATTGGATTACCTGTCCTTGAAGAAGAAGGTCTCTCCTCTGATCTGTGCTACAGCATCAAAGATAATTGGCTCTTTACAGATGTCCATTGGAGTGACTGGACCCTGGGTTGGAGGCAAAGGCTTGTCTGTCGGCACACCTGTTTAAAAGACATTTACCAGCATATCTCATATTTGAGAGAGTACTTGCATACTCACAGTAGAGGTTAATATGTCCTGGCTTCTAATAAGGAAAACACCCTTTTTTTGTTCGAGAATGAGGCTTAATCCCTAACTAGCCACACATGACATTTCATCTCACCATAGAGCTCCTGGATGCCCTTGATGTCATCATGCGAAAGTCTGAAGTCTTTAGTGTAAGTGTAAATGGGGGCCATCAATGCTCCGGGATCCTGAGAGTGCTCCAAGCCAAGGGCATGACCAAACTCATGGGCGGCCACCAGGAACAAACTGTAGCCTGGAAACACGCAACACAATGAAGAACCTTCAAAGTGAACAGTGAATACCCCTTTAAAAAATACTGACCCTGTACAGTAGAAAATCGGAATTGGATCATATGAATAGGTCTTTCAGTTGTTAGCCACAGTCTACCAGTGGTGGTACTTCATGGAGTATGATGATAGGACATATAAATAAGAGATAATGTTTCTTGGGAGTGCCAAATGACTTGCATTTTCCTCATCAGGACAATTCAGACTGACAACCTAAACCTGACCTATAGCTTTATTTTCCTGTTCATTGGGAATGTGCCTGAAGTAAGGATAAGAAAATGACTAATGCATAGTTTTCTGTAATTGTCGAAACTATCTGGCTCTCGTTTTTGTTTCATTTGTGGTAAATCTACTTCCCAGAACTACTGCAAGAACTGTCCACAAATACTAGTCATACCTTGGTCAGGACAGAAACCCCATTTGCGGTCATCATCATAGCTCTTGGTGGAAGCGCACCACATCTTGCCATCGCTGCGTCCAGATGAGGTGCAGGAGTCGTAGGTGTCTCCCAAAAAGGTGAAGGGGAAGACACAGGGGCTTCCCTCTGCGTTTCCTCCCACTGTTGACATGGCTGGAGGAAGCATCAACCAAAGGTAAAAATGTAAATGTGAAATGTGTGTTGAACTTTGTTCACTTCACTGTCTAATGAACTCATTCATATGCCAAAATTTTTCTTCACAACAGTTTGGTTTGCATTATATAGTAAAGTGAGCGCAGATGATGGCGAAAACAGCATCATGAAAGCACTGGCACAAAACATCAATAACTAATCCAACGGGCAAAAAACCAAAACACACCCGCCCATATTGATTTTCTTTCAAAGAGCGATCATTTTCACTCTGGCAAGAGTCTTTTTGTGCTGTTTAAAAAAATAATAATAATAATAATTTCTTTTTCAGCGCAAGCTCTCGCAGAAAGCTACAGTCCTAATCAATTAGAACCAGATGACCTCGCTCTTTCTATCTCATTGTCTCTCTCCCTCCATACTACACTGCCTCAACTTTAAAACCAGTCCCACTGACAGAATGGAAAATAAGCCCTGCCACTGCACATTAAAATACTTTCACAGCCATTCAGCAGACCACGAGCAAGACCGAAAACCCGAGCTGGAGCATTCCTGTAAACCAACGCACAGCAGGGCACCATATACCGGACATCAAAATAAACAGCCAGCAAAACGGATTGTATGAATCTAAGCAAGCACATAACCCTTAAACAGGACACATAAACAGTAGACAATGTATACACTAGTGTGCACACAGGATGTCTGCACAACAGATAGGGACAATAAGTTTTTACTTGAAGCACTGGGTAGTGTTCTATTATGCGGTCAGCATAAGGCAGTAGTGGACACCACCCACCAGTTTCAGGGCAGAACCCGTAGGACGTGTCACGGTCATAGTCCTCAGTGGTGGCACACCAGCGGTAACCATCATCCCTGCCTTGAGTGGTGCATCCGTCATACTTCTCTCCCTGAAAGGTGAAGGGGAACTTACATGGAGCCCCCTCTGCGTTTCCACCCAGGGTGAATAGTACTGTAAAACAAATATCAACAAATACAAATAAGTGTCATAGAGAAACTCAACAACACTATACACAGCATATTTTCACATTTTCAACCTCTGACCCCTGAGTGATGATGTAAGACCAAACGGTCTTCAGAGAAGAGGAGAAATCTGAATTAAGAAAATAGGTGGAATGGAACTTTTTTTTTACGTCAGTACAAAAGCTTAACAGAACCAGACGGCTCCAGTGCAAACAGGCCTCACTCATGTTCTCATCATATAAAACAACTTAGTACATGTGTACTTTGGCACTTAGTTGCAATAGGCATGTGATCATGTTAGTACCATGGACAGCAACATAACACAGATAAACAAAATGTTTAACAAAGCCCGGTGTTCTAAAGTGGGGCAGTGACTTGGAAAAGAAATATTTCATAATCGACTCCAAACAAAAAACACTTTCCTGGCATACGGTTCAACCTACTTTCTTTCGGGTCCAAAATCAGCAGAACAGCTTTGAATATAGCAATAATCTGATATGGAGTTTTACTTTGCCAGCATAGAAAACACTGCTTCAACTTCAGTTCAGTAAGATGCAAGTTGGGCGTGGCGCCAATGTTGCTGAGGTCAAGTGGGGCCACAAAATTACACATCTATACGGACACTAGAGCGAAATGCGTTAGGAGACGTCGCAATGCCATATTGTTACGTCACAAGAAGAAAACAGAACCACTGGACCAACTTACATTCATGGGGGCAGAAGCCATATTTGCCGTCTTCATCAAAGTTGTAAGTGGTTGAGCACCACAGGAAGCCGTCATCACGGCCCTGAGATGTACAGCTGTTGTACTCAGTGCCCATGAACAGGAAGGGGAATTTACAGAACTCTCCATCAGCATTGCCAAACTTCACCTTCACCACTGTTGAAAAGATTAAGGAACTTATTGAAACTTTGCCATATTTTAACTATAACTTTTTGGGTTTTTTTAAATCATACATATTCAACATACTGTCATCCATTTTCCCAAACCAATGTAAAGGTGACATGATGTTCAATATGATAGACTGCCTTTCTCAAGTTTCAAGTTCCTGCAAGTAAACTTTAAAATTGTTTTGAACTAAACTGAAACAAGTGGCTACCTAGACTACGGGAAGCCATTTAAAAAGTAGGCTCTCAAAAATGGTCCGCAGTTCACAAATACGGTACATACAAGAGGCACCAATAAGAAAACAGTTCATTCTAAGTGTTGTGAGACTTCTTTGCACCCTGAGACAGGGGGAAATGGTTTATAGATTACTTCAGCACAAACGATGAATTCAGTCAAGAGGATCTAAATAATGGGAAACACATAAAACTATCTGGGTCAATGCGTGCAAATACAAAGGCGTGCAGTAGAGATTCTTTTTTTAATTCAGCTTCCAGATGGCTGAGGTTTCTCATATCGAGCGCCAGAAAGTTCAGACAAAGTTAAGGAAATCAAAACAAAGTGAAAGTCTAGTGTATTATCAATTTCACAATTTGTGTAGGTCTGCCCTGTCATCTCACCAATGTTGTTAATTAAATACACATCACCTGTAGTGGTACCTATAATATAAGGTGTTTCTCCATTACCTTGGCCGTCTCCCAGCGTCCACTGCTCATCGTCATCAAAGTGGGAGTCTCCCCCAATTCCTGGCCCTGGAGCAAAGGCGTGGGCCAAGAGGCCGTCTTTGCCATCGAAGGGGTAACCATCTCCGTGCTCTGTTGATGACATCATTCAATAACACTTCAAGACAAATATCAGAAGTCGTTTACTTTTTTTAAAACAGGCACTACTGGTACAGCTATGCAGCTATTAGCTAGCCAGTAAGTGGCAAGAGAAATTAGTTTGCAGAGAAAATGCTAAAAATAACAGTCAGCAAAATATTTCTCACCCGATGTGGCATTTGTGTGTGTATTAAAACATCAATATATTCCTTACTATTTTTGTTTCTGAAACAACAGTTTCGCATCTTCTGAAGTGGCTGGTTTTCTGTTTGTGTTCCACTATAACTGCCAGATTCTTTTCCGACAGGGTCAGCTATGGCTAGACAGAATGATATTATGACCCTGGGAGTAAATATCAAATGGTTGTTTTACCCGTGCAATGACCCGTGTGAAGACCACAATTCTCATTATTCTCATTATTATACGTAATCATAGCTAAGTTATTAGAGTGCTTAAATAGTCATTGTTGAGAATGCCATTGAATTCTAACCTGCAATACCATTCCTGTGTCCCATTATGGCAAATAAGTATATAAGCATGGACTACTGTTTCCCCATATCCCAAGATAAGAGATCAGAATTGAGACAAATGTGACAGTTGCCTTAAGCAGGGTTTTTGAGGGCACATGGGCACATTTTGCTATAAAACACACCTAATTTTTTGATGGAATTTTAGTTGCAGACAGTCATGATATGACTCCACTAATTCACTGTTGTGAAACAACAGAGTTTCAACTGCTCATTAGATACTGACTGTACTGCTCAACAATACAGAGATAACCTGTCGATAGTTTAACTGACTACACTTCTCTGTTAAGTACAGTATTTTATCAATACAGTATCTATATTCTGTCTATTGTCTATATACATTGCATACCATTGCGGCCAAAATTGATCATGATGTCAGCCTCTCCGTCCATGAGGCGGGTGAATGAGAGTGGGGTGACGTCACTCCATACTTTGAAGGCTCTGAAGAAAGCATCATTTATGACTTCCTCGTCCAGATCGGGAGTGTATCCGAGGATTCTACAGAGTAACAGAGAGTCAGTTTCATTCTAAAACAAGACAAACAAAGAAAATGAAGAGACACAGTCACGGTGGCTCTCTGAGTGTCGTGTTGGGAAAAGCTTAGATCTCTCTTAAGATCATGGAAAATAATTCAGCTAAACGGCAACCAATGAAAATACTCCTGAAACAGTGTTCAGCCACACACCCTGTTATATGACTGTCTACATAGTCCTTTCCTACAAACAGTCTAAGATCGCTTAGTTGTTATTCTCTTTGGCAGTCTTCCTTACAAACACACATGCAGACGGGCGGGAATGATCAGGGCACACAAAACCGCTGACATAAACAAACCAAACCCACATTGTTGTAAACCTCAAACAGAGCGAAAACAAAAGACCTGACACATACTGTGTAGGAATGCTGGTGTTAGCAAGACACAAGATGCAAGCGCCCAGTGACTGTGTAGATCTGGGTGGGCTGCGCAGGAGGAAAGAAAGGGGGGTGGGGGGGGGGGCGCAGGTGGGGCCAAGCTGTGGTCCATCTCACAAAGCAAACGGACTCTGGTTTTGGATTGATACTTTTGTGCACTCCTCATACACTGCTTTAATCACATTCAAACTGGTGGTAGTGTTATTGAGTGACTCAGACATATTCTAAGTAGCATTTCTCAATACATATGGTCTGATTTACGGGCAGTAGTTGGGTGGGGTCAAGTTATTTTACCTTTCGGTGATTGGCAGCGATCATATGCCCTGAAGTGGTACACGCCATGCATCTAAAATAACTTTTAGTATTAGGCCCTTTTCTTAAAGGCCCTGAACGTCCATGATGTCATTATTTGAGTATTACTAATTCAGAGTCGGAATGAATCTGGCCCTAAAATACCCCTTGCAGGATATAATGTAGCACTTCAAATACAGGATAATGCAATGCTTCTTCAGAAAATGTGTAGGTAAGGTTAATTCCCTGACCTGTAAGTGATGTCTTTCTTCTGCCACATGGGTTTCCTGTGGAAGAAGTTGTAATTGGCCACATCTGGGACGCCACAGCGGGGCTTTTTCATGATATCCACAGTTTTGGCATCAATCTCTCCAGTTTCTTGCAGCGAGAAGAACTTTTGCATTTTCTTCAGGGTGTCCTTGAGCACCATAAGGTTACATCTGTCTTGTGGGCATCCGTAAAACTTATTCAGATAGTGCTAACGGAGAAACATAGACATACAAAATGGTTTGACACGCCTGGATTAAGTACTTCAATGAAATTATTGCAACAAATAAATAAATAATGTACAAACTACTCCTCAACAGTTCACTCCTTAAGTATAAGGACTCACAGCTGACTGATCCACTTAGACAGAGTTTTATGAAAAACAACCAATAAACTTACCAGAGCAACTTCTTTGTCTGTTTTGGGGATAGTATCGTCTCCAGGAAACCTAATTATAGGCGAAGGGGCAGCATATGTTGCTTGAAACGCGATGAACTGAACCAAAAACACTTTGAGAACAATCCGACGACAGCTAAATATCGTCGGAAAGCCCATTTTCCCCAGCTGAACTATATCTTAGCTCTGGTAAATGTCGTTCGCCCTGGGTTGCAGTCTTTTCACTCCGTCAGCTTGTGTTGCCTCTGCTCCTCTGCAGGAATGGGGTTTTTTTTTTTTCTCTCTCTCTCTCTCCTTAACGGGACATCCTGCACCTCGGCTCTATGAACTTCCCCAGTTCTGCTTGCACACGCACTTTTTCCCCGACAGCTGTCTGCGCAGTCTCCAGGTTGAGAAATAGGAGCGGGGAAGAATGCCATACATGCACGTATCTTTAATTTCTTTTACAAAACTCGAATGACTACGCGGGCAGCTCGGGAATACACGCAAGACTGTCCATAAATGGTAGCTAACTGCCGATGCAGTATGGATGTAAAAGACTGCCAATCTATGGCAACCATTCGTACAGGCGCGCGCAATTAGTTTGGTCAGTAATGGTGCCGCATGAATGTTGCATTGGTGGCAGGCTGCTGTTCAGGTGAGCTGTCAACATCCCTTAATGCCAACCTCCAAGGGGCACAAGTGGGTCAGATGATTGGATTGTGTGCTGGTGGAGACGGGGTCGGTTATGTCCCACCTGGCATCAATAATTACCAGTAAAATCCAACCTTTCTGGCGCAAAGTTTCCGCCTCTTTCGATGTGCCACTGCACTATGTGTGTTCTGATAGAAGGGCATGTTGTATTTGCTCTCTGGATTTAGATTCTGGACATATTGCAGTTGGAGCCCCCCAGGTAGACTATAGCATTCGCACTGAGAGGTGTGCACAGTGATTCATCTGAATTAATAACAAAAGGTATGATTGCAAAAATGGTTGTCTTGTGCTCCTGCTTTGGAAAACAACATGCTTCTATTCCCCTAGTTCAGCCCTATTCTTTCAAATGCCTGCACACCACATTATAACAGCTAGAAGTGAGTGTTGCCTGTGTCCTGCACATCTATGAATTTCCGTGTACCTGCTTCACCATTTAGTGCAGATATTTTACTCGTTTTCTTTCCAACATCAGGTTAAGCCCCCCCCCCCAGCAGTAACTTATTATATTGTCCTAAAATCATAATAGCATTTACGTATTTTTGCTGAGGGACATATAGAAGAAGAAACGGATGAACTGTTGCCCATTATTCTTGCTCTATCTAGACCAATCTATTTTCTTTCTCTAAGGTTACATCTCCAACATGATCCAAGGAAAGCATGAATCATTCTGATTAACTCATTTAATTTAACAGACACAAAGCTGCTGTTTCTTGATGTAAATATCCCACCACTACTTATATTACTGTGCCAGCAGAGAAACACAGAGACACCCAGCTGTAGACAGACCAAATGTTATTTCAGGTGGTATGTTGACATCTGCTGGCAGGATGGGAAAACTCACCTCAGTATCAGGTAGGAGATGGCCCAGTGAAGTTATAACTTAAATCACAAACCTGGTAACGTTAAGTGATTCTTTTCTTATTTTTTTTTGTTATTGTTTTTACACCATAATTTATATCTGGTTTGGAAATAAATAGAGAGAAATAGTTATCTTGTAGGTTATGTCCAACCTTGTGAGATCATTTATTAAACTGAGGAGACTTCTGTCACCTAACTTCTGCAGATAAACTTGGATAATGAATGGTCACACTGTAGATGAGCAGGGAAAAGAAAGTGTAGGGCATAGAGTGCTGGGGCATAAATATTTGCAGATGAAATATTTCCAGATGTTACCAAAATCATTCCAGTGCACTGAAGGTTGGGCTTCCAGGAACATTTCCAGAATGCACAGTAAATGCTGTGAACATTTTTGCTCATTAACTAACCTAAAACTTTTAAGTTATT
The DNA here is from genome assembly GCA_011952105.1 of Coreoperca whiteheadi. Lineage (NCBI taxonomy): Eukaryota > Metazoa > Chordata > Actinopteri > Centrarchiformes > Sinipercidae > Coreoperca > Coreoperca whiteheadi. The sequence goes on from CM022485.1 coordinate 25,371,015, forward strand.
TGTAGATTTATTCTATTAGCCATAGTATGTTAATATGTTTTCCATGCTGTGCCACCTTCATGAAGACGCTCTCTTAATGTACTGTTTCGACCACATTATGTTTATTTATTTATATTTTTCTTTTTTCTGTATGCTTTTTTTGCTTTTTCCACTGTACCTTACTTAAATCTTGGGAGGTCTCTGCTGGGAAGACATTACCATGTGCTGCATGGAACCATGTTGCAGATCACCGACTCATCACAGTTTAAATGTTCCATGAAACAAGTTCCTAATCATTGCCAGAAATTCAGATCACTGTGTAGTGATTGTCACCTCCTGATCTACAGACAAATTTGAGACAAACTCTACAGAGTAAGTTGGTTGAGGTTGCAGCAAAGAGCCATCACTGCCCTCTCGTGGCTGACGTACGCCTAGCATCTCTATCTGTTCTGAGGCCCTTGGAGCCAGTCTTCTTCACTGACTTGTAGTCTATGGCATAGATTTAGGATTTACTCTAACCCTCTTTGACATCTCTTTGTTTCCGCTCTCATATGCTGTTCAGAGTAATCCACTATGACTCTTTAATAGAGAAAGCTGAAGGACGTTTTTTGCAAAGACATCTGACAGATGGATAGCTCACAAACAGGATTTTGCGGTATATCTAGCAAAGCAATTTCCCTTCCCTTTAGCCAGAGTACAGTTAATTTTTCATAGCCGGGGCTGCTGTTGGTGGTTGCAGAGTGAATTTAACATCCATTTGCCAACAATATCCAGGGCCTGTCACTTTGGAGCAGGAGCTTTATTTCATGCACTGATACATGCTGCCATCTCCTCCAACTGACACAGTCACAGTGATCTCTCGCAGAGCCGGGGAACAGAATGGCTACCTATTAAATGTACATGGGCCTGCCTCTCCAAATAGAAAATGCTGAGATGTGAAAAGTTGAGCCACAGCTACAGTAATTGAATGCCTTTGTGCATATGAATGCAATTTTGCAGGCGAAAGTGGCATAAAGAGATAGAGATGATAAGGTTTGATTTGCATGTAAATTGTTTTCTTTTTTTTGCCTCTTTTGAATGCTTAAGCTTAATCTAGATGGGAGCACCTCACAATGTGTGTGTGTGTGTGTTTTGATGAAATACTGCTGCGTGTGTCGTGTTGCTGTTGATTGCAAGTGCATCTCTTCTATTTGTATTTGTTTGTTGCAGAGATGGCTGATTTAAACACAATCATGGTTTTATGCAATGCTTTACACTAGTAGAGCCGATTTGTACTTCAGCGGTTACACCGCAACATATAAATCATACATGTCATTTTCATTACGGACAATTTCTTTTGTTAGTTTGAACGACTTTCAGGGATTTCTGCATGTAAGAGACATGAAACTTAATGCAAAGCTGCAATATGCTTGCTCTGGTCCGAAACCATACAAACTCATGTCATTAATTATGAGGATGAGTGGCTTCCTCCAGCATGCCAGCATGGCCTCCTCTTGCGACTGGGAATGGGACATTCTGGACATGAAGGCCAGCTGTATCATGGCTCTCCAGCTGGCTCTGGATCTTCAGGCCCACTGATTGACCCTACTCCAGCTGAACAGACCGCAGCCCTGGATGTCACCCTCTTCCCTCACCCTGGTCCTCTTGGCCCTTGCAAGGACCCAGACGGCTTCTCTGATGGGTCATCAAACCAAACTGTCTGTATGGCTGGCTTGCACCGAGGTCATGAATGACAAATATCACAGTCCCACTGCTGCTCCATCCGCTCGTCTCACTCCAACTCAGAGTGCTTGAGAGGACAGAGTGTGTAATGTTCAGTGCTGTTTGGTCCAGGCTTGAATACATAGTTAGCCTGGGTGTGTAGTTAATACTGACACTGAGTGGTTTAGAATCAGTCTATTGGCATTGTTTGTTTTATGTGCTTTGCAGGAATAATTAAGCAATGGTTGCTGAGTAAATGAATGCAGCAACAGCCCTGTCAATAAATCTGTTTCAAGATAACTTAATTAGGCTAAGCACTGTGTTACAGAATACTGTGACACATATTATATCACTCGGTTTGAAACATTCTGATGATGAATTATTGAACATAAATCCATTATCTTGAACATATTTTATTTATGAATGCACCAAGACACTGGAGGACTTTAACACTGCAGGGTAATTATTGTTCCACATTGTGTCACCACTCTTCTCTCAGATGCAACTGCCAGAGCAAACTGCAATGAATCAAAGAATTGCGAGTTCTGATTGACATTTTGTGTGTGCACAAGGCCCAAAGCGACATTAGCCGAATTGCTTTATTTAATGCTTTCTCCCACATTCTGTTTCTCTTTTAGCACGCCTTGTAAACACTGATGCAATAATGCATTCCATTATACAGAGGAGAGGAGATGAGATGAGTGTCTCTCGTGGCTCCTCTCCATCTCAATAATAGGTCAACAGCTGTATTTAAAAAATTAATCACATTCTTGGCAGTTGCAAAGGTTAGGCGCAACGCTCTGAGATGCAATATTGGAAGCTCAGATCAGCAGCAAATCTCGCCGGGGATGAGGAAGAGTTGCCTTTGATGAGTACAGCATGTAAATGATTTGTGTGTGTTTATAGGACACGGGGCTGGCCCTGCCTCACTCCAAGACAGCAGTGTCGGCACCACTCTGTGGCAGACGCTGGCAACAGCAGATGGAAATAAGCAAGAGAGGGGAGGGCTGACCTCTGCTACAGCACTTCACAGTTTGCACTCTCTTTCAGCAGCACGTTTCTCTGTCTCTCTCCTCTCCCAGTCTATCTCTGTTTCGCTTTAAACCTAGTGAAATTCTGCTTTTGATTCCTAATTTCTTCATTCTCAATTCTGGGACCTGTGTTCTTATTTTTCCTGCCTTGCTTCTTGTATGTCCACTCATATTTTAGTATCTAAGGGAGTTTGCTGTCAAAAAAGGACTCTGTGAGGCTACATTGTCTGAGATTGTTCACCCAGGAAACATGCTAATGTGGCAGTTTCAGCACTTCTGAAATAAAATACTCACCTTTCCCAAATATCCCCAGGACTCCCCAGGTTTAATGGGAGCTATGAGTTTTAGTTATCACAACTCAAGACGACTAAAGAGCTTGTTTGTTAATGCTATGTTTCCTGTTAGTGCAATCTTTTAAGAAATTCAAATATTGATGCCTTTCTCACATCAAAAACAAATTACTCTCAAAGATATCTTGAGGTACGAGGACACGCAGATGAAATATGAATGTCTGCCTTGGATTGCTTTTAGTAATTCTGAAATATTCACAGTGGTATTTTTGAAGTGCTGTGGCTCTTGCGTGTTTGTGCGCCGGCTGACACTTGGGGATGAATTTTTCAGCAGCGATCTGATTTGGCCGTCACAGTAAATGCATAGCATTGATAAGTCAGGAACATTGCTACCTGGATTGTTAGATGAAAAAGAAATACTGCATGATGCAAGTGAGTGAAAGGAGTGTTGAAATGGTGGCTTCTGTCTGGTGTTCTTGACAGTTCTAAAAGCTGTGCCGCAGATTAGCTATCATGTTGTTTGCACGTCAGCACTAGCCACTTTTAGCATGTGAATTAATAAATCCGACAATAATTATTACTTAACCCCAATGTTCATTAACTGGGACAATTTATCTGAAAAGTGTTTGCTTTATAATCTGAGGGTCCCACCTCAGCCATGGTTCATACATTAACACCAGCTTTTTTATGTTAATGGTGATTTTTTTCCCCACCTTGGAGTGTAATTAGGAATTAAAAAACAATCAGAAGATCAGTAATCGTCCATTAAAAGAGAATGAGAATAGTGTTTTCAAGACAACGGAGACCCTTCAGGAAATCAGATTCACCATCATTTCCTTTCACTTATTAAAAGAAGGAAACGGCCAGGCCTGGCAAAATCCTTCCTGGCTCCTTCGGACTCAAAATTGCCTTGCCTCCTTTTGACATATTTCAGTGCCATGCAGTGTCCTTACTTGCCGGGCAAGACCTCAGTTTTGGGAAGATGCTGCACAGTCAGGTGAGATCTCAAGCAACTTGTCCCTAAGGGTTGGCAGGCCTTCATACAGGGAACGTGTAATACACCCAGGTAAACAGCTTTATATTTCTTTATACTTCTTTATATTTCTACTATGTTTATTGTTTTGCACCAAAAATTCCAAAAGAAAATTCCTCGTATGTGTAAAACTACTTGGCAATAAAGCTGATTCTGACTATGATTAATCGGATCAGAGCACGCAAACACACTAACAAGGTGAATTTGATTTCATTTGATGTGTATCTTTTGGCATGCCTACTTTACGAAAAACAACAAATTTCAACAGCTGGACTTAATTGTTCTTTCCTTTTGCTTTCCCCCCCAAAATACAAAGAGTCACATTTGAAGTAGCTAAAACAAATCCACTGAGTCACCTCACCGAACCTGCTTCCTGGAAGATAACAGCAATGCCTTTAAAGCTCAATAGGTCATTCACTATTATGGTTTGGGCCCACCATCACAAATTCCAGACAAAAGTGAATTTCCTATTCCCTGTCAATAACAAGCTCGATGTCACCTCTGAAGGTTAGAGAACGTGATTCAATAAAGTTTTCTCTTTTTGCTGTTTGACCCCTAGGCACCCTGTTGGTAAGAGAGAGTTGAATTACAGTTTTCTTTTTTTTCCCCAGAAAGTACCCTACAGGGTTCCTAGAAACACACCAGACTAACTTTCTTGTATAAACCTCTGAGCACACGGCTCAACCAGTATGTATATATTTTCTTTCGCTGTTGAAAGATGCATTTTAGGTTCACACATTTCTTAAAGGGACAATCAATAGAAATTCTATGGCCAGATAGTAAACAATACCCATAAAATATTCATAGGGGTTGATTGGCACCATGATCATTTTACCAGGCACTAAGATTTTGAGCCTTCCAAATTCAGTTCTTAAAAAACACACTGCTTTTCTGCATCGATAAAAAACACACTCCTAGCATTAGTAATTTCTGGTTTAACCATGAGTCTAGACTATGTTCCAAGAAAGCTTTGTTGAGTGATGTAGCAACAGAGGTGTTCCAATGTATGAGCCAGTGTTCTGGCCATGGAAGCCATGCCTCCTCCTATTGCTGCTACCTGTGATCTGAATCTTGCAGGGCAGTGTCTGCAGCCCATAGACCCCCTTGTGTTTTAAGTACCGGATAGCATGCACGTCGCCGCCGTCCATGTTTGCAGGATATTGAAAAAGACCTTTGTCAGGAAGCTGAGGCCCACTGGCCATTGGGGAGCAGTGATCGTGCTGTTCCAAATTAACATATCACCTTTCTCTCTTTATCCTAATAAACAACAGTCAGATGTGTGATGGGTGACACTCATGCAACGGGCTCTTTTGCTTTACCTTACCTTCAAAGAAGTAGAAAAAGATGAGTTCTCTTCTGGTCGCTGTTTGATTTTTCCACCAGAGTGTATTTATTGCTGTATAAAATAATATATAACACATGACAGGCGGTAACATATCTTCCTGAGTGCTTTGTGTTTGCAGCATTGAAATGGGACTAGAAATGAATCACTGCACGAGGTATCCCTGTTGCTATTACTATGCAAACCAGACAGATGGCTTACATTTAATTCATATAATATTCCCCGTAGAATAATTTTTATTAAGGGGGAGATCTTGGTAGGAATATTTGGCCTATAAAGAAATTAACTTTGTCTCTTTGCTGAGTACACCAATGCATCAAGCCATTATCTCTTTGATAGATGAATTATATTTGATATTACACAAGACAAATGTATTCATATTGCATATTTTTCAAATTTTTCCTGTCTGACCATCTGTGTGTGTTACATCTTACCAAGATTAATCCACTGATCCTATTGGGATAGAGGGCAGGTGTTTTTTCCTAATACACAAAAGTAAGTAAGAGCTGATATCAAAGCATAATCCACCATATTATATTTTAGATCTTTGTAATGTACTAGGGACAGTGATTTTCTCAACTGGGCCATAGTGAGACGTGATTTATTCTGTATTATAATTTCATGTGTGTGTGTGTGTTAAGACTAAGCAAAAGGGGGCAGACTGTGACCGGAAAAGTCAAATGTAGAGCCTTGTGAATATCAGGGACATATGAAATTGTACTTTGTGCCCTTGGATCAGTGTGCTAAATCATTTAAGCAGAATGACCCTTGACTATGATTAGAGGGAGGAGGGTAAACCAGAGGGATACTGAGACCTGTTTGACTGGAAAGACAAAGGGCAAAGGTTGTCCTCCGGCATGGTCACTGTTGACCCAAATTCCATCCATCCTCAGCTACAAAGATCTGATGATTATTTTTCCAGGAAATTGCAGCATTTGATCTCACCTACACCTCTTTCTTTACTTAAGTGGCTCTAGGCTAGGTGTGATTGAATTCAGACAATGATTTACAGAGACAACACTCACCTAGCACGCTGTTTGGCCTGTTATAGCCATTGTCTTACATGTGCCCTCCTAAATTCACTTATGTAGAATACTTGTCTTTCCTAAGGCGTTAGACAGGATAAGTGGATGCGCAGACGGATTGCAAACTAGTGTTAATGATCGGCCTGTCAGGCAGAATCTGTATTACTTAATCTCCTGGTCCTGCTGTACACGATCAAAGCAATGCAAATGCGATGGAGTATTGATTTCTACAGCATCCCTGCCCTTGCACTTATATTATTCCTTATACTGCTACCCACAGCTTCCATCCACATCTCTAACGTCAGAACAATTGTCATTTAATAAAACCTGGAACAACAAAGCTGGTCTTTTCTATGTCTTAGTTAATGCTGAAAGCTGTTTTTGCAAGATGTTTAACAAAATACAAGTGATGATATCAAATTGGATGTTATTCAGTAAGTCAGCTTTCAATGACTATAATGTGCCATGTTTTTGCAAAAAAAATTAATCTGTATATCTCATTGTGGATATGAAACTTGTCAATTGAAGATCAAGGGATTAAAGATGATATAGAGCTGAAACAGATGGTTTGCTATGGTGTGTCCTAAATGCTAATCCTGTCAACCTTTGACAGAGACAGCTGTGATTGATACATAATGACATATTGTAAAAATTATATTCTGTGTGATGTTGATTGTCACCTCTGCACTCTGTAAACCATATCTTCAGAAATGACAGGTTGTCCACAAAAAAACAGGACAATATAGAGAGTGAACTGTAATTGATGCTGTTTTGATCAAATCCTTGTTACTTCTCCTGAAGAATGTTACTGGACAGCAGTGAAACCCATTTAAAGTCCCATTCTTGAAATGTGAGCAGCCACGGTGAACTCTCTGTCACAATGAAACATGGTGATTAAGACAGCCAGTGGGAGATGAAAATGAATTCTTTCAGCTCTGAAGAGGTGTTGTATGGAATTGTCACAGGTCACCCTGCAGGCGGCTGCCATTTCCAAAGTAATTCATCCAACGTATTATCCCAATCATGATAAATTTCAAGTATTATTAATTGGGATGTTTCCTCACACAATACTTGATAATGACAATGATATTTAGGTAAAAGGTCTAAGGATCATTTGCCTTTTTTTAAATTTCTCACCCGCTGCTGTTGCAGGCTTGATTCTGTTTAATCTCCAAAAGCAACTTGTGACATAGAAAGAGTGACGTCTCAGAATCAGAATCAGCTTTATTGCCAAGAAGGTTTACACATACTGTATGAGGAATTTTCTTTGGTATTTCTGGTGCAAAACAAACATAGGTTCTTGGTGATGGTGGTACCCAGGAAGCGGAAGGGCTCCACAGCATCAACAGGGGAGTCACACAGATTGATGGGGGCGGGTGGGGCTGGATTCTTCTTGTAGTCCACAACCATCTCCACTGTCTTGAGAGCGTTGAGCTCCAGGTTGTTCTGAGTGCACCAGGTCACCAGGTCATCAATCTCCCACCTGTAGGTGGACTCATCCACATGAGAGATGAGCCCAATGTGGGTGATGTCAACTGCAAACTTCAGCATTTTGACCGACTGGTGACTGGAGGTGCAGCTGTTGGTGTACAGGAAGAAGAGCAGAGAGGAAAGAACGCAGCCTTGAGGGGAACTGGGGCTGATGGTCTGGGAGTCAGAGACATGTTCCCCCCAGCCTCACATGCTGGCCCCTGTCAGACAGGAAGTCTGTGATCTACCTGCAGGTGGAGAGCTTGTTCTTTAGCCAAGCCTGGATGATAGTGTTAAAGGCGGAGCCAAAATCCAAAAACAGGATTGTGAGGTATGTTCCTGAGGAGTCCAGGTGTTGGAGGATGAAGTGAAGCAGCATGCTTACTGCATCGTCTACAGTCCTGTTGGCTCCGTAGGCAAACTGCAGGGGGTCCAGGAGTGGGTTTGTGATGGATTTGAGGTGGGACAACACAAGGCACTCAAAAGACATCATTACCAAAGATGTGAGGGTGACAGGTCTGTAGGGTTAAGTCTTGTGGTCCTTGGTTTATTGGGGACAGTGATGATAGTGGAGGATTTGAAGCAGGCTGGCACATGTCGTGTCTCCAGTGAGGTGTTAAAGATGTCTGTGAACACTGGCGACAGCTGATCAGCACAGTGCTTCGGGCTGGATGGAGAGTCAGTGTCTGGTCCAGCTGCTTTGCGGGGGTTCTGCCTCCTTAACAGTCTGTTAACGTCCCTCTCCAGGATGGAAAGAGTTGTTGCAGTAGGGGTGGGGAGAGGTGGGCAGTTGTGGAGAGCCCCAGGCCCCTGTGTAAATGTATGACAACTTACTAAAGCAACATAAAAGCTTTGCATTTTCAGGCATTACTGTAGAATAAAGCTAACAGAATATTATTTCATAGCAAATTTGGCAGACTCAGTCTTGCCTTCAGTACATTTGGCCTAATACAGAAGTGGCCAATCAATAGCTAGAAAACCCCAAATTCATTAACATTGCAAAGTCTTTATGAAAGTAAAGGGAAGGAGGAAAAATAGATCCAGTTTTCCACTTTCAACATTTGTCAAGTTTTAACATGTGTAATCACTTTGATGATGTATTACTTCCAAGTAATCAATTAATTGGAACTTCTCACCCAGCATAATGTTGGCGTCCCTGCAATGTCTTTAAATACAGTATGCCTGGTGGACTATAATTCCCCCAGTGATCTTCCTTTTTATCAGATTCTAAAACAGAGCCCTTAGTTTTGTGAAATACAGTAATGTCCTGTGTGTTAAGAATCAATACATTTATGGGAAAAAAGAATGACAAAGAGATATTTTTATTCATGCAAGTTTTCTTTTGGAACATTAGTCCACTTCATCCCATCTTCTGTTGCATGGAAAATATGATTCATTTCCAACTTTTCTATGTATTCAGAATATAGGGTGATTTATTGTCTTCTATTTGCAAATGTTAAACTGCTTATCAAAACCATCTTTTGTTTAGTTTGGACCAGGCTGATCATATTTTATGAGTAGAACTATTTTGCTCAGTAAGTTCAAACTAAAACATCAAAAAATGTTTCAGACAAAAAGCACCTATCATGTAACATTGCTGTTTATTGGTCCCGTATGATTGTAGGCCTGAAATCTTTTCAGCAATGCTGTCTGCTCAACTCACACCCAAATAGTGGCTGTGCTTGTGTGTGGATGGCACCCTTCAGTTTTCTAATTGATGACTACTGGGTGCAATCTGACGGAAGCAGTCTGCTGGCAAACACACGGGAGGAAACCACTGCCAAGACAGCTTTTCTATCGGATTGCTCTTTGAACTTCAGGCTTATGAGCTGCTGACAAACTTAGACTCTGCATGGCGGCGTACTGCAGTGCCCCTTGCCTTCCTTCCTCTACTCAATCCCTGAGACCTTGTGGAATCTACAAAGTCAACATTAGAGTCTAAAGAAGGGAAATATCCTGCTGTTTTTCCCTCACAAATGTATGCAATCTCTGGCGCACTGTGATGCCGACTTAACTCTAAATGGAAACTGTTGTTTCTTTTCTTTCACGCCACCACCTAGCAGCAGAACAGCGTGTCAGACCACTTTCCTCTGGATAATTTCAGACATGAGAGACCCGTTTCCGCCCTCTCCAGCCCCCCTTTGCCTGCACAGCCTGGCCTTCATTAGGCCGACTTATTGGTTGCACATGGCCAAAGTGGACTTTGTGTTTACCCTCACGCAAAAGGTGCAGAGGAAATTGCTGAGTCTTCTGTCATAAGACAAGTCCTGAAGGCGATTTCCTTGGCTTGCTTTGCACGCGTGGTCTGGCGTCAGCCTGGTGGCAAGGGGAATAATGAGGCTTAAAGTGAGCAGGGCCTTAAGCCTGGCAGGTCCTCATGCCTCACAGAAAACTGATATCTACTGTGGGCCCGACATGGATCCCAGAGGGCTCTCTGATGCCGTCCTATGGGAGATTAGCTTTGCTACCCTTCACCTTGTATGCTTCGTTGCTTAATTCACTAAACTAATGGTGTACTCACACATCAGGCAGAAAAAAAAGAAAGATTAAATAATCACAGAAAGTGGCTGCTTTAAAGATTAGATGTAGTGGGGTAATTCATATGAATAATGATGGGTAAAGAAAAATGAAAGGCCTGGTGATGGAATTTAGCATGGGCTAGACCCAATGAAATGCAGTCCATGTGATGTATTTGTTACTATACTGTAGGTGTCTACTTGCAGGAATGCAGAATTGTGGCTTTCATGTTGAAATGATACATAAAGGATAAAAAAGATATGGGACAAAAGGTGAGTTTATAGATAAAAATTCAGGCATCATGACACAGTCCGTATCTAAAGAAATATATAGCTGAGATGAACATAACAAGGCACAGATTTAAGCGGACATGCACACATGTACACACACTCTATTATTATGTGTTTATATGTCTTTCTATGTGTGTGCTCTTGTGCCCTGGGTGAAGATGAAAAGTTTTTTGGACTTGTAACCCCTCTTCCCCTGCCGGTAATCACCCCAGAACCCTGTAATCCCTGGCGCATGCAGATGCCGCCGGGGGAATATTACTGTTCATAATATTAATCTGCTCTCAAATTCCTTTCTGTTACCAAGATGAGGGGCCTCGTGCACCATGTTCTTATGGGTATTAAATGTGCTACAAGAGATTCATCGAGAGGTAGATTCTGACTCGTCAGGGATCAAGCCCAGCCTAAGGTCGTATCACTGCTTTAAGGAACACCCGCGAGAATGCAAAACCCATCTCCATATTCTCATAAACAGCCTGACATAAAAGACGCTGTGCCACAGCAGGGACACAAATCCACACCCAGCCCACATGAATCATGTCAGCCTGATCCAGAGGAGGGTTAAAGCCTCTTTAAGGTGCTCGGTCGCCGGCTGTGATACCTGACTTAGCAGCAGGTAAACCCCCGTGCCACAGGGCTGAGGAAAGCAGCATTGTCTCCATCAGCTGATCAAAGGCACCGCCACCGCACACTTCTAAAACCACAGGAACAGAAATGAATAGGAAAACGCCAGATGGATTTCCCATTGAGCTGCTGTTCATCATCCTGTACCTGGAATTTGGCATTGTAATATTTGTTGTACAAAGCTTAGCACCATGGTAGATTTGTGGCTTTTCAAAGGGCCTCAGCACAACAGCGTAATCATACTAAGCCTCTGTGAATTTATTATTTAAAAAATGCAAGGCTAATGACCACAATTATACCTACTTTAATCACAGAGTAGCTGTCTTTGAGGTGTGGAGATGCACAGTATTTAGCTAATATGAGCTATTAGACACTCTGATGACCCTTTTCCCCAATGACAAATTTGTATGCTGATGATGTACAGCATCACTTGAGTATATACAGTAAATATATATATTTGAACAAGAACCTCATGAGTTCAGGAGTTGAGAAGTGAGTCTTGCCGATGAAAGCCTCACCCTGTCCTTAACTGGCGCTCTGTTTATTAGTTCATGTTTTTGTTTTTTTTCCCCCTTCTCCCATTGTGACTTTTGCATGTGCAGCCTGAGATGTCTGAGCGGGTGTGGAATTGGATGCAGTCCACTGTGTCACTGGGAGTATTTATGCAATCAGGAAGCGAGCAAGCAGAGGTGCTATGGTGCCAGTGGCGTGTGAAATCTGCCAGTAGGATTGACACTTGGATGACAGATACCTGTAAAATGCATTCACGCCTCTGAGAAGGAAGGATTATTTGTCTAGTGTTACACAAAACACTCAGCGACACCACTGAGGGATTCCATCCTCTTCCCCATCGTATAAGAAGAGAAACCCTGTCTGAAGTTGGGCTGAGGTAAAATGAAGAGAGAGGCCTCAACCACAACATTCAGATCATTTTGATGTCTGGGAAATGCACATTCAATTATAAAGGCAGCGCTGCATGTAAAGCTGTTTGTTCAGTTCCCTGAGCAACTGCCAAACTGAGAACTTGTAATGGAAAGTTGTTCTCTTGAAACAGTGAACATTTACATGCCAGGTGTTTGTGTTCTGCCTTCACAGGAGATTGGTTAGAAATCTACATTATTTCTACATTATGTGTCTCCATGTCTGATCTTGTACAGGGGAACAAAGAAAGATGGAGGAATTTGTAATGCAGCATATTGATCACGTTAGCTGGTGTCTCTGTATCGTTCTCCTGTAAGTGGTGTGGCGTGTTATGACCCTTAGCTTCCCTCTACAGGGGTATTAGTCACCATTAGCTGTTCTAGGGTCACCTTGCAATGAGCCCACCATCCCTGTGGAGGTGACACTGTCAGAGTGTCACTTGGCATATGTAGACTTGTATCTTAACCTTGACCAAAGAAAATTCCAGTAGTTAAAGATTTCCAATGGGGCCCAAGGCTATAAAGCCTCAGGGATTTTACTGGCCAACCCCCTCTGCTTATCTTGCTGCCTACCCTGTTAGCTATCAGTATAAATGCAGACCACCAGTCATGCATTAAGTGCATAATTATTCCATTTCCAAGATAAATCTGGTGTATAGTGTCATATCCATCATGGCTGTCACCTCCTACATGGAGAGTAGGGCACTAAATGAAAGCCTTTTTGCTCATATGCACTTCTATATAGTCATCAATTTTGAGCAGTCTATTCATTGTTTGGTTTGACAGACGTGAGTTAATAATGAATGATCAAGCAATGGCCCTCAAACAAGAACAGCCAGCATAAGCATACACAGGCAGTGAGGAGGAGGAGGAGGGGGGGGTCATTCCACAACACAGACAGAGCTAGACAGGCAATCCTCTTCTGCATTACCCCTTATTTTTTCAAGGTTGCTGTTCTGGCAATGGGGACAATGTCAAAAATTTGTAGCGATCAATATTTGTGAGTATGTCTGATCAAGAGGAAGACCAATATACAAGTGTTAACAAAGGGCCTAGGCCATACCAACGTGGGTTTACAGCTTGTATACACTGGGATATGATGTGAAAACAGTGGTTCAGTCTTCAGATGGTGCCCAAAGAGCTCTTATCCTTGTCCCCGCCTTGTTTCACAATAAATAACATTGCTTGTCCACTCAGGACGGACATGGAAAAGAGATTTAGGCCTTGACCACGGGATGATGTTTATTTTTTTCCATTTGTTATGTACTATTCCGTTTAACATGGGATTAGGCATGTTACCGCTGATATAAAGCTGAAGTACGGCTTCTGGGCTGATTGGAAGCAAAGCAGGTTATGTGATGTACATAATAAGAATATTTAGGCAATATTGGGGTTATTTTGAAAGGCTTAGTTGAGGACAGCAATCCAAAAACCATTTCTCTCACGCTAGTTTTCAATGGCGACTTAAGTTTGAAGACATGCTACAGTGTGCCATTATTTGAGTATAAAAAAAATACTGCCTTCAAAGTAAGCTATGTCTTTATGTGCAGTAGGTATCACAAACTGCAGTGGCATTATCTTTTTTTAAATTAAATTGGCAACCATTTTACCTGCTGTGATTGAATGAAAGCTGAGTACATCATCATGTGGCCGTATGTTATTCTGTATATAACAAATCTGCCACTCTTTGTGGGTTGATATTAGTCTTTCACAAAAGATGCATTAGAAATGTATCCAGCATCGTTGAAGGGATGTATGTGCCATGTATTATGGGTATTAGTTTAGAATAATGTTGGCTCCCCTACAGAATCTCACAATAGATAGTCCAAATGCTGCTTTGGGCTCCCCAAACTGAAATGCGAAGATATGTCATGTGTTACATGCTTGACTGCCCCTGTTGCATTTACAGTAATTGATTCTTTTCAATGATTTTAAAATGCTGAGGCTCCTGCCGGCATTGCATGTCTAAAAGGAGTGCAGGCATGTCACGCATGGCTCACTTCCACAGATACGCTGCTTTCTTGTAATTCAAACCAGCCTTTCTTCACCTAACCAAGGTGATTAACTCCCTAGGACACAAGAGCTGCTGGACTTCCTCCCCTGGATTATGCCCACTGACTATCACTTTCTCCATGTAATCTCATGCATAATGACACACATTCACATGGAGTCCTTCTTTATCTGACTTGGCTTTGAAAATGTGGATGTTATTGGTTTTTTCTTTTTTGTTGTAAACTGACAGCAATACTGCTGTAGAAAAGCAAGGTGCAGTAACTTCATGTTTGGTCAAAATGAAATCTGTCTTTCTGTCATGTTTACTGTATAAAACATATTTTACCAAATGTATAATGTCTGTGATAACAGCTTTTTAAATGTGCAGTAACAACAAAACAGAGCTAAAACCCAAAACAAAACACAGAAACTGCATTCTGGCATTCTATACATCTTGGTATTCACTGAGTTATTCCACTTAACTAAATGAGGTAGTAGCTACATTTAATAATGATGGAGATAAAAATCCTGCTAAATTCTTGCTAAAGGTAAGTAGAGTAGCAGAGCAGTAGGTTAACTACTACAGCTTGTAGTAGTTAGTGGAATACATGTGATTTGGCGTTGTTAAGCGTGTAAATAAGTTGAGTTCACAGACAGACACCCAGCAAAACAGAGATGCATTTAATCCCTGTAAGATATGGGCTGTAAATTATCAAAATAAATGTATTTTCTTAAACAAAGGATTTTAACTTTAAATAATCAGTCAAAATAAGCATACAATGAAGGCATTACAATCTGCTACGCAGAACAGATAATGCTAAGGAGATCTGTTCCTAATTTTTATAAGTTCAAGATGTCTTACTGCTCATTTATTTTTGTGTGCTTCCCTTTTTTGTGCTTGCAATATTGCTGTCAAAAGGATCTCACCCACATCATACTGTATTTTAAAAAGCAGCCTATGAATTTTTGATAAACATATTGTAGACCAACTAGCAAAATAATGCACACACAATGCAAAAAAAAGGACGCATCAAATGCGCTACAGCTCTGCTGTACACAGCCTTTATCTGTATTGTGCTGGTAAACAACAGAGAAGTTATTTTAGAAATGAAGCAATTAAGCAGATCCAAAATGAACACAACCCCCTTGTAAACCAACACATGGCAATGTCATTTGCATGCCTTTGAATAACTAATCTCTGAGGGGAGTTCCTTCAGATGGAATTCTCAATGCCATGCGCTCTTTGTTTTAAACACAGCAAACAAACAAACAAAAGCGTCCTGGGTCCAGAGTTACTTCAGCTGGCCCCACTCCCCATCCCCCCTCTCTCTGCCTCTCTCTCTGCTGTCAGTTGACCTACAGCTGACTGACAGTGATTGTAAAGGCCATCACTCACCACCAGCAGAAAAAAAGATGGGGGGTACCCTCTTATTAGATAAACAGAAAGAGTGAAGAAAAGGAAAATAGCATCTCAAGTTGAGTGTAGATTTTCTTTTCTTTTTGGTCTTAATTAGAATCACCATCCATCATGGTCACAGCATTTCTATTCATCCAGCTGATTGGGGACATGACAAATGAATGTGGGAATAAACGGAGTGTCAGGCTGGAGAGGGAGATGGATGTTCTCTCAGCAGGGAGGAGCGGGAGTACAGTACAGTAAGCGCTGGCAAGTGGCCATAGCTTCTGGGCTCCATGTCTCTCCACACATCACCCCAGGGGCCATAAGCAGGAGCACTTTCCCTCTTCTGGACCCCCTGTCGCCCTCCCTTCCCCTATTTATTAGTAAATTAACGCCATGTCACATTGATACATTTTCAAATCCCCACCACCTGCCCCAAATGTCCTACCTCACCTCCGTGACCTGAAATATCTGGATGTGTCAATCAAAGCAAAATTTGAATTGGTGCAGGCATGCGAAAAGGCTTTGGTTCTTTTATTAAGGCACATTTCCTTTGGACTTCCATGGTATGATGGTACGGTGTAGCACGAATGTACGATGAATGTTAAGCGTTGTACTAGTTGTTGTCTGGATGTAATTATAAAACAGAAACACTGAACATTAGCCGAGCCCTAACAGTGAATTGATTAAAGACAGTTTAGCACAATGCTGTGTTATTCTGCCCCACTGTGTTCTCGGCAGGAGCTGGAGGGCCACTGTGCCCATTGATGTGTAAAGCAGAGCGAGCAATGCAAAGGGCTGCTGAGTTCAGACTGAATTAAACACCATTAGAAAGTGTTTGACTGACATACTGTAAGCCCCTTTTTCCTCAGACATTATTAGCAAACTCACCTTGATCCTATTATACAGCAGACAATTGTTATTCGAGAAATGAAGAAAAAATAATGATGTTATAAAGATTAATGCACCCCTACACCTCATTCTTCCATCCGCCCACTTTTGCATAGACCCGGCTCTCATATAAATTTGAATTGGTTTTTCAATTATTAGAGTGCCTCAGCTCTCTCTGGCTAAACAAAGAATTTCCATCAGATCCATTGAGATGAAGTTAGATTATGCATTACTGCAATATCCAATTTAATAACTCTGATTTTCCTTTATTGTTTTTTCTGTTTGCATTGTATTCCTTTAAACGACTTAACCAGGCTGGATGGCAGGCTGGCATAGACAGGAGTTCTGCAGCTTCGCCTGACAAAGACGTACACAGGGCTCACATAAATGACTAAGAGCATGAATAAATACAGGCCCTCTTCAGTAAGAATGACAAAAAGTTGAATTCATGGTTCAACTGACTTAGTGGAGCAGATTAAATGTGATTAAATGAATTACAGAGTAAATCAATATCTGTGTCAGCACAAATAGCTTCAAAAATAACAATGATCATTGTCAGTTTGTCAGTTCATCTTCTATTAATCATATTTTAATCACATTGCATCTTAGAGCTTGCACTTATTGTTCCGTCACTTTTCTGCCTTTATTGTACAGTTTGAAATAGCAAATAGTTGCAGTATATATCTATACATTTAATTATTTGGTAATATACACTGGATGTGTGTATTTATTTGTTACTTAATTAAAATGACCAGTGGCCAATCTTTGCACAAGACAGCTCCACTTTACTAAAATCGAGCACGTCAATGGTGTCATTTCAAATTTGAAGAATTGTAGTGATTGAGCTGCATAAACAACCTGCAGAGGAAGTCAGATTCACTGTCACATCCAGACGCTTTAGTTTGAAAACAAAGAGAGTGGAAAAAGGGATTGTGATCGCAGCTCCGTGGCATATTGGAACAAAAGCCCAACCTGAATGATTTATCTTTTTCCTCCCTTTGAAGCGAGAACTGCTGTCTCCCCACTGCCTCCGTTTGAGCTGCGCTGGTGGAGTACCTGGGGAGGGCAGCGCCATGCAAGACAGTAGGCTGTGAAGCTCTTGTCCCCATATTTAGTCTATGCAGAGAGACAGTGCATACAAAAGGGAAAGGGAGTACAGCAGTTCTGGCCTGAGGCTATCTTGTGTAGGGCTCCCTGAGCTTAAACAAAGTGCGTGAGACATTTTCGAAACACAGATGCATTTTGTTACAGAAGAAAAGAATAGATGAGAAGTAATGGCAACTCATGAAAATTAAAAAAAAAAGGAAAGCTCTGATGCATACCATGTTTCAGCAAGATCCCCAGGTGATTACATCCTATTGAAATATCCAACACAATGTTTGCTATTGCTTGCCAGTATTAAAGCCGAGAGGCAGCGTTAAATAAGGCCATTTGATACAAATCTGTCACTTGACACCCCCTCTGGTACGTTACATTGCATGATGTAAGTGAAGAGCTCTTGAACTCTTAGTTGCCACCCCTGTAAGCCTGGTTGAATGCAGGTCTGAAGTTTTTATTTATTTATTAATGCATTTTTGAAAAATATCTGATTTCCCTCATTTATAGCAGAAATACAATATTCTGAAGACATCTGTTATGTTATTAATTTCACATAAATCTTAAGCTCCTCTATGCTTGAAATGAGGCTTCATTCAAGCTGAATTAATGAAACATGATTGTAAGTCCCTCACGTGGAAGAGGCTGTCATACAATATTGAGTTGCTTATAATCACTGTGTAATCTCACTGTCTGCCAGGGGAGGGCGGCGCGAAAGCCCTCCGTAAAACAATGTCTTGAGGAGATCAGAAGCCTCTATCTGGCAGGATAAAAAGGCAGGGAGTCTGAGTGAGGGAGGAAAAATGACTCATTGGTCGTCTGTAGAGAAAAACTGCAGTTTGATGCTGTGTACCCAACTGCTGTGATATGCGCTAATTGTCGAGATCAGAGTGCTGCGTGTTTGCTTGAACTTTGGTAATTGTGCGTGTGAGTGCCTGGCAGTGCACAGAGAGACACTCTGAGGCCTCATATGTGAAACGGAGTTGAGGACGCCTACCGCCATGACTGACAGCATCACTAACTCTCGCAGCTAGCAGGTGAAAGACTCATTGGTGCAAGCCACAAAGGGGATTCACCATGAGCGATAGCTGTGGTAGGTCCGTGCTCGCATGACAAACAAAATGTAGACGCAAAAACAGAGAGGCGTGCATGTGCGTGCGTACACAGCTTCATTTTCTCAGCTCTAACAGGGTTATTTGGCCTGTGCTGTGTTTTATCTGGCATGCACAGACTGCTGGGGATGAATGCCTCGTGCAGAAGGTCTCAGGTGTTTTGATGTGTTTAATGTCAACGGCGTGGACAGCAACAGCCACAGCACTTTATCAGACAGACAGCCCCTGTTGCCAGGGGTCACCAGTCAAGGCACACAGGATGACTGGGCTCACACTAGGCCATTCTTGTCACATCTTGTAGCGCTTGTCACACCTCTACTACAGTGTCATTGCATTACTTGCCAAGGCTTGTTACACACCTGCCCTGCGACGGACGAGTCTCCAAAATAGAGTCATTTTGTAAAACGTTTTGCAGTGCCAAAACTGCACAAGGCATTCAATCTGTGTTAATTCCCACTGACGTATAATGTACTTCATCACCTACATCAGTCAAGGGAACACTGGGCTTTATCTGCTATCTCCATCCACCACTGCTGCTCCAACCCAGCCTAATTATTTTTTATGCAAAGCAACACAAGAGGCTCGAGTGACACAAAAACACAGTTGAAATTGGGATAGACCTCATCATTGTTTGGCTGCGCCCACGACTTAATTAAAATTCGCAAGGAGCCTGGCTCCTTTGTTCCCTCTGTATTGCAGCATTGTTCATCAGAAGTGAGCAGGAGTACAAATAATCGAGTGCAAACACTTCCTCCGGTGAAGCTAGCCCTTTCTCTAGAGGTTTACCCTACTTTACTTTTCAAACTGACAGAAATGGGTTGTCTCAAATCTGCCACAGCATCAATTCATTAAAGAAGTAGCCTGCTTTAAAACAAACAAACAATACACCCACCCACCCCAATCCCACACCCCCCTGAGCAGCCACATGCACATGCACACTTGCCACCCAACCCATCCAAAATGTGTCACTTCCCCAGCAATCTGTAATTTTGGACTCGAGGGGTTAATTGCCTGCCATGGCATCAAAGGAGAGTTTTGATGTGCTTTTTGAGGGCTGTCTTTAGCCAAGTTCGGGAGTAGAAGGGAGAGAGGAGTGAAAAGAGGGAGGGGTGTGGTGAGAGCAGACGGAGAGGAGGGCACATGAGATTTCACTCGCGGCAAAGCAGCGCAGGCGTCTCCTCAGGTAATCCTGCCTCTCAAAGGCATTATTGAATTTTCTTGTTTTTCTTCTTCTCTTTGTCAAGGCAGGGAGGAGAGAGTGTGTGCAGAGGGAGAATTGGGGAGGGGGGGTTAAACAGAGTGAGCCTGACTTCTGAAGGGTCTGCAGCGGGTGCTTGATTCTCATTCACCTCTGCAGATCCACGTCAAAACACAGCCAGACCTTTTAAGGCGCCTGGCTTTGAAGTGAGAAGAGAGCCTCAAATCCATGCTCTCCGCCACATATGCCCAGTCTGAAAAATTAGCAGCCATGTGCGTCTCCCTGCCCCTTTGAAGTTCCACAGGCCGCTCTTCTCTCCATGTTCTAACAGAGAAATCAGAAGGTATGCAGCCTGACTCCCAGATTAAGGATCGTGATGGTGCTGGATGGTAGTGCAGTCAAAGTGCCTCGTCTCTGGCTTTTGTTCAGCCAGATCATGGAAACCTCTACCTTGTTAACACTGTTTACCTAACTCTTCAGAAGAGCTCTGCAGAGTTGAAACAACTAGTAAAACAGTCAGTTGAGACAAAACCCCTCTGTGATCTGTCTGACGTGGATCTAAAGAGGTGTGTGTGAATCAAACCAGCAGTAGCACTCATCTAAGACATTAATTGATTTTCATTTCTATACCAATAAAGTCAAAACGTTGTTGTTCACGAACTGCAAATAAGAATTAGTTATGACTGACCGGCCGGATATAAGGTGATGTAATCAAATGTGTAACACAAGGGCAGCATTAAAGGACAGAGCATTTGCCCTGAGGAACACAAGTGAAAAAAAAAAAAAGAGCAAGGGTATAAAGAATCTGGGGAAAGCTCCTGTAGGCTCTTGGAAAAAAAGGTATGCACAAAAGTCATAAAAAATGTCCTTATAACAATATTTCTAGAGCTTGCCCCGTCACGTTGGCCTTACCTACTTTGTAAAAACCAATTATGTAAATAATTTGCTTTCTCTCGACATAATGCAGTCCTCCTCAAGTTGCTGGGGACTTCGGGAGACCCGTCAAGACAGGAGTATTAAACACACCATGTGCTGAAGCTGCTTATCCCATTGTAATCTGACCTGATTTGAAGGGTTTGATTAAAAGCGAAGGGGGCCACACGCCTCCTAATCCCTGCTGAGCAACGCTCCATGACCCCATCTAACCTCCTCAAATTCCATACGACCCCCTCCTGTCAAGACGGCTCAATGCACAGTACCAGACGGTGGAGTGTGCTGTGCAGGAGTTTAGGGCCACTAATTCCCGAGCTTGTCTTGTCCCTTTCTCCTCTTATCCTCATCAATGAGACTTTCTCTCCTCACAAGAAGATTTGGGAGATGACTGCTATTTTGGTGCTGGAAAGTGAAATAGCCCTGAGGGGCTGTGTAAACATTGTGGCTTAGCGCTAACAGTCATAAAAGAGGCTTTGAGACTAGTCTCCGTACTTCTAAGGCAAGCAAATCCGCATCTTGTTATGAGGGAATCGGCTGTGCTAAAGCCTTGCTTAGTGACACATCTTGTTGTCAGAGGGTTTGTCTAAACAGGTATCACAGCTGTAAGCTGTCGTATCACTGCACATCATCAGCATGCTCTGAACTTACTGTCACCACATCATCCACCCAGTTCACGAGGAAGCATCAGTATCAGGGGTTTCAGTGAGATACATCATTTTAGTGTCAGTAACGCAGGAATAACACCTGGGTGTGAGTGCACCTGTGTGTGTTGTAACAAACATGCATTTAGGCAAACCCCCATCCTCAAGAGCATCTTTAAGGTGCCTCCTTTGCAGGGAGTGTCGGAAGTCATCTCTAAAGCCCCTGAACTCCCTTCCGTTTGTTTGTCTGACTACAATGAGAGAAATTGTCAGGTAGAGATATGTTTGTGTGTATATGTGAGGTGGAAGGAGATGGGGAAGGGATTAGCTTGCTGTCAGTATCAGTCTCAGATGGTTTCCCGTTAGTGAGCTTAAAAAAAATGTTTGTTTGTGAGTATATATAGTATTTTTTTTAAATGGTATGCGTGTGTGTTCATGCATATGTTTGGAGGTAGTATAGTGGTGCCGGTTCTTTGCGGGCGGCCTGCTGCGTGGCTCTGATCAGATCTTATCGAGTCCAGAGAGGAGGCTGTTGCGAAGCGGCTGGCTGCTGGGTGGCTCTGGTTCAGGTGTCAGAAAGAGAAGAGAAGAAAGATTAATGGCCTCTCTGAAATGAAGACCTTCCTCCAGTTACCGTGGCCCTTCCTATCAGGCAGGGGGCCGTTAACTGACCGGGGATCGCCTGGGACAGGTAGGGTGATTTTTTTAAAGGCCTCTCTGCTGATTGGTTTGGCGTGTCCTGTGGAGGGGTCACTGAGTGATGGAGTGGAGAGGAGACAGCGGACTGCCTTTGGTTGGCCTCTTGGAACAGCTCCCTCATTCATAGCCCTGTCCTCTCGCAAGTCTCGCAGGAGGCAAGCTGCAGATGAAAAGGTCCTAATAGGTTGTCAGTCGATCTCAACACTCAGCAGCTCTCCTTATCTAATGAGGATATGAAAAGAACAGCTTAAATAGAACCAAACCACCAGTTCATGTTCTGAATCGTTTGTGCAAAGCGGAAACATGTTGACACACAAGACATGCCTCATGTCTTCACAACATTCAGTAGAGACTTGTATTATTTAACCCAAGGATTGATTTCAAATGTCTAATAAGGATCACTAATTGCCTTTTAACTACCATACCATGTTAGGGCAGATCAAGGCCAAGAGAGAAATAGAAAGGAGGTCTTTTTGCCTGGGTTTTTGCTGTGACACTTCAGGTTTTATTCAGGCATATGGCACCAAAGATCACTGTGCAGATTGCACAATAAGAGGATTTTAACTAGTTCCACTCAAAACATAAACTATTCAGTAATTATTTTGTTCGTTTTTTTTTTTTGTTTGACTTTTCAGTGCTTTAAGGTGTAGTAATGCGGGTCTTTAGTGTGTCCACTTTCATCTAAATTTAACCTTAATCTGCTAAAATGTATTTGTTTGCGAGGTTGGAACATTTTCTCCTGTATATAAGTCTCAATAGATTGCTCATTTGCAGGCAGGTAGAACATACAGGTTTATTTGGGAGTGCTTCCTAAGCAACTAAATGAAGTAATAAATAATGCAATTTAAGACTAAATTAATATGTTATTATGTGCCTGCCCATACCTCTGGGCTTTTTAGGAAGCTAAAAAAAATCTGAGCGTTGCCAAATTTGTGAACCAATTCTTATGAATTGCATATTCTATGTGTTTAAGGTAGATTTAATTAGGGAAAGCCAGGGAGAGTTTTGTTTTTATCAGTAATGACGGCAAGCAGAGACAGAGGCCTTTGGCGGGAATTTGTAAGAGTCTCCTGTACTGTAATACTCAGAAGCTCCAGGCATCTCACCTTACACGTTCACACTGGATCAAGCACTGAGTCTTTTGTGCTTTTCGATCCAAGCACTATTATCCAGTCCCCACCAAGGCTATTTTGTGTTATGTCAGAACAGGCTATTTTCCTCTTCCTGATGGCCTCAGACACTTTTTTTTTGGCTGTCGTCACCATAGTTATAGATCTTTATTGCATAAACATGTTGACAAATGGTCCTTTGTAAACTTTGTTGTTGGCGACATTTATTCGGTAACAAAGCAGTTACTTGAGCTGGCTCCCTGGGTATGCTTTCCATTCAAGCTAGTGATCAGTTGTCTGCACGCCAGTGGCCCCTGGGCTGCTAGCCCACCCATGACGGGGGGGCTCCATGAAGGAACTTATTTATAATTGCAACTGAGGAAGGGTTCCTAAAAGCATTTTTTCCTTTAATGAAGTTTACTGGCACCAGTAGGCTGGTGTGTAGCCAAAAGGTTTTAGTGTTCTTTAGTAACGTGTTAATATGATTTGTCTTGGCAACAAGCAAAAAAGTGAAATTGGCACAGAGAGTAGCCATGAGCTGGAATCCCAATGCCAAATTTGTCATCCACGTTTTACTTTGAGGTGGGGTTGGAGGGGAAAAAAATGTAATTAAGGCCATTGTTGCACTTCTCTGTGGGGGAGCATTTGCTTTGACTAAGCCTTGTAATTATGAATGATATCCTCTTTGGCCTGCTTTACTTTCTGTCCCTGCTGCAAAAATTGGATTTGTTCCACACACCCCTGCAAGACGCAAGATAATCTTTGACCTGAATTGTCATCACCTGCATTCACTGCTCAAAGCAATGTTTTTCCTATTCATTTAGCGCATTCACTTAAAAGCTGGCCATCTCATACGCGACTGTGCTAACACGATGATCACAAAAATTGACCGCCGTGCCTGCAGAGAGGCTGAGTGATCCCATCCGCGTTGGGTTACCTGGCTGCCCCCCTGCTCACTGTACCTGTTAAGAAAGACATTAGTGCAGCGGAATGCTAAGGCAGGAGGGTGGGATGACCCCTGAGGGTCTGGCTGACGGTGTGAAGGCTCCTCCAGGCCTGAGTGCTCTCTCTCTCACTGGGTGTCTCGCCTGACCTGGCCAGTTAGGCCCAGCACAGACCAGGCTTTCATTCCACCCAGCCCTGCGGCTTCAGCTTCTAATAAAGCTACCATTTGATCCCCTTGAATTTCTAAATCGTTCTCCTTTTGATTCCCTCTTAACTCGGCCTGCGTTTTTCCACTTTGTTCTGAAGGGAGGGTCAGGTTTCCGCTCTCAGTGATGGAGTGTTTGGTGAACTGTGTATAGCTTTGTGTATGTGTTTAGTAGTCTGTCGACAAGAATTATGGCTCATTGATGGGATTATTCAAAGCAAGCTATTGCTGTAAAAATATCACATGACTGATACTCTTATGTACATTTGGTCGTGAATTTGATTATTGCCTTGTTAGGGCTGTGTGTTTGTATGAGAGAGAGAACAAAACAGAGGCAGTGGTAAAAGAATAGATGAGTAACCTGTAAGTCAGACAATATCAAGGAGTAAATTACTGAAAGCTTTAATTTGACATGTTCAATTAAGAAATACTTTATTATGTAAATACAATCTATAGAAATTCCAATACCATTTTGCCAATACCGTTATATAAAACGGTATTTTATATAAAAAAAATGTATTCAACAATATTCCTGTATGTGTGAGTAGGCTACTACATGTACTGTATGTTTGATCAATTGTCTACATTACCTTTGCATGCTAGTGTGTGATCAGTTGTATCGGAAAGATTATGTGGTAAATGGATTGGACTTGTAAAGTGCTTTTCTAGTCTTCCAACTACACACATTCACGCCATTCACACACTGATGGCAGGTACCAGCTGCCCTCGGGAGCAATTTGAGGTTTCAGTATCTTGCTCAAGGAAACTTCGACATGTGGGCCGACCTTCTGACTGGTGGACGACCCGCTCTGCCACCAAGCCACAGCCTCTAGTAAAGTCAAAACTTGTGAGCCTTATAGTGAGGATTTGATCATTATTATTCCAGAGAAGCAACTACAAACAGCATTTAATTAATACTTAGTACATACATGCACATGGGTGCATAAAGGTATTATGGTGTATAAAGTAAAGTGACCTTGAGCCACAGAAAGGCGCTATATAAACAAAACTTATTTTTCTTCTTCTTCTTATGCACATAGGTGGACTAAATAACAAATAGCTTGTAGCACACATACTTATAGACAGAGGGGCACGCTTGAAATTTGCAATAGGGTGAGCAGCAAAATGATATGAATAGACCTGTGGACTTCAGAGGCCCAGAAAATTATAGGCTTGTTTTAAAAGGCTGATTATTCTCTGGTGTAATGAACAAAGTACACCCATAAATTTGCACGGCTGCCTCAAGGCAGAGCCCAGTGTGTCAGGACTGCATGGTGTTTTCTCTTTAACACCCCTCTTTAACTGCTGAGGATGGTGTTTAAGGAAATTACACCCCAGGTAGCAGGCACTCCCAGGCTTTGTTAATTGAATGCCCTTTTTCATCACTGTTGTCCAACGAGTTCCTACTGTGAGCTTTGTTTTCATAATTATTGCTTTAAATACACAAATTAAAACACAATTATTGTATGAGCTGTCTGTAATCAGAAAGGCTGGATAAATAGTGTCTGACCTCAGACTTATCCTCTGCTTTGAAACACAGCTTTTACCCTCAGGTAGAAGACTCAGGGTTCTTAAGTTAAATTGTCAGAAGTGTACATTCATACTTTTGGCAGTTAAATGACTCAGTGCTACAGAAGTTGTGCGATATGCATTTGTTGAAACTAGTGAATATTTAAATAACTATATCAGATCACTATCATCAATGGGGCGGCTTGGCTCAGGTAGAGTGCTGTCGTCTAGTAATCGAAAGGTTCCTGGTTTGATCCCCGGCTCCTCCAGAGACAGTGTTAAAGTGTCAAAGAGCGTCTAACCGCTCCTGGTGAACAGGTTGGCACCTTGCATGGCAGCCTCTGCCATCAGTGTATGAATGTGTGTGTGAGTGGGTGAATGTTGGCATGTGTTGTATGTGCTTTGAGTGGTCGGTAGAAAAGCGCCACATAAATGTCCATTTACCATTAATGTGTGAATGACATGAGATTGTTTAGGGGTGTTTACAATGAATAAACATGTACTGTATGTTGTTATTCAGTTAATGACTGAATGCTCCACTGATTTTTGTTTAATTTCATTGTGTTGTGTAATTATGGTGGTCATGTTGTCTTGTATCATATATTGTCCCATTGTATTCTATGGTATTGTGTTGTATGTTGTATCGTGTCATGTGGTATCACATCGTATAGTATCGTAGTGTATCATGTTGTATTGTATCGTATCATTGTATTGTATTGCCTCGTATTATGTTATATCAAGACTGTAAGCATCAGTCGTTTCAGCAAATGCCCCAAACGACATATTTACACTGACAAAGCCCTCTAGCAGCCTAAATAATTATGATGGGGACAGAGGAGGAAGTGAGGTGACAATGTTATAGAGCAGCAAAGTCTGTGTGGGGAGGAGGTCAGTGTGGATGGATGGGTAAACCAAACACTGGACTTTAACATGGGAGACGGCTGTTCAAACCGACCATTATCATTCCCTAACCTTAATCACTTGGTTATTATTGTAATTGACAAGCTCCCCTAACCTTAACAAAGTACCTATTTTAACCCAAACCTTGTATTGTATCATATCATATCATATTGTAATAGCTTGTATTATATTAGGTCACGTATTATCATAATTTGGTATATCATGTTGTATCATCGTATTGTGTCATGTCATATTGCGTAGCATTGTGTCAAGTAAAATAGTGTATCATGCTGTATCATATTGTTTTGTGTTGTATCATATTCTACCGATACATCAGAGTTGAGGGGAATTAAGCACTTATGAAGGGGGTTGAACTTGTAGCACAACTTCAACACAATAAAAAATAATTTTACCTAATAAAAAGCAATTATACATCCACCATAAGTTACCAAAAGGATATTTAGATAAAGTTCAAATGTGCCAGTTGCATCAAATACGTTTAGCACATAGAATCTTCATACTTGTAATGTATGTCAGTTTTCTGGTGTTTGAAAACGTAAACTTCGTGGCCTCCCTCTGGAATTTCCGTATGATCCTCCTCTCTTTTTCATTCTCTGCAGCGTTCGCATTGCAGTCCAAATGTCAGGGGAGCATTAACTCCGGGCCCCGCTCACTCAGATCACAGAGAAAGTATTTCCTGACATGTGTTGGTGCCCTGGCCTGTACCCGTGCCCGGCTCTGTGTGTGTGCCCGTGGCACTCAGCAGAACAGGGGGAAATGAAAGAGCTCTTATGCTGGTGCCAGTCACAGATGCCCAGCACCCCCACCCGCCCACGTCACCGCCTACTCTGTCTGCATTCCCCTCTGACACTGTCCGGACGGGGCCCTGCACAGACCTGCAGGTGGCCCCATTAGCAGGGAAAGTATGTCAGTGGAGCTGCCCAGGGAGTGTGAATGGAGCAGGCTGTTCCTGAATTCTGGCTCCTCAGGAACGAAATAGATAGGAAGTAGGGCTGTAGAGTTAATTGAAAAAACATGGAAATTCTGACTGCTGCAGTTTCTTAATTGTTTTCGCTACTTGGTATTTCTGTGTTGTAGAATGTCATGAAGCAGGTTTTGTTGTGTTTGATATTTTTTATTTTATTCAAACTGAGCATTTTGTAGTTTTTAAGCATGACAAAGCAACGCACAAGGCAAGCTTTCTGCACACATATCAAAATTGCTATCATAATTGCTGCACAGTTTTTTGTCATATACAGGGGGTCCTGGGTGTGAGGAAGGGGAGAGGAGGGCCCGTGGGAGCGGGGCTACTGTGTGTGTGCCTCGTGCAGCGCAGCATCCAGACTCCAGCCTAGCCAGACCCAGGCCCAGCCTCACAGCTATCTGTTCCACAAGCTGAGATCAAAGTGCCGGTGCTGGCAAATCCGCCCGGGCTCCAGCACAGCCTTGCTCTAGCAGCTGCTGAGCAGGAACAGCCCCAGCATGCCTTGCTGAGTTTGGGGAAAGGAGCTGAAAGATTCATGGGCTGGATGTGTCATTAACGTATTGAATGATTGATGTCCCGCATGACTAATAATGTCACAGCTCAAAAGGAGACAAGAGAAAGGCAAATATTTTCAAACTCATAATTTCTTGTTCGTTTTCACTCTGCCAGAGACGGAGTGCAAGAGATCTTTCTGCCTGTCTGTTTTTTGTAAGTCCTTCCAGTCTTGTGTCGTGAGCTCTCCAGGACTTGTTTGGCACTTGGGAGGAGAGAGAGCGCTGAAATCATTGATAAGGTTTTTGGATCCCGGAGTGGCTCTCTGGGTGGCCTGGCAGCTACTGCCTTTCTGACACTCTCAGAGAGTTTTTTCTTTAGTTATATAATCATACAAATATATGAAAAAGAATGTATTAATTGGTTTATTTTTACCATTTCTTTACTCACTCATCCATCTTTTAGAGCCACTTATTCTATTCAGGATCATAGGTGGTGCAGCCTCTCTAAGCATGCAGAAAAAGAGAGACAGAAAAACCCAGTCGAACTTACACTTGTGTATATGTGTCATTTGCACGTAGAAGGATGCATTTCATGTATTTGATGACAGACTCATGCATTGCATTGCATTATATGCAATTCTATTAAAGACATTGCACCTTCTAAATTTACAGTTCATCACAAAATATTGACAATCAGCACCAGTCTAAAAGCATCTAATCACCTTTCAAAAACCCATATTGGTCAAAAACTGTGACATTTCTTGCTGTTGGCCGGTACATTCTGTCCAGTTGATCTAATTTATTTCCCTTTTCAATAAAGGGCCTCCTGAGGCAAGGTGGTGCACAGAGACAGACATGTGAGCCTTTGGCCGTCTGTGTGTGTGTCTGCTCATTAATTAGTCCAGGGAATTCCACCGGCCCACGTTCTCAGGGGGAGCAAAGGTAACAGATGGACACTGGGAGGGGTGTTAAGATAAGAAAAATAAAATGGACAGAAAAAGGGGGAGATAGACAGGCCTGAAGAAGAGACAAAACACACATAAACACCTACACATAAACAATTACAACATTGTCAAAATTGTCGTGAAGGATCAGCCAACCCCAACCTACACCCCCTAACCCCCTGCACGGCACCAATCCTGTAGCATTCTGACTATATGACCTAATAAGAATTAAATGCTGTAAAATGTTATCAAACCGCTATCAAACTGAATTTGTGTTCTCCTCTGGAAAAAAGGGCATAATCTGCCATAAAGCCAGCTAGGCTGTGTTTGACCCATAAATACCCTGTTTGCATTTTGCCACAGTAAATCCTCCACCCTCTCCTAGTAAATGCCAAGTCAAAGAAGCTTAAGAAAAGATAGAGCAATGAATTTGTCGCTCATGAATACAGTTAATGTTGTTTTTTCACGTTTCATATGTTACTTGATTTGATTTTCTGTTATTGTTATTTCAGCTCTTAATCTTCTGGGATTGGAACTCTCCAGGGCGAGTGTATCTTAGCCAAGCCGATAGACAATGACATTACCACCAGACTTGGCTCTTCAAGCAAACACTAAGATGTTTACTATTTTGCTGTATGTGATTTTAACAGGAATAGTTGTTTTTGACAACCTATCAATCTGCCACAGGCAACAGAAATCCCAATGCAGGGATAATATTTTGAAATAACAGCATCCTGTCCGTGATTGGCTGAATCTTAATGCGTGCCTTTAGCTTATCCAGAATCTGGAAAGTCTTCCTGCACTTGTTTTGCTCACCCTAATTTTCTTCCCCATTTCCCGTTGTTTGTCAAAATGTGTTTTCAAATTGTGAGGGAGATACTGTCCAGTAATTTTCATTGTATAAATAAAAAAATGATTTCAATTTCCATTTTGTCAGAGGGAAAGTGAAAAAGACGGATAGATTGATCAGATGATGAATTGTGAACAGGAGGGGAAATGTGCGGGACTGAAAGATTTGGATAGAAAATGGAGGAACTGAGGATGACAGAGTGAGAGGGAAAGGGCCAAGAGATTGAGAGAGTCGGGGAGGAAAAAGCTGCAGATAGAGTCAGTGAGAGCATGGGGGAAAGTTGTGATAGATAGATAAAGAGGGAGAGTGAGCGACGGAAAGAGCTTCTTCATTGCCGGTCTAAGGCAGTTTGACTGGTCGGTGACAGCATGCTCCTGCTCCGACCATACGGCCTGTCTCCTTAGCTAACAGCCCAGCTGCACGGGGAATGTCCCCAGGCCTGACATTTTGACACGGGCGCCACGTTGACAAATAGCTGGAGTTTTCACCTCCTGCTACACTGTCTGCTTCCTGCTAAACCAGCCCTTGCTGACTGTATGAGGTGATGGGGCGGGAGGGCTGACAGATCTGCTGTCAGGCTGGGGGCTGCTGATCGAGGTCTCTGTGGGTGGCAGACTCCTACAAAGAGGGAGGGGTGGGGTGGCGCTGGCCATTGACAGAACACTTGAGCCAGTTTTGGGGCTCTTTGCACACTGGTGACTGCAGTTATCTCGCACCCGGCCCCGCTCCGACTCCCGCACACACACACCACACACCCCGCGCCCACTATACTCCCAGCTGAGAGGGCTTGTCAGTTTCGGTGTTGGCGAGGCAGTGGTGTAATCACAGCACGGCGTGGGATGCGCCCACCTCTCAGATGAGGTGTGGTCATGAGATGGAGGTGTTTGTATGTGAAAAGGTATGAGCACCAATGAGGAAAATTTCAGTTCAATGTTTTTACTGTAATTATTGACACTGTGTAAATTATTATTTTCTTTGTTTGAAATTGCCCCACCCTTGAGAAAGGAATGTCATCCTTACTGAGAGAAATTATTATTCTTGTTGTCCTGACATAGTTCTCTCCCAGTTATGATAACCACAGAGAAATGGTATTAAGCCAATACTTAATAATGGTAATTATCACCCATCAGTTCGGTTTACTTTTGTGTCCACAACATATACTGATCCCTTCCTGACAAAAGATAGGAAATTAATGTATTTGTATTGAATTTGTACCTCCTTTTTGCCTGAGGAGTCTCCTTCTTAATGAATGTGCATTGTGCTCTACAGAGAGCTCTGACTACAGAATGTCTTTCTCACAGTCTTGAATGGGAAACATACAGGTGTGTGCGAGCTTCTGC
The DNA here is from genome assembly GCA_011952105.1 of Coreoperca whiteheadi. Lineage (NCBI taxonomy): Eukaryota > Metazoa > Chordata > Actinopteri > Centrarchiformes > Sinipercidae > Coreoperca > Coreoperca whiteheadi. The sequence goes on from CM022485.1 coordinate 25,402,475, forward strand.
CTCCATGTATCCGTGAGCAAGCGTCTGTAAGAGTTGGCCGGGGTGAGCGTGTGGTGCCTTGGTACCGGTGGGGCTTTAAGTGCTAGCGGTTAGCTGTTATTATGGGGCTGTATTGATTAATCCCCTCGCCTGTATAACCTCCAGCTCACTTTGAGCTGTCCCCAGTGTGCCTGTGCCTGTGCAGAGCACACGCTGTGATTAATGCCCATCTCCTGAGTCTGCCCGCTACAGAGCATCGTGTCAGGCCAGATTTGTCAGCTCACAACTATAGATTATTCTACGTCTCCTCCTCAACTTTGGAGCCACCAGTGCCCTATAGTGTAAATCTGTCCCCTCTCTCCCCTCTCACTCAGCACCCTTCCCTTGGGTGAGACGATGGCAGATGCATTAAACAATTTACTTAATAGATAAGCTACAATGCGCTTGACTTTCTTTTCTCATGCCCTCCCCTCTTTCCCCCACGCCCGTCCTCCCTCTCTTGCCTCGTATCTCCCGCTGCTGAAATGGAATTGGATCAAAGAAGGAAAGAAGGGGGATGTGGTGGAGGGAGGGGTCCTCATTGGGTTTTGTTGAAATATTTATAGGTCAGGGTTGACTGGTTAAATTGAATATCTATGCTGATCTCACTTGCCTGTTTAACTTGCGCCTAGGCAAATATGTTTCCTAGGTGATAACCTTTTATGTACCAGTCTGACTTCATTGAAATGCATAGAGATAAAAATGTGTCACACTTCATAGCCAAGCTAGGCAGCCACTGATGCTCGATTATTCAAATGATAATTGACCCCCACCTGTAGCTTGCTTCTATTCAGTATTCAATCACTCCATCCACTGTTAAGATATGGAGAAAATACGTTCTGTAATTTACATTACAAACCACTGGTGAATGTCAAGTACCCCAGGCGAGCCATTTGTGTGGAGAAGAATGGGAAAAATATATGGCCAATTATGATTTCCAATCTTTTTAATAATTTAAATGCTGTTGATATGTGAATTACTGGCAGCATAGCTTTCAGTCCTGTGCCCTGTTTATTTCCTAGCAGTGTTATTTTCTCCCTAACAAATGACTTGATGTTAATCTTCATATATAATTTTCATTTGTCTGATATAATAGCTTCTAGTGGCTTGCTGTCAAAGGCTGATAAATTGACAAGCAGTATCATAGCACTAGAATCAACAATGCAGAAGTATTTGTTGGCCAAGACAAGGGCTTTTTTTTTCTCTACGATAGGGCACTCATGGTAATGAATGAATGCATATTCATGTGTGCACAAACACTCATACACACATGTATGTGAACACATTCAATCATCTGATACTTTTGCAGTGCAAGCTTTGATCCTCATTGTACAGAATATCAGACCTGTCCAGGGTATTTCCTCCAAACCACAAATGGCGTGTCAGTTTCTCCTCAGCATTACTCTCGGCATTGCTGTCTGATCTTCGCAAGCATGAGCGATGTGTTTTAACGTTGTCAGTTTCATCCAAGAAAACACACGATACAGATACAATTTGCATAAATTTCCAAATGGAAGGCGTGAAAGCATGCTCTGCAACTGTGCCTGTTTGTTTAAAGTCAGCCAAAGCTCTATAATTAGCAGTGTTTAATTATGGAAATGGCTGCCGAGGAGAATTTCAAACACACTTCTTCCCTGGATCATTAGTCACAGGGGCAAAAAAAAAATGGAATGCTTTCAGCAATGAAGGGTTCATATTTCAAGCTTATAGCTGCTAAAAGGGTGTACTCAGAAAATCAATTTTATGAAAGTCCGTTCAGCACTAAAGGGAGTTCCATGCAACTAAGCAATTTTGAAATAATGTCGGTGGGGGCCTGATTCATGGACGGTAACAGGACTTTGCTCTCCTTGCCTGGGACATTATCCTCTAAGCCCAGGTCAGAGGTCAACCTCTGGTTTAAATCAACCTCTGTTTAGCATAACTCGATTCTTAAAGCACTGCTGGCAACCCAACGCTGATCATCGTGCAGTATACCAAATCAAAGCTGTCTGAAGACCAAAGTGGGAGGAGAAAGTTCAGGTAAACTATGGAAGGAAACCTAACCTTGACCTTGTGAAGTGCTAGTTACCCGATACCACAACAATGATGTCTTAACCTTGGCCACAGCATCACACACTAACAGTAAACACAACTTCTGCATGCCTCCCAGCACACAAGGCGCCCTCCACACTATAAATCGAGTCCCCGTTGCTTCTTTGATATCCTCCCACATTAAACTGGGTGTCATTCTCTGGTATGAAGGATATGGGCGACACATGTGCGGGGGACTGCCGGAGACGCATGGGAACGTCAGGTCTCCCAGCTTCTGCTTGATAAACCACATCACCACCACGTGGCGCCCACGCACCCTGTGGGAGGCCCCTATGCTAATAGCTTGTTGTGGGACTTTGGTGTCTTTTGGTGTGTGTCTTGTGCTCTCCGGTGGCGGTGGCGGTGGCGGTGGCGGTGGCTACGGCAGCGGTGGGGACATTTTGGTGGGTCGTTTAAGCTGGGAGGTCACATATAAAAATGGCTACAGCTGCACTGGGACGGCTGGCCCACGCTCCTCACAGGGGATTCCCATTAGGCAGATTGATTGTTTCCTCTCCTCTCCTCCTTTGATTCATGTCTTCCATCTGAGCTCTAATGAGCCATCGGCCGTATGGCACCACTCAGGGCATCTGTGCATCTGCCCCTGTACTGTACATGGCTAATGGGAAGCACATATTGTACTGTAAATGCACACACACACACACACACACACACATATACCATACAGATCACAGTTAAACCTAGGAAGCGTATTGTCTATCCATGCTGCTGTCTAGCAGGTTTAGTTGCATTCTCCTACCTTGTCCCTTCACATAAACAGGCTTACCCAACTTACAAAAATTAGAATGACTTTAATTGCTTATAAATCTACAGTAATGTCCCACGGATAACTTAGTTAGCATCACAGTACCTACTGATCTCACAGAACATAGCAGATTTTAGATGAGTGTAGATATGCACTGAACACGTGCACATGTGTTATTTATTCTGCCACAGAAAAGAGGGGACAGCTTTATAGCCCTCCACCACAACCACTTATTTACAGCCTCAGCCATCCATATATCCTCCATCATCCACTTTTATGGTACACGCAGAATGATAATTATGATAACAATAATAACTACCCATATAAAATACCTTTACTGCACTTGGGAGTATGAATGAGCTCTATTCTTTACTAGATACTCTATGTTCCTCAGCGGAGAGTTAAAGCAAGCACCGGTTTCCCTCAAATGAAACTCAGCCTGCATCTGATATTGATTCACGGCTGCATTTTGGAACGTTTTATTCAGGATAATTTTATACCTTGGGAATTTTGGGGTGTAAAGGCTCCATAGTGAAACATTCAGCATGTTTGACGATGCCGTATAATCGTTTTTTTAAGCTAGAGTCCCTCAACTTTCATAGTGCAACTGAAGGTAATACACATCAGAATGAGCTGGGAATATATATATCACCATCTGCTTCCTTATCAAAACATTTTCTATTTGCTAAGAAGAACCATAAAATATAATTTGGCCTCCCTCATACGAGAGTGGCGTGTCAAAGATTTTAACTCGCAACTCTGGACAGACATATGTGTTCTGAAAATATGACATAACAGTGTTTCTCCCAAATTGTCCTTGAACCATACTCCAGGCATCTTGTTTTGAATTAATGTTCCAATGCAAGTTCAAAACAATTCAAATAATTAAAGGTGTGTGTATGTGTGTGAGGGCGAAAAAGAATGTGATATGAAGAGAGAGTTACAGAAACATAGTCATTGTCGGGAAGAGAAAAAGAGATAGGCTAGCGGGTAGACCAGTGTTTCAGCTTCGATGAACTGCAGATGAACTGAGTGAGTCGAGGCAGAGTCATAAACGCATGCTGCTCTGTGTTATTGATTGGAGAGAATAAATGAATGTTTGCTAAACATATTAGATCAGAGAAAACACAGCTCTCACACTGATCAGGGTGATCTGCAGGGTGGCCCCGGGTCTCGTCTGTTTGTGTTTGTTTAACTATGTGAGTGCATGTGAGTGCTGGTATGCACTTTTAATGATGTGTGTGCATGTTAGAGTGCGTGTGTGTTGTTTTGCACGTGTGTGCAACGTTTGTGTCAGTCTGTGCGCATGCATTTAGAAACACACCCAGGCTTGGCCCCGGAGCCATCCACAGTCTCAACTTGCCTATGATCACAAATACACACACACACACACACACACAATCACCTCGTCTGATTCTTGCCAAAACACTTCAGGTTGCCTCCACACTGTATGTGGGGAGAACTGTCTCTAGAGGTCACTGCAGTTCCATGGGTGACAGATGCAGCTGAGGCCAGCAACAACATCCTGTTTAACACAGCCACTTAGACAATAGGCATGAACTGGAGAGGCGAAAGCTGAAAGAAACCAGAGAACATCACAGTGAGTATCACACTGTCAAACGGCCACACACAGACAGCCATGCACCTGTGAAACAAAACCTGCAACCTTGTCACCAAAAGCTGCAGATCCAAACCTGCATGAAGCTGTGTTGGGTGCTAATAGCAGTGATTTCACACTGACACTGAATGCTCCATGGCTGCAGCTCACATGTCTGATCCTGGACGAGGAAGGAAATGAAATGTATCCAAGTCATCATCCCTCTGGTGTTCTCTTATCAGTGGTGGAACGTAAACTAAGTATTTTTGAGGTGCTTGTATTTTATTGGGGAATTTCCATTTTATGCAACTGTATACTTCTACTCCACTGCATTTGTTCTTTTTAATGAACTAAATTTATTTTAAAGGTTTAATTACTACTGACTTTGCGTTATTCAGATTATTAATACAAAATATAATCAACAAATAAACTATGATATATAATTATATACAAGATATATACCAGCTTCAACATTAAAGTAATGTGCACATTAATGGATCCATAAATACGGTATATGTTATTCTGAAATGGGTCATGAGTCTGTATAATGAATACTTGAAGTATATTTTGATGCTAACACTTTTGTATTTTAATCAAGTAAAATCTTAAATGCAGGAGCTTGTAACTTGTAACAGAGTATTTCTACACTGTGGTATTGCTTTTACTTACTTTACTCAAGTAAAGTATTTCTTCCACCTCTGACGTTCAGAGCTATTATTTAACACCAATTCAATGTCATTAACTACTGTACCATAGCATGCACATAGCTCAATAAGTTATTAAATTTAGATTTTCAGATTTTGAAGCGTGCTCTTGACGCTCTAAGGTTAGGAATATAAAAAATGAGTTAAAGAAAGATGCCCAAGGATTTCCTAGCCACTGGCAGCTCTCGAGAATGATCTTAAAAACACAAAAGCAGCCTCATCCTTTCCTCAGTTTTGGTTATGCTTCTCAAACTATTATTTTAATCTGGTACAGGAGTCGAAAAAGGGGAAAACATGCTGCCAGGCGCCTCTCTCCCACTAATTCTATTACACTTGGTTATTTTTAAAAGTTCCTTTTCTAAACATTTACTGTCAGTAGTACACTGGGAGCTGCTGTTCCATATGCTTTGTTTGTATTGTGGTTGTGGTCGCAGTGGGGCTGAACCCGCCTGCTTCCAGTGAGCTAGTGGCAGCTATGTGGTCCACCATGCCAAGTTTAAAATTAGTAACAAATTTAATATGTACTCTGCTGGCATCCGGTGCCTTTTGTAGAGTGCAAAATGCTCCAATAGTTTGTCGTGGGGTCTCTCTGGAAGACCACAACCAGGCCCAATATAGAAACTCCAATTGAAAGACGAGGGGAGAAAGGCGAAATCCAGAGCAGATGCGGATAACGTCTACAGTGATCAGGCTAAGAAAGCTGAAGCACTAACACGGGACCACCAAGACAAACTCAGCTCTCAAAACGCCTCCCTCTCACTGGCAAAGGGGAACATGCGTTGCTCCAATGCTCCTTCCCCACGGCCACAACCTCAAGCCCAAACTATTAGCATGACCTAAACGACAAAACCATGCTCCTGTTAATGGCATAATCGTGGAGGGAAATGATTTATGGCTTTCATTTTTAAGGATCACTCTCCCCATAACTCCTAATACAGAGGAAAATATCTGTTTTCACTAAGGGAGCCCTCCCATAATGCCTTATAGGCTGTTAAAGCATGGAAAAGAACATATTGGTGTCATAAATCTAGATTTCAAACTAGACAACATAAAACATAGTTCGGGATTACAGACGGGGACAATAGTGAAGAAGTTAAACCAAAGCAAAGGATTATAGTACATCTTGACTGGCTTTGATATGAAATCTGGAAGTTTGAAGTAATTTCTATTCATCTTAAACTTCATCAAGAGATCTCTTCTTGACTTCCTTTGCCATCCATCACATCCTCAGCCACCTATACTAATATACAGAGGATTTACAATACATTTTTCAAATGGATATGACTTGTCGTTACTTTTGACTGGTGCTAGGTAAGTTATCCATGAGTTTTAAAGGAATTTGGGTTCACAGGATGGGGACAATTTGTCCTTTTAATCTTATATATCAGTCTTCATCCTTTTTCTTTCAGTGTGTGCATTCCATTTTTCATGACTAAAATTTCTTTCAAAGGACACATAAGCAAATGTAATATTTTACTTTACTGTAGTTACCTAAAAACAGACATTAGGAAGTACTTTTTATGTTAGAAGAATATTTCCTTTACAAACCCTGACTCACCTTACCAACATTTTTCTCTCCTGGTCATGACAGCAGACAGAGGGCTGCTAATTCGCTACTGTAGTTTGGCCTCTGACCAGTAGAGGGAGGTCATTGATTTATTTCTGCCATGTTACAGCAGGGATCTGCATTTGCATCCTCTGGGTTCTTGATTATGAGTGATTCTAAAAAAAAAAAAGTGTCAGTTATTATTTTTAGACAATCGCATAATGCAAGCACAGTGGGCCCTTTTTTAAGGCTCATTTATTACAGAGGAGACAAGCATGTTCCAGCGGCCAGCAACAGGTCCCCAGGACTGATTAAAAGTGACTTCACATCAGGCCATAAATATTTGTCAGCCCACCTTTGAAAGGCAGGCGAGCTGTGGCTTCTCTGCTCGTTTGCCACATGAAAGTACAAATGGAAACACTTAGGCTTGGGAGCGGCATCAGTCATAGCTGGAATAAGATGGCCAATAAAAAGGGCGTAATTATGATGCTCCATCATTTGACATAGCTCGAGGGGTTAGGCTGTTTGCCTGCATGCTATAAGACAGAGAGAGAGAGAGAAATCCCACCCGTGAATAACGGGATCTGTACTTTTATGAGCATACTGTGTTTAAGAGTGAACTTTGAAAATGTGTGGTCTGTTCGTCACCTCCCTCCACTGCTCCCGCCTCCTCCTCTCTCCTCGGCTGCTTACCTTGCTGCTGCAGAATGTGCGGCGTGTTCCAACTGCCCCTCATTGATACCTCTGATTGCTCGGTTGTATAAAAGCCACGTCATGACGGGCATGCATCTACAACAACAGTGCCTTGTTGGCAGCCGCCCTGCTTGCCTGTTGTTGGGCGCTTTATGGCCCATGCATTGATGCCGCTTGGGAAAAGCCACATTTCACATTTCGTGACCTCTTCAATTACTTTGGATCAAGAGCCTTCTGTAGGTATTCAACGTGACATAATTGCTTCAAAGTGCACTTCTGTAATGTTTAGTCACTTTGCATGCATAGGTTTTTGAGGTCAGCATTGTCACAGTAATGATATGTTCTGTAATCATGGAGATATTGTTCTTGGATATGCCGCTACATTCCTTGGTGTGTCTGCTTGATATACGAGGGCCATGAGTAACAGGAAACAGAGCTGATGTAGACATCAGGCAGGTGGGGAGACTCCATTAGAGCTAGCAACCATTTGACTTCCACACGAGCATCTAATCCTACACAGGAACTTCACACAGAGAGGTAGGCCCCCAAGCAGAGCCCAGTGGAAAAGAGTGCTGTCGACACCATACTGTTACACAGCCCCGCTGTGAGTTTTCCTCCTGCCCACATGATGCCAGTGAAACTAATGTAGTGGAAATACTCTGTGCTCAGGTGGAGGAGGTTGTTCATTATAGGTGCTACCGCTACAGCTACTCATTGTGCTGCATATCTGTGAAGAAGGGAAAAAAACACTCAGCTGTAGAGGCTCCAAGAGAGACAAGCTGCTGGCTTCACATGCTGGACTTCATCTGTCAAATCTGCAGTGGTGTTGGCACAGGCTGAACTCAGGAAATTGGAGACATAAATTGAAGAGAATTGATAGTGCTGCTGCTGCTTTGCAGAATACTGTTGCTGAACATTGTTGCTGTCTGCAGTCCAAATGAACTGCTCTGGAGGCTGTCACCTACACAGCATCACAAAATAAAACTATTGTGACATGATTTGTCTCCAAATCATCCTAAATCATCCTATACCAAAGGTTCGAGCCCAAATGTGATTTGTGTCCATGTAATGTGAAGTTACTAAATTGTGTAGGTGAATATGCACATGTTGTTGAATATGTATGAGACTTCATAAAACAAAAAAATCTAAACCATAGACATCATAAAACCAAACATTTTACAGTTTCAGAATGCCTGCAAAATGATAATATTGTCATCCCTTCTATAAAAACCTGAGACCATAGAAACACCATAGAAAGTTAGAGAACTACGATTCAACCGGGGGCACTATACTCCAATTGTGTCCTGTGTTTTTGAAAAGAAGTAAAAATTGTGGAACATCATCCCATCCTATTACTATTACTTTATATAAAGACAGCCCTGAATGCAAATTCTACATGTATTAATGGCTTTTTATTGCCAATGTGAAGGAGAAAAAAGAGACCTTCCACGACTTCCTCGGTTGCCTGTGGACTGTTTTCTATGTAAAGGACTCGGGACAGTTTTTCTGCGAAAATCCAAAGGATGTGACATATGGGCCTTCCTGAGTGCCTCTACACCTCCTCTACAGTGCCAACAGTGGGCAAGCATAGCTAACCTTTGCTTAGAAACGGGGTCCACTCAACAAATGACCAGCACTCACCACACCACTACGGTAGCTTGGAAAATAGCGATATGGGGCACTGAATTTGATGAATTTACTCTTTAGCAGACCACAAAGCAGACAAGTCCTAGGTTGGAAAAACAATAGATGCTACCGGAGCGGAAAACACATAAAACAAAAACAGAACTTATATATCAGGCCTCCGGAGGTGGGCGCTGAAGCCCGAACTCCCTCTCTCTCTTCTCCCACCTTCATGCCTCTCCTGTCTGTCCCTCCTCTCTTCGTCGTCCCCAGAGTCAGAGTCCTGTTCAGAGCCGCTGTAAATCACCTCGGTACTGTATTCCCTTTCGTCGAACGGGCCTCCGTCGGTTTCGGGGGCCATGTTAAGTCCTGGTTCAGCCAACTTCACTCTTTTGGCTGATGCCCAGGATGTAGGCGCAAGCGCGAGCACAGGCGTGGACACGAGCAACAGAATGCTGACTGCAGTTCACAGCCATCAGTGTCATAAAAAAACAAGGATTTTCCGAAAACTCCACATAGTACCTTTAATGCTGGGTTAAAGCTCCACTGATGAATGTTTGACCACCAGATAAACATCACAACAAGCCAACAAATACACAGCCACCCCCATATCGCCGGAATATTAAGTTGCCTACTTTTATGTCCAGCAGACACGAAGCAACAGAAATCGAATATTCACTCGCTCTGATTTGGTCTCCACCAACATAGGAGAAAATATCTGGGTGTTTAGCTGCTAATTGCCCCACTGTGTTGCTAACTTTTGTTTGCCATCTGGTACTAGGCTGGTTATGTACAGTGGGTTTATAAGGCTGGAGAGGTCGATTAGAGCAGCTCAGACTCAACCATAAAGTACTGTAGGTTTGGTAACAGTGAGACCAAATACTGATAAGCTGATTTTCTCGATTCTGTCCGGAAGGAAAATTAACATACCCATCCACCACCTCAGCCAAAACACTACTTTTCATGTTATTTTAGTGTCACTACTCTTCCTCTGCCAGTCACATGAGCCCAACCTCCTCTTTCATGTGATTAATAGAATTGCATGCAAGGTGCGTTACTTTTCACAACTAAAATTTGTTTTAGCTCAAGCAAAAGCTACATGGCTTGTAGAAACTGTAGAACATGGGATGTATTCCTGTTTTGGGGTCAGGCTATGACATGATACACCCTGTACACACCCAAAAGTCAAAAGACTCAACAGCAGGCGTTAAAGGCCTACAGATGCCCAACGTAAAGGGGAAGAAAAACAGAAGGAGAGAGTGAGATTAAAAATGAGATGCGGGGGATTATTGAAGGGCATTAAAATGGCACAGAAGATTATTCCAATGTTGGTGACGCCAACCTGAGGTCAGCAACAGAAAAGTGCCAGTCCAGCAGACAAACATAAAAGAACAAACAAGATAACAGGAACAAGGCGCGCGCACAGTTTAGCATTCCATGGGTACAATGCAGGGAATCCGGCCGCACATGAAAACTCCTCTCGTGCTGGCATTCAGTAGAAATGTATTTCATTGTGTCATCTTGTGTGGGTTAGCCTTTTATTATGTGACTGGAGCTTCTTGACCTGCTTATATCTGTATGTTTTTGGAGTATACATGGCATTCTTTGCTCATATTATCCCCTGAGTACGATTTGTACTCCTTCCAGTAGTTGCAGATGCTCCAAGAGGACCTGAGAGGAAATTGCGAAAAAGAAACTCCGTTCCCAAACGTAACAGGTCAGAGAAGACTCCAAGACCCTACTTACTCTAAAGGGATTGAGGTCTAACAAAAGAAACACGTCCCTGGGAAATGGCAGCTCTAACATCACTTCTGCTCACTGCTCCAGCCTGGTACAATGGGATCAGGTTGGGGACTAGCATGAAAAAGGCAAAGGTGCCGGAGCAGATCAATCTGCCTCGAGTACAGCACTGATGATTGAACTGAGGCCTGGATTTTTCCCGACACGAACAGGTCAAACACAGGGTATAGAAAGAAGCATGGGTCGCGATGCAACATCTACCCAAACCACACAAAGCCAGCTTTTCATCCCCTCTCTGGCCATTCCACCAAGTCCATAATTGTCTTTGACAAAACTCATTAGCAGAGACCTTGTAGCAACATCGGCAATCAGAAATTCCATGGAGGGAGACATGCACAGAAACAATGTCCCGCACACATTTCATTGCGCCTTTTGACAAAATGTAATGAAGTGTGTATATTGTCCCCCTCATCTGAACTCTGAGCCACTGGTACAAAGACTTTGTTTTATGAGCCTTAGCTGCCCAGCGTGGGACACATCAAATGGCACCTCTATGCTGGCTCTTTTGTCAGACTAGAGGGCAAATTATTGTTTGAGATGTTGTTGTTGTTGTTGTTATGGCTCCTATTTATACGAAGAGGTCATTGCTATCGTGTCGGAATAATTCATATTATTTTACTTCGCAAGCACATGCTCATTAAGTAGAGGCCTAAATGGAAAGTGCACATGTGATGGATGTTGCGGACAGTGCTTTGTCAGAAGTTAACCGCTCATTGACCTATAGCATTATATCATACAATATACCACAGTAACAGTCATTGTTAAACTGCTCTCAGCCCCTTTAAGTCCCTGGTTAAGAGAAAATGCTATAAAAACAACAAATGCCTCAAACAAGGACATGTGATGCTTGTATGCGTCACCCCCATGCCACTCAAGTCTCATATTAGGGATGGGATTTCTTATTATTTTTTAAGTGTGCAGTATATTTACATTTGAAATTACATTTAGGCATTAACTGTCTAAGAAGATGTGTATGGCAGAAGAAAATGGAAAAAAAAAATTCAGGATCTCTAAATAACTGTGCTCACTGCATCCATTGCCCCCACACATTTCAGAGGTCAAAAGTTGAGCTTCACAAATCTTACTTTATTATACAGTAAACATTTTAATCTGATATTCTAAGGAAGTGAAGATTACAAATTATTAAACTATAACTTACAAACACAATTCAAACTGTCATTATGGTTATTATAAACTCCTTTGACACTGCCTTGGCAAATTAGTACACTGTGAAAACAGCTGAAGTCATGTGTAGGCCAAATTATTAAATTTCTACACTTTCAACACGGATTACCACTACTGCTTATTGTGAGAGAATGGAAAAATAGCAGATTATCATGGAAAAAACTGATCAGAGATATTATTCCCGCTCTTTGTCTTGTATTTATAGTGCATGGCAAAAAAAAAAAAAAAAAGTTTTTAAGGTGACCTACAAATCTTTTTCTTTTCCTTTCGGCTGCTCCCTTTCAGGGGTCGCCACAGCGAATCATGTGCCTCCATCTAACCCTGTCCTCTGCATCCTCTTCACTCACACCAAGGTGACCTACAAAATTGAACTTAATTAAAAAATAACCACGCAGCTGTCAAGGATATAGTTCCTTTCTTGTCACAAATTAGTCACTTATGTGAGTGCATACTGTGAAATGTTAGTTACCCTTTGTTTTTATAATTCTGTTCCATCATATATATATAAGTGTTACATGTCCCAAACATTGACTCTATCCGAGCACCTGTCATTTCTGACAGTCAGCTGCCCTATTGACTTGAAAAGACCATAATGCTGACAAGCAGCAACTTGGCCCAGACAAGATCAATGATCCATGACAATAGAGGAGGGGGGGGGGGGGGGTTGACTGAATGTACACTTATGGAAGTGTTATAATAACAGACATATGAGTTTAAAGACACCCTCTGGTTACTTGCAAGGGACGGTCACAGATTAATAATTGTCAAACCTATTTATGTATTCATGTTTACCATAGCTTGTTTTCCCTTTTTTTTTTTTTTCTTTGGCATATTTATGCCTCACTCACAGATTATCTTAAATCTGTTTTGGATTATGCAAACATGCTCTCATGGCACCCACCATCTCCCTCTCCCTAATGAAAAATGTCATTTACCAAGAGGAAGGCCTTGTATTAGGGAGATTTAGTTGTGCACATATAGGCTACCTAAGGAATTTATTATTCTGTAGCATTGTAGTTTGTCACAGATTTCATGTCTCGCCACAGATTAAAGATCTCAGACAAACAAAATGCCTCGTGTTTGTCCCCTCCCCCTGTGTCCACCACCACCAGTAACACCAAACGTATGCTAAACGTCTATTTATTTATCCAAACTTTCACTTTAGGTTATTTGATTTGATTTATTTCTCACTATATATTATAGATGTGAAGAGCATTAACGTGGTCTCCGATCCACGACGTCCAGACCAGCTTCCACTTCCAGCTGACTGATGCGTCTCTTGATTGTCTCTGCTCTGCGCAGCTGCTTTAGCCGTGTTTAAAACACTGTGCCGGCTATAGGACAGACTAATGGACCTGTTGGCGGCTTCAGGCGTGCGCTGCTCGATGAGCCCATCATGGTCATTATCTATGCTTTCCCCCAGGTACATCGCCACGGTGGTAATCCCATTGCGCAAGCATCGTTACCTTCAATGGCATAAGGCAGGGGTTTTTTGTTTTCTTTTTACAGCCTCCGATTTAATTACGTTTGGTGGTAAATATTTGATGCACACATACCCTACATGTTAATGTAAAGAGCATCAGGCGCCATGACTGGTTGAGTGTGCTGAGAGGGAGGAGGGCGTGTCATTAACGGGCGGGCTGCTACAGTGTCGGCCTGCGGAGTGATCCAGGCTCGGGAAACTTCCCATCGTGATGGGTAAAAGAGCTGTCACCCCTCACTCGCATCAGGTGGGGTGAACTGGTACCTTTTTTTCCTCCACACATTTTGCTGAGCATGTATTGTATTGCATTAGACCCCCCCAGTGTAACTTTTAGTAACTACTTTCTTAAAATAGATCTATTTGATACTAAAAAATGTATTTGTTTTTGCCTTCAGCCTCACGCAGATCATGTATCAGGCCTGTGATGAGCACAGAAGGCAAAATTGAACTGGGGGAAATCTAAATAGGCCTATTATCACTCCGTTGCAGGCTCCGCCAGCTGACAGTTCCACCACTGGCCAAGGACACATAGGATGACCACAGCCCTCTGAACTGAGCCTGAATTGCCCCAATACGGACTTTTATTACAAGCAAGCATAGTCCCACAAGTAGCACCTCGAATGAAGTTTTGCGACGCTGTGGACTTATTTGCATGTACTGTCTCCAGGTGGTGGTCTGGAATCCAATTTGGTCATGAAATCTAAATCTTTGCCTGCAGATGTAACAAAAGTTCACTGGTTTCAGGAATCAAGACGGGGGATCAAGTCAGAAATCAGGCCTTCACTACCAAGGAAATCAATGGCTTAATAATATCATTTGAACTCTATCACGGAGTGGTAAAAGCCAGCGTTTCCCTCCTTGTTATAGGCAGACACGTTGTTCAGAAATGATTGGCGTTTCACCTCGTTTGCTCTGTAAAGTAAAAAGAAGTTTCACAGCCTTGTCACGCTGACTGTTTTTTTTTTGTAGATCGCACACTAGTGCGTCAAAATCAATATCCCGACAGCAAATCAGTTCACTCGGCACCCATTTTTTTTTTCCTTTTTGTCGCTTTTGGATTTAAAAAAAACAGTTGTGAGTGTGAGAATCAAAGGTTTCGCGCGCCGCCAGCGGGCATCACAGACTGCAGTGGTCATCCTGTCGCAGCTGTCTGCAGGAGAGCCACAAGGGTTGGCATAACAAGATGGACTAAGCACAACAGCCAAATCAAAGGGACCTTGGTGGACCATGTGAATTTCTCTGCCGGGTTTGATCCTACAAATGACCTTTTAATGAACACAATGTTAAGTTAGCGCGTTGGCTCGCTACACAGGGACAAAGCCGCATTCATCCTCCGTTGCTGCCTCGCTGCTTGGCCTGAACAGTAACAAAGTGTTTGATGCCACTTGTGATTAGATGCCGACAATGCTTGTTGAGAATGGAGAGATGATGTCCCCTTTCTTCCACAACTTGTGGATTTCACTCACGTCCCCCTCCGAATTGTGGCCGCGCATCGGCGCTGCGGTTCTCTGCGTCGAGTCAAGACGGGGAACTTTGATCAAAACGCACACCCGCGAGTGTTTTAATTGGCCGACTGGACGTCCGGCGCTAGAAATAACCACGACACAGAAAACGCAGGCTCTTGGAAAAACAAATGTATTGTAAAAAAAAAAAAAAAAGGAAGAAAAAAAAAAAACCCCGCCATGAATGGCAAACACAGGAAGAAGCTCACATTTCTAACACACAATGACAAAAAGACTCTTCGGTTCCACGCGCAACAGGGGATCCAGTCCTTTTGTAGTCCACTTTAAGTCCGACAAGCTTTTCTCTTTTCCATCCGGCAAAATGACACGAAGCCACAGTAAAACGCAACACGTAACAAGACACTTAAAGGAGATACGTTTTCAACCGATATAACACGTTAAATAACTAACAAACAGACAACATAACAAAAGAATAAATACACAGAGAAATAAATAGGTTTGCTACACTACACGATTGCCATACACAATTTGGGGGCCGTTTTGATTTGGCCAGTCTCACACCTTTGCATCTAGAAGTTTTGCATAAAGTCTTTAACACCGTAAAATCAAAGTTGTGCAAAATGACAGCCACGTCCACGGTTTGACAGCTCTCACTGCAGCAGCGCCAGGTAGCTCCCATGTGTCATATATACCTTTTAGTGCATAAGAAATGTCCCATTATTTATTGTGGTACCGTTTCCAGCAATCTAGGAGAAAAACAGACAGCAGAAGTTAAAATAAGCTCCCAAAGTGAGAAGGAATAAACAGTCTTTATAATAAGGTATTTCATTTTTTTTTGTAAGAAGGATTTTACTTGATTGCTATATG
Organism: Coreoperca whiteheadi; assembly: GCA_011952105.1. NCBI lineage: Eukaryota > Metazoa > Chordata > Actinopteri > Centrarchiformes > Sinipercidae > Coreoperca > Coreoperca whiteheadi. The sequence continues at coordinate 25,418,290 of CM022485.1, forward strand.
AAATTTTAATATTTTGTCTGATATTTTGGAACTCGTAACATTATTATAAATTACTTTTGACATAATGCATATTAGTAACTTGTCACTTATTATGTTAGCAACCATTTAGATCAATTAAAAAAATGTATTTAGCAACATATATTTAAAAAAATGTGAGTGAATGAGTGTCCCTTGTTCACCTGTAAGTGTTTGATGGTGTTGTTCTGTGCCCCGTGTTTGTGTGTGTGTGTGTGTGTGTGTGTGTGTGTCGTGACTTCACTGGTTTCTTCCAGTTCAGTGCGGACTCTGACCTGCTTCACCTCTTCATCACTGGCCTGAACGCAGTGACCTTTTCGTTCTGCACGGTCCCGCAGGCATCGCTGAGGTCAGATGGCTGTGTCTCTGCTTTGCCACCAGAGAATCCTACACACCCAAGTAAAAGCAAATCTAAGAAACTTGCAAGCTGGCAGAAAGTGTCTCGTCGTTTATAACCTTAAAAATTGAGTTTTCTGTATGCAACGACGCATGGAAGTTTTTTAAAAACGCATTTGGAAATGCTGGTGTGCCTAATGTACTAGAGTCACTGTATGCCTGTCTGTCTATATCACACAGAAAACCTCTACATGTGGGAGATTCAATTGTATCCCTTGTAATAGTTACACATTGCAGGTATAAGATGACATACCTTCAATAGTGGAGTACTGACATGTGTCTGGGAGTGCAGCATAGGATGAACAGTGCAGTTGGAGGTCCTTGTGACTGTAGCTGCCAGTGCCATAGACTTTTGAGTGCAAGGATGAGCCCTCAGGGAAGGGGCTCTCATTATTGGCGACACTGCTAGATTCGTGGAGGCCTCTCATGCCCCCACACTGTCCAGTAGGAGGCCCTGTAAGTCTGGTGCTCTGGAGCTGGCAGTCCCCGGTTGAGTTGCCTGTCCTCAGCTCCGAGCCGTGCTGCTGAGGGCTCAGTATGACCCCCGAAGCCGCCGTGCGAGCCAGAGACCAAATCCGAGGCTTATCCGATGCTTCAAAGTGAGACAGCGACAGTGTCCCCGCAGGGCCGGTTGAGGCGGCTGCCTTGGACACTACAGGATCCAGGAAGTCTGGCGGCAGAGGAGGGAGGGCGGTGACACCTTTGATGGCGCAGGGGAACGTGTGGAAGCTGTTCGATAAACTCAGGTGCAGCTCGGAGCTGCAGTCTCTCTTTTGAGGGCCTCCGGATACTGCCATGACCCTCTGCAGGTCCTGCTCATCCGCAGCCACCTTTTCACAGTCACTGTCCAGCTTGTCGCAGTCATCCTCGTCCATGTCCTCCAGATCACTTAGATGCAGATCCTTCTCCTCCTTGCAATCACTAGAATCTGCAGGGAAGAAGAAGTTCAGAAAACGTTTAAATATACTTTTTATAACCTTGGAACCTACCTTGTTACCTTTTTGGTCAGTATGATTGGCAACTGTACTTCCCTAAATTTAATGTAAGTAACCATATGTTTGATTGATATTGGTGATTAAGTAAATAGTTGAACATTTTGCCACCAAGAAGTAGATACCTTTGGTGACACAGTCTCGGTCGTCCTTGCTAAGCTCATCCTTCCTGTCATCGCTGGCCTTATTCTTTGGTGACCAGGTCATCTTGTTCTCCTTCTTTAGCCTCCTCCTGGCGTTGGCGAACCAGGTGGACACCTGGGTGAGGGTCATTTTGGTGATGATGGCCAGCATGATCTTCTCTCCCTTGGTGGGGTAGGGGTTCTTGCGGTGCTCATACAACCATGTTTTCAGGGTGCTGGTGGTTTCACGCGTTGCGTTCTTTCTTCTGGCTGTGCTGTTAAAGTCTACTGTCCCGTATCTGGAAAGGGACACACACAAATTCACATATACAGAGGCATTAGTGTAGTCAGTGAAGGATATCATAGACTACTCACTCAGACATCCTATATCCCTACTCCTTGCTGTTTGAAATATATACAGCTTCGGGTCCATGCAGTTACCAGTATGGAGTTACACTCTGACCTTTAGTCTGATGTGGCATTTGAATGACTGCCTTTAATGATGAGTGGTAAAATACGTTTTGGCAGGTCTGCTAACGCTCATATTACATATACTGGACAAAAATTGAACGTAGAATTTACCTGTCATATTGATACTGTCCCAGCGAATGGTCATAAGGATAGTATGCAGCGGTTTGAGTGATTCCAGAGTGTAAAGTGCCTGTGCTGTCCTTAATGTCATACTGGGGATTCTGCAAAAGACAATAAAGTTGTTATAAGTAGGCAGCATTCATTGTTTCCCAGCATTTGATGATCTTTGGAAACAATCTCATTCAAACTAAAGACATTTCCTATTTTTATATTCATAAATCAAGAGTAACTCACTCTAACAAGAGTGATTTGAGCTAGAAAATAATTCATCAATATGTCTTTTATTAAATGTATTTGAACAGGTTAAAAGCATTATATGCTACACATGATCCTAGAATTGTAATTTTTCTTATTATATGATTAGATTTTTCTGTTACGTCTTTAGTGTTTTCAGGTAGAATGTGCAATGTTTCCATGGACAGTAAATTTTAGCTGGCTCCAGGTGTTTATAATGAGAGAGACCAAAGAAAGAAAAGTTTCAGCTGCACTGCAAAATGTCCACTTAACAAGTCATTTAATCCACTCTAAAATCTTACTTACTTACACATTTCACAAAGTGAAAAATTCTGACAGTGGAGTAATCTAATTTAACTTGTTTTAAAATGCTAGGTCAGTCCAATCCAATATTTTTGAAAGAAGGATTACTTTATAATAATAAAATTACATTTGATTCAAATGAGACAAGTGCCTCTGCATTGCTTCTGCACCACTTCCCCTCACCCAAGTGACAGGATTTTTTACTTGTTTTAACGGGAACAAGATAACACTGGATGCTGGATTAAACGGCATGTCGAGACGGATATGTTTGCAGTGTGAGATAAATCGCAGAACAAAACCCGGTTAATCGATCAGCCTAAGCCCCCCTCCCCCCTTTGCGCGTCTATGAGGCTGAAGTGAGCCCACCAGAGTGGAGTAGATAGCGGATGGGTCGGTGCTGTAGGGGAAGTAGTTGGCGTAGTTCTGGCTGGCGGCGGCCGCTGCGGCGTAGGGAGAGCTGTACATCCCAAGCGCTGCGTTCAGCTCCGTCCGGCTGCTCGCCAGGAGCCGATTCTCGTAGGACGGGCAGCAGAAGGAGGCGGCGGCGGCGGCGGCGGTCTGGGAACCACCTGTCCCGTCAGAGACCGACCTGGAAATCGAATCGCAGCAAGTCGTACTGGGGTTTGCCGACACGAAAAACTGCATGAAGAGAATCGTGGATAGACATGGTCATTGGCTGTTTCGGCTCTTCTCTGGATGCCTGTGATAACTCTGAAGTGACTGTGGGTGATGCACTGCAAAAAGCCTTCTGGGTTAAGTTGCTTAGTCTGGTGTTCAAACGAGCGAAAATGTGAGCCCTTTGTTTTTCACTTCACATCAGTTCAATTACCATGAATCAGCTGTCGTTTTCTTAACTTGTGACCTGCCTTAATTCAAGGTAAGTCACTTTTCAGAGAATCCCTGGAATGAGAGAAAGTAGCTTACACTGTGAACAAGTGCGATATCACCTCATTGTCTCTTTTTTTTCCCTTTTTAATAAACATTAGAATTTAACAGGCTACTGTATAGAAGTAAAAAAAACACCAGAAAGATATATGTTCAGTCAGTATTAAGACGAAAAGAGATGTGCGCAATCCGTGCGTAATAGTGACCTGCTCCAGTTTATCACTGCTTTCAAAAATGTGAACTTCTACATAGGAGAAAAGAAAAATCTAAAGTTATGTCTGTGTTAAGTAAATCCCCAAATTATTTCAAATTTACAAGATTTGAATTTTATATGTAATCCACTGAATGTTAAAAATATTATCGAGATCAAAGTTGGGTGACAACTTTTCCATGAGAGTAACTTTTGTCCCCCTGATCGACTTGAACTTCTTCGAACTTGTCATTAGGCGCGCCAATAATGTCGTAAAATGTAAACAAACCACTGTACTCGAGTTTTGAGAAAGATAATGAAATGTGCCTAACACTCCACACTTGCCAGCGTTTTTAAGAGAAAGTTTTGCGAATGTGTGCAGCACGCGTTACAGCCCAATTACACCTCGCAGTGAGCAATAGGTGACATTCATCTCTATTGTCATCAGAAAAACACGTGAGTTCATTCATAATTCAGTGTAATTGGACACGGGTGCGTGTGTATCGATATTTGGTTCAACAACAAAAGCGCCACGCGAAAATAGCTGTCAATACTGTCAAGGCAGTCACTCCTTCATGGATGTTTCCAATCGAGAAAAGTGCTCTGACTATAGTGAAATGAAAGAAAGCATGCAACAACAACAACAACAAAAATTCCATTTGCGTGTGTGTGTATGTGTGTGTGTGTGTACACAACACTAAGGAGAAATAAAAAGCAAAGTGGCTTACCTGGGAAGTTGCATTGTAAGGGTATCCAAATTGCGAGAAAGACATCGCTGCTTCTTTTGTTACCATCAGCAATATTCTTCACCCTTGATCGATTGCAACCAATTCCACTTCAAATCCAGCGTCTTACACACATTTCCACGCACGGCCTTTCGCTCAATAATAGATGACTTCACTCATAGGAGGGAGACTTTAGGCTGGCACCAGCTGCAGATTGTTTTATATGAATGAATAATCCCCCCCAAGGACCCGATAAGAAATGAAATTAAGCGACATTAAGTGCAAAAAAAAAAAAAAAAAAAAAATTGTTGTTGTGTTAGCTGAAGGAGGCTTAAAGGATAACGTAAGACTTGCAAGATATGGACTGTGCTTGTGCTATTATTTGTGGCTCTATAGTTCTTTAGCATTCATCCATGCAAGGGTTTCAGCGTGACGTCACTGTAATCCCGGAACGGCAGGGTACCAAGGATAGAATAATGTCTTTGCCAATCACGTCCAACGCAGGGTTTTCTTAAGGTGCACTGTACACAGTCTTGTCCCGCTTTTGTAATATAATTCCTCACCGATTTGCTGAGATAAAGTCTCGGAAAATTGTATTATTGTTCATCATTATTGAATTGTAGCATGGCAACATATGGAAACCTTTTGTGAAGTTAAATGAATTAGGAGGAGGGGGGCATTGAAGGTATTTTTGGAAGTCTTCTGAGTTATCACCAACTCGCACCCTTTTACTTTTTACTTTTTCCCAAGGCAAATAGGAAACAAACATGTAAACTAGAAAGGCTCTCCTGGGTATCTTCTGTTAATAAAGATTGGAGTTTAAAACGGCTTCTTTTATTTACAATCTATCACAATTAGAGCTGGCTGAACAAGCACATGTAAGACTTTTTTTTTAATCTCGACCTCTGCTCGCCTCTGGCTCTCTGGCTCTCTGGCCAGAGGTCCATCCCGGAGTTAATGACGATGATGTTTCTAGCTTTCTCTATTAGAGAGAGGGGCAGTCCCAGCAGGAACGGTTAGAGGGGTTTTTGGCAGGTCAATAGACCAGTGATTGATGCGCGCCTGGAGACCTACGTGACCATTACGCGTAATGCGTAATTGTATCAATTAACAAATGGATACATGCCCTTGTTTAACCAACGAGTAACAGAGTGAAAATATGCCTTAGAGGTGAAATCCGAAGAGCTGTGCAAGGGAAAAAAAAGACAGTGGAAGCCCTGCTCCCCAGTCTAATTAAATATCCGTGGATGGGGGCGACGAGAATTGCATTTTAATTGAATGATGCTCACTTGAAAGATGGGTAAGGAATGATGCTGCCTCACAGTGAATGAAACGATAAATAATTTTAAGCCTTATTAGATCAGCTGCTCAACCATCACCAGTTCTCTCGTTCTCTCCCATAAACATAAACAAGCTGTGCCCCATCCTCGTGTGATGTTGAGCTGGGAGGGAGGAGGGGGCGTCTATTATTTCCCCCTATACACACTATATGTTTGTATTGACAGTGACAGCGAGGCTCAGTCCTACTGAGTCATATGATCTGCCTGTTTCTGACTATCTAGAGCTGTGTAAGGTTTCCGTTGACACGACTGATACCTTGTGCCAAGTTTCCCGGTGCCCTGCCTTTCCATAACTGAAGTATGGCGTTCCCTCCCTTGGAAACGCATCTGCGATTATGGGCTTTCTCTCCGAGGGGCGCTAAAGAGCCGCGTGTAGGAGATGAAGATCTCCCATCAAGAGATTTTCCACAGAGATAAAGTGGACAGAGTGCTCATGGTCCAGGCTCTGGTAAGTGCCTGGGAAGTAAACACCCAGACCCAATGCAGAAACATAAGTGCACGATGTGCTTATGACAGGCAATAGCAGGGAACTTGTTGGATAACACACCCTGGTACTCAACAGTAAACATTATTCCCAGTGTCACCAAACTGTATCAGACCTTTCATGTGGTGGAATTATTCTGTGAATAAAATACACCTTCAATTTCCACTTTTGTCCAACTCACTTTCTCATTATGGTAGGAGTCATTTCTCCTGCCATCTCACTTAATGGTATTTCAGCTTAGAACCAGGCTCAATCTGTACCCAAAACATTTTAAGTTGCCAAAACTCACACAAAAATGGTTGCAGTGCAAATAACTTAAAATCAATAACTCGATCATAACATTACTGCGTGTGTGTGTAATTTACAGTGTTCTGGGTCAAATATCTGAATGAGCAGAACAATGTATCTCCAGAGCATCCACATTTCACTGGATAAGAAAAACATCCCTGTTTTCAGCTTTGTGACAATGCAACTTTCATATATTCCAGTGGGGTTTTTAATCGTTTATTGATGATCTTAAGAACTAGGAGAATTTTTTCAAACCCTAAAGGAACACTTAATTCTTCAGTTTATCTGACAAATTCAGAATCACTAAATTTGGAGATAGTGACAGAGACAGTGTCAAGAGTTTTAATGGGAATAACAGATGTCAATAATAAGCACAATTTAACATTCCTAACTTTTTATTTACTATTTCCCATGGATATCAGAACTTATTATCTAAGGAGGATGGACACTTTCATGCCTAAACCGTTGTTCCATAGGAGAATGTGCACACAGAGAAGGTTGAAACAAGCTAAATGTAATTGCATGCCGGTGGTCGATGCATTTCTACAAGGGCATGCATGATGGCCCAAGTGCATATGGACAGACTCATGCATAATGCATGTCCAGCAGTCTGTGTAGATCTCAGTGAATCAGGCCAAAATTAACACTAATTGTAATGGCAGACTGACCACAGTGCCCTTCCCTCCAAAATGTGTGACAATCCCACAATGAGACTTTTTTAAAGAGTGTTTTGTCTGGATTACTTAGTAAATACATTGTAGCAAGGTTTTGTTTTTAACAGGCTGACAATGGCAATTAGTGATTCCACTTTCGCAGATGTTTTTTGAGTTGAATTACGTTTGGGAAAGTCTGCCATTTTAGAGGTTTAGAGTATTACATAGTTCTACTTTCCCAGCAGTATTAATGCTAGGAGCAATGTTCGATCACAGAGAGCAGCATCTTAAGCAGCAGAATGGTGTAGCACCCATGCTTAAGCTGTCGGGCCTTGTCCAAGTTCAAGCCCCTGTCCATGTATAATTTACATCAAATAAAACTTGGAAAGAAGGTGGAAAAATTCATATAATCTTCTTTGGAGTACCGCATTTGTGGGGACAGTCACAAGTGGCAACACAAAGAGCACCAAAAAGTTCAGATAATCACAAGTGTTGCAAGTATATTCAGTATAATTTCCAATGTTTAGCATCCTGCATTTCTACTTCTCATAATTTAAAAAACTAGCCATGCCTCTACTTGAAACAGGCGGCAACAAACTCTGTCCATTTGAACCCATGACTGGTCATGTAATAGAACATTTAGCTACTAGCAGACAAAGGCATTCACCCTTACAGTACATTCACTCATGTTATTTGAGAATAATCAAGTCCAAACCTCCATTATATCTGTTCTTACGAATCCATGCGGTTACTAATGAGACTGAGTAATGCACGCATCCTCCATTAGAAGCATCACTGGGTGGAAAAAAACCCTGGAAAGGTTAAGTCAACACTCAATAGCCCCCAGCCCTATTCTCCTACTTAATACATTTCCTATGCTGACTTAATGAACCACACAAAGCCTTTCTGGTTTTTCATCAGATGGGGTGTAGCGGCAGCGGTGGTGTTGGAGGTGGAGGGGGGGTGTATGAAATGGTAATAAGGGCAGACAGACGGAGGGAGAAGCCCAAGACGAGCAGGGGATGAAGCTGCACCTACCTGGAGGTGTGTGATCTCATTAAAGCCAAATTGGTATATGCCAATAAATCCAAGGCAATTGTGATCTGGAATTATTACACACACACACACACACACACACACACACACACACACTGCATACACACAAACTTCCCCCCTGAAGAGCATTATTAGTACTGCAAAATTATCCAAAATGGAAAGAAAAGTAATAAATATTGTAATGAGAAATAATAGAGCTATGGCAGATATGGTCACAGCAGTGGCCGGTTAACGCCAAAACAAACATCTTCAGGGCTGGTGAATAATTACAGCACACACAGGAAGTCATTAAAGCTTCATCAAACAGAGAAAAAAAGGGTTAGGGTGAGTATGACATCACGCCGACTGTCTCAATAAATCAATCTGCTGTAGAGAAGAAAAAGGACGTTAACTATGTGATGGCAGTAAGTTTGATTGCTGTGGAAGTAGTGCCAATGCGCTGTGGTATGCTCTGATTGGTATCTTGACTTCAAAATATAATGTTTATTTTGAAAGAACTTAACTACGCATACATTGTATCCATTGGGTTTTGCTTTCCAATATTTAAACATGAATCTCTACATTAATGGACAGGCATAATTGGTGTTTCATTTGCAACCCTGTCACTTTGGTCGCTTGGAGTCAGATGTGTAACTCAAACGAACCCTAGGCGTTTTGTGTTGGGAGCCCAAAATCCCAGAGGCCCCTGGGGCTCCTGGGAGAGGGAGAGAGGGAGGGAGAGAGAGAGAGAGAGAGAGAGAGAGAGAGAGAGAGAGAGAGGCATGTGTGTGTTGTTTGCGTGTGCTGGCTGGCAGAGTCCCCTTGAGGCTCTACTGTAAAGCTATCATCAGTGGTGGTGTCAGGGATTTGTAGCTTGTCACCGAGAGAGCGGGAGAGTGCTGGCAGTGACTCTGGGAAATAACTTCCTTTGGAACGAGAGCCTGGCTCGCACAGTGTGTGTGAGTGTAGGTGTGTGTAAGAGAGATAGAGAGATGGAGAACGAGTGGGAGGAATGTGTGTCTATTCTCTCCCCGGGGTGTCTGGAGATGTATGTGTGTGTGTGTGTGTGTGTGTGTGTGTGTGTGTGTGTGTGTGTGTGTGTGTGGACGGGGTAGGTTGTGGGTAGATCATATGATGTGTGGATCCATGTGCCGACTTTCATCTCGGGGCCTTAGGCTCTTTGTCTATGTGTGTTCTTGTCGGCAAGTGGTGTGTGTACGTGTCTATTCTGGGCGTGTCAAAGCTGCTGCGGTGGCGTTGCATGGATCCCCGTCTCCTCGTGAATTAACGTTCACATTTGGACCGGAATATCATCAAGTATGTATTTTCAGTCAACGGCAATAAGGCGTCTGTGTAGGCTACCTCCCGGCTACTATGGCCGTGTTTGTATATGTGTGGTCTTCGCAGAGATGGATGCTGACTTCAAACCGAACTTTCCCTCAAGGCGGTGGGCCAGCAGCAGCAAAACGCTTCTGTCAGGTAAATACATGTATCTACAAAAAAACAAGTTCCTCTGGAATGACAAACGGAGGGCTCATTTTCTCATTGACAACCATGTATTTCTGAAAATCACATGTTGGCGGTTGACCAGGTTTCAAGGGCCCGAGGGTCATGAAATTCACTCAACTCATAAATGATCATGTCAGCGTTCAAACGGAGAAAGAAAAAGGAAGACAAGGAAAATTGTAGTTACATGTTTCCATCTGACTGCAGCTGCTAAATCCACGGCAGCATAGTGGCCCATCTCTAGCGCCTGCAGAGGCAGAAAGACAGTTCCTATTACTGTCAGTCCAATTACCGGCCACAGCACAGCCACCGCTGTCAACACCAGACGGGTCATGGTATGTATCAGCATCTTCTCTCTCATGCATAGTCATCTTTTCTAGGCACGGGAACTTGTATATTATGCAGCACAGCTTTGAGCTCTAAGCAACATTTAATACAATCGACTCTTATAAATTGGCCATTATGTGGGGTCAAGAGTTGAGTAGAGTAGGAAGTGATCAAAGAGCTCGCTCACTGATGTGAAGGACGCCTACACCCCAGTGTATATGGAAAATAGCTTGCTTTAAGGATATACACTGGAAACAAGTAAACATGTGTGAAAATAATGCCAACACAATACAGAAATGGTTGCAATATTTCCCCCTGTGGTTTTACATGTCCTTGTGGCATTCCACCACACATATACACATATATACCCAGAAGTGGGGAATGTGATGAGAAGTGGTCTAAACATTGAAACACTCTCTGTTACAGAAGACAGTGCTCAGCGTTGAGCGTGTCTGCTGAGCTGCCTCTAGTGTTGCACCACACGGAGACAGAATAGGCCCAGCCCCATCTGGTCTTGGTTCAGTCTGGTTTACTGCAAAGTGGTGCCAATACAAATAGCTGTGCTTGATGTTTGTTTGCATAAATTGTTTTGAAAGGCTTCACCAAGAGTTTTTTGGGTGGATTACGGTGGGGAAGTTGGGGAGCCAACCGTGGTGGAATAATCCTCACTGAGCTGACAGTTAGATTTGCTCTTCTTTAAAAATAAGAAAAAAAGATTGTTTTGGATTTTTCTTCTCGGTTCCTGGCAGTGAGCTCGGACTGTGAACTTCAGTGGGCTGTGCGCGTGCGAGTGCATACAATGTGGGTGTATGGTGATGGAGAATGCTGAGCTGCTCTCTCTTCCCTCGTAGCATAGCAGTGTCAATTTCAATAACATCAATGTAGCGTTTAACACATGCTGAAAGTTCAGTTGAAAGTTCAGAGGCCCAATGCAATGTAGGGAAAATGTCTCTCTTCTTAAAGCCCTGCAACATCCACTTAGTTTTTTCTCTCATAGGTCAAGGCAAAGCAAGGAAAAAGCAAAGTTATGTAGTGAGGTGAATTAGGCTTGTATTACACAAATGAAAAAAAGTAAGTGAAAATCTTCAATTACAGTAGGCACATTTTTTGTTTTGATTGTAGATCCTGGTGAAAAAGACATAGCGACCAATTGGTAATCATGACTTAGCTCTGGTTTTGCTGCAGGTATAAGAGAATTTACCTGATTGGTTTCATGTCCAGGTAAGTGTGCCAGCTCAGCACTAAGTGGTACCAGACAGATTTTTGTGTAAGCCGTATAGATACCCAGGCCCTCGAGTCTCAGCCAGAGCCCCCAATAGGATGGAAATCGCAATTCTACCAATGACAGTTCAATCGTTCAAGCCCTCTGTTCCTCATTTGCTGCTTAGCCAGTGGAGGTCCCTCCATGGTCGGCTCCCAACTAGATCCAGATGCGGCTAAAAAAAATTTTGTGCTGCAACATTTGTCTTTGTCTTCAGCTCCTCTGCAGCCACATCGTGTCAGACTACAGGGCTAATGATGGTATATTTTCTTGAAACTTGACATTTCTGCTCTATCCTTAACCATTGATGGGTTTTGCTCTCAATACACACAGAGGTTTGACAAGCTCAGCGCCCAGAGTGAAACAATGTGACAAGACCTACTTCCCTTATCTCAAGACCGTTATCTAAACAATGACTACAAATACAGTAACTAAAATCTCTGTTTCCGCTTACATTTTGCTGTCACATGACGTTTATTGCATCTGAAAGTCACGAAAAAATATTCCTCGCCTGATTCAATCTGTAGGTTGTGTGAAGAAAAAAAAGAAGTCCCGTGTATTCCGAGCAGACTCCCACACTAATAAAATACAGTTTCAACCAGCATGATGTTATGATTTTTGCTTCCTAAAATTTCTCCCTCATCAGTTGGATTTCCACTCAGACATGATTATTTCACTTCACTTTCATTCTCCTTTTTCCGAATTCAAGCTCTATCAGCAGGCCTCAGCAAAGTTTTTCCGTTTTTTTCCGTCGCTCAATGGAACTACCTTGAGACAAAATAAAAAAAGAATGGGGCTCCCTCAATCCATCCAACTTGAAAACAGATGTTACATGGTTGCCAACATCAAAAGGTCCTGTTAACTGTCGAGCAGATGAAATCATATACTTTTGATTAGCCCTTTTTGCTGGTTAATGTAAACTAGCTTAGTACATGGTTGCTGAGTGAACCCTGACCTTGGCCTCATGGCCGGTACATCATCAGATTACAGAAAAAAAAACGCACACTTTTGTTTCAACTTTGCCTTGTTAGGGCTAATTTCTGATTTGCAGATTGTCAAGCTTACTTTGGAGAAAGCACGAGGACTGGATCGGATCTCCACAAGGCTGCGCTGGGGTAAAACAGATGCCTGTAAATAAGGGGGCAGTATCCTTGAAATACAACTTGGCTCCTTTTAGGATCCTCTTTCCCTCCTCAGTTCAAGATGTTTTCCATTTTCAGGTTGAGATCTCTAGAATGTGGATGTGCCCTCGATTTATCTCAAGGATATTTATTCTGAGAACGATAAGGGGTAAAATATGGAGAGAAAAGTGGTGCACGGGGGGAGGGGGAGGGGTTAACAGCATTCCTTTTAAATATATGGTGAATGAGGGTCCTTCAACAAGTGTTGTGTTTACTTTGCTTGTGGGAAAACAAATCGACACAGGCGACGTCTGAGGGGGCTGTAAAACAGCTCTTTGGTACGGAGCACGGCTTAAATTCCAAGCGGCAAGCATAGCAGTGTCACCCCAGGGTGTTGAGAGCAAATATACGGTGTTACCTTTAGGCTAAAAAGGGGAAAAACACAGAGAGTGAAGTGACATCAGTGACAAAGTAGAGTGAGTGTTTTACCTAGGAGCAGCAAAATGAGAACAAATAATAACACTTATAATTTCTATTTGGTTTTAGTGCTTTATATATATTTATTTATATATATATATATATA
>CM022485.1:25431365-25482400 GCA_011952105.1 Coreoperca whiteheadi
TATATATATATATATATATATATATATATTTAGATCATATTATTAGATATGTAACAAAAGGAAACACTTCCACCTCAGTGCACCTAAAAGCTCACATTTAAATAATTAAAAATTGTAATACACTGAGGGTGGCTGTAGATAAAGCGTTGTTTCCCAGTATTCTGTCATAACACAAGAAAAAAGCAGCGTTTGCCAGGAGGGGGTCAAGCGGGCCCTTTTTTACTTACTTACAAAAACCACTGTTGTGAAAGCTGTACACCCATTGAGTGCTAATATCAAAATAATACAAGAATTGCTATTAGACATACTATTTCAGAAAACTAATTTTGTTTGCGATTACACTCAATACAATTTAATTTTTAAGAAATGATGAAATAATATAGATGAAAAAAAGGGCGAGAAAGTACTGACTTTCATCAGACCTCAACTGGGCAACTGACAAATATTTTATCAGTATTTTACTTGAAGCCAACTTCAAAGAATTAGAAAATTCAACTGTATCTAGAAAATAAGACCAATTTACTGTAGATCACATTAAGTGATAACTACATTACTGAGATACCTAACTTTTTTAGCTTATTCTATTCATTGCATTCAAAAGTGGCATTATATTTAGTGATGACTGCTACGCAGTTTTTCACTCATGGTAATAATGAAAAACTGCTGGTAAGTCATGTCTGATAGCAGAGGATATCAGATGTCATAAATTGATACTGTTGACAGCTCTCAGTCTCCCCTTTGGAAGCTAAATTTATAATCTCATGGATTGATAGGACAAGCTGCTGCTCAGTGCTGAATGGCTGAAGGTCCAGATTACGCAAGATTGCTTGTTCCCCATTGGAGTCGTCACTCTGTTGGTATTTGTGAACAGCAAAAACATAACATACATAGTTACATTTCACTCCCTAAAAACTGTGACAGACCGTCACCAGCTTGCGATACATAGTTACCGGATAGCGGCCAACAGTTACGTTCAGTAGTAAACTCAACAAATAAATGTTGATACGGCTTATAAAATCTAAAAATGGGAAGCCTGCTAAAAGCATGGATCCTAGCCCATGATTTTATGGAGCATGTTGGGTGCAGGAAGGTTGGAGTCACGGAACATTTTAGGTTTTAAAGGGATCTGTGTCGCAATGGCGCACTCTGCCTCAAACCCTGAAAGAGGTCAGATTATAGAACCCTGACAATATTACAGCTTTACATTCATCCTGTCAGCACACGCCACCTTGTGTTCTATCACAACAAACTGTGAGCTTTTTTATCAGGTTCGAATTCATGTTGGTGTTAGCATCATTAACTGGATTTCTGTCTTGTAAGTCTATATGTCTGGTGACTGTGTTTTGTATCTGTGTGTGTGTGTGTGTGTGTATACATTGCAGACTGGGTGGATGTAGTACGTCCTTGACCGTAGGAGAGCAAATGTAGTGGAAGAGTGATACCACTGTGCGGTCCTCTAATCTGCTCACTTAGCCCCGGCTTTGGGGCTCACTTCGCTCCGCTTCATCTGAAGCTTCCTCATCACAAACTGCTGGCAGAACTCTCACAGACTGGAGCCCGGCTGCATTCACACACACTCCTGCGCCTTTCTCTGCGTGTGTCCATCCATTTCTCATTCGCCCTCTTTCTCTCAACCACTCATCTTTTATTTTCGTCTCTTTTTTTCTGTTCTGCTCTTGAGGCACTCTGCCTTACCTGACCTATGTTGTGTAAGTTTAATCTTGGTAAGCACTGCAGCATCCCACCATTATGAAGTGCATATCTGCGGGATGAGCCTGACTGCATTTACATCCAGCTCTCTCTCTTCCCCTCTCCCTGAGCTCTCTGTGCTTAGCCTGTCTTGACCTTTGCGTACTTACAATCTGTAGAAGCACTATAGCAGTCCAGGTGAAGTGTATATCCTGACATGGGCACCTTTCTTGACTCCAATACAGGACACTTCTAGACTACAGGATATTCTCTCTCCGTCTGAGTGCTCACCTGTGCGCACCTAGTCTTGTGTACGTGCCTCTGTCAGCGCTATTGTTATGCGGATGGAGCAGCTATCTGGGCTTTCAAAGATCCTCAAAAGTCTGACATGCAGTACTGTGATTATACACACTGTGGTGTGGGTGTTAATACTTTCATTATTAGATCAAATTAATAATAGGATAAAAAGAAAAAATAAATATATAAAAAGAGATGGATGCGAGATGGGAGGGTACAGTTCCACCTCAATTCAACACTGACCCGCACAATTATGTTGTTTGGGCTTAACTGAACTGATTCTGATGTACTGGGGTATAATGGGTTTCAAAAGTGTAAGGGTGAAGAAGGGGACACATTTCCTCTTAGCATTTACTTTTCATTACAGCAGTATTAAAAAGCATTACATCCATTTGTTAACAGCTCCTCATCAAGAAACTTAACATTTATTGATATAACCAGTAAAATCTACTCATTTATAAGGTATTAAGGTTTTGTGTACTTTTCCTTCTGATGTTTTTGTATATTTAGAGGCAGGTCATTGCACTCTTATATATGTTATGGCCTCTTTAATTAGATTTGTTTAAACTTGACTTTTTATATATTTGGAACATTATATTGCATGAGATGTCCCTCTAAAACAGTACAACATATTGCGCATATTGTATTTAAACACACTACTTTAAAACCAGTCACTTACATGATTAAACTTGGTCAATTTCCAACTTGTTAAGTGTTATTCAATAGCTTGATGTGTCTAAGTATTGAACCATAATTAAGAAGTTTATTTTGTTTCTAAAAAAGGAAGTCATTTTTCTGTTTGAATTTTAAATGAACTACTTTCTTAAAACAGTAGCCTATAGTTCACTTTAGTCAGATACTGTAAGCAAATATTGTCTACACACTTGGCAATGAGATGGCTGGGCACGGTCATCAGGGACAGTGGACTGAGCACTGAGGCTGAAGTCCTAAAGCCCCCAGTCCTCCCCCAGGGTGTGGGGGTCCTTGCCAGGGGCTTATCACTTCACACACATTGTCGTTTCCTATAGTCTCTCCCATATTCATCCTTCTCCCCGTCCACTTCCTCCCTCCTCCCTCCTGGCCTTCCTCCCCTCTCTCACAGTAGCACCTCCTCGAGCTGTCGACACGCTGGTTCGGAGGACTTCCTTCAGGAAGGAGAGGTCCATGTTCCGACCACAGGCTGATGGAGGCAGCCTGATAACCCCTAAGCCAAGTGGTGCACTGCCAGCTGACATGACGCAGATGTCCCCCTGACCGAGTTCTCTTTGGGAACAGGACACCCAAACGCAAATACTGGGGGGGCTTGAATGTCAGCAGAGCGCCTCTGCTACTGAGAAGGTGCGGCGTGATACTTTAGAATTTATGAGCTGCAGAAATTGTTGTGAAAGCATTTGAGCTTTGGTTTCGCACAGTAATCAGTCTATATATATTAAGCATACTGTAGGCATCACATTTTGTGGCACAAAAACAATTAAACAAGTTAATTAAATGGAGAAGACAGACGTTAGTTACAGAACAATGTGGATTGTAGCAAACAAATTATTTATCGGTGACAGTGTATTCTACTGTCTTTGCATGAACTCTGTTTATTTGTATATATTAACTTTAAAAGAAGTGTTGTTTTATTCTATTTTATGGTAATAGTTAACACAGCCATTAAGAATATATGGAACCCCCAAAGACAGTTGGCGGAGCTGTACACCACACGGACCAGGAGGAAAGCCACATTAATAGTTCAGGACCCTTAACATCCTTTGTTTAATTAATTACATTCCCTTCAGGAAGAAGATATAGGGTACTCACAGCAATGAGAAAAATCTGTAAGAGAGCTTTTATTCCATCCTCTGTCACTAAATAACTTTTTATCAGGTATTAGTGACTTCTGCATGATGCTTATTTAAGGTATGTACTTATTTTTATTAAGTTAGCACTTTCATCTCAACCATTTGTTATTACAGGTCCATTTATTTATTGTTTTAGTCTCATGGATTCTAACCCATGGCAGTGGAAGTATTCAAGTGTATGTATGTCTGTGAAGTGTTATGTAATGTATGTTCCCAAGCCTAGGTTATCTCACATACAACGACACACACACGCGCGCGCACACACACACACACACACACACACACACACACAGGTCAGCCTCTTGGGAAAAAAAAGGTGGAGTTGAGTGTACACAGAGACCTTACAGCCCTGTGACCTCATTACTATTCAGAACCAGCGGTGAGAAGACGCGTGGTGCTGCGTTCCCAGTACAGCTCACCCCCAGCACTAGTAGTCTGCTGCTACACACACACTCACTTCCTCCTGAGAGATAGGCGGCCTCTGCTTTCTGTCAGGGTGTCCTCAGCCGCAGACCCCTGGGGCCTCTCGCTTGGTGGGAATCTCGTCTTTTCACTCCACAGTTGCCCCCCCTCCCTACAAATGAGAAGGAAAACAAGACCTAAGGAAGACACTGCTGCTCATCGTCTGCTATCGTCTCTCATATTTCCTTTGCTATCTCTCTGCTACGCCTTCATCCCCTTCTCTTCCTCTCTTTCTTCTGCCAAGGCGATCGATAGCGTTAATTGGCTCACTCAGTCACCAGTACATTGATTGCGGTCACTAATAAAAGGGCTATTGATTGGCACTTTGTTTAACACTAGCCCATGCAGTGAAAGCTGCCCTCTAATACTATCCTGACAGCAACCTTTTCCTGTTTGCTGGTCTTTTAATGTCATAAATTATGTCAGTCGATTAAGGAGAGGTTTTTTCCCTCACGTTTTTGCCCTATCAGTTTAAGGACATTTTTAGAAGAGAAGTGGCACCTAAAGGGCTGAGTGCAACAACCCAACATCTTGTGTATTAGGCTTGTTTGCTGTTAAACCCACAGTCAAATGAATAGATTTATATGAACTTTATTATCCAATACAAAGATGTCATTACAAAGCTGGATTTTTAACACATTGCATTTTGTTTATTTTACTCAAGTAGAGAAATGTAGAAAAAAACTATACATTGTGTTTTTAGAGACAGTGAAGAGTTTGGAGCTATTTCTCCATTATTGAATAAATGTTAAATTGTCGTGAGGCTGATCTTTAGAGTATTTATTGTCACAATAAACCAGCTAATTTAAGCCGATTGCAGTTTCCCACCAACCTCAGTCAGTTGTAAGACCTTAGGACCGTGTGCATCAAAGCTAGTTAGTAAGCGAGCAGAGAAGTACTAGTAGAAGTAGTAAATACATAGCTAAAAGCAATGGTTGCAAACGGAAAATTGTTGAGAAACATTCGGCTTCTTCTACTCCGAGTGGTCGCATGCAAACTTAACCCAAACCTTGTGAAAAAAAAGGGACCAAAGCTCAACATGTCGGTTCACTAAGATGCAACGGTTACTATGTCACATATATGAAAAAAAAAATGTTACATGCAATTTTCTATGATTTACTACTTACATTTAATTGTGTTAACATCCACTTTACAATTCATTCAAATGCACACATTTGGAACATGACAGGTGGGGTTGTTGAAGGGGTATTTGAGCTCATCTGCTGGGATTGAGGGAGTACTTCAGACAAAAAGGCTGGCAAACCCTGAAATATAGCATGTCAATAAGACAGCCTTGGGTTTGTAGGAGTTGTACGGATTAATAAATATACAGTGTTGATGTTTAAGACAATAGACAAGTCTAAGCACTGCTTTTGACTTCCTTAGTCACTTCATGAGTCTCTCATGTGTGCTTTATTCCTTTCTCACCCAGCCACCAAAGAATTTTAGCAACACATCATTTGTATCCAAATTGTGTCACTCTCAGCACATTAATTCTCGGTAATGATACGTATAAGGCAGGAACATTTTACAACATTTGCTGATAATTAACGGCCTCAATTAAGAATGGTACAAGGTGATTTTAACTTTACATTTTTAGTAGACGCATCTCTTCCCCTGTGAGGAACACGCAGGTTGACAGGAAACAGCCTGCGCAATATTCTCCACATGAACTCAATACCTAGTTTTATTGCAATTAGCTGTGTGCTATTCTTCACCGAGCAGTCCTGAAGCTTCAGCGAGTCAAAGGCAGGTCTCCTGAGTAAGACGATACAAACTGTAAATGGGGTGTAAGTACCTCCATGAGAGATTTAATTATAGCCATTAAATATTCAATGATCAATAGAATTTGTTTTAGCCGATCAATAGGTGGCCAGGCCGGGGAAGGACAATGTGCATAAGTTACTATTTGCATTTCAAAGCAGCTGTCACGTGGCCCCATTGGAAATCCATACCATTTTGTTAGGCTGTATTTCATATTTAGCTGCTTTATCCCCTTATCACTGACTGCTATTGATTCCCTTCCCTTTATTTACTGCCTGCAAACTGCCTTAGGTTTAAAATGTCAAAATGTTTTTAGGGAATCCGATATACCGCCATCTGCCTTCCTCATCTCATATCTAGCTCTTTATTTCTCTCCCCCTCTATCTCTCTCGCTCTCTCTTTAATTCCCTTCTCTCTCTTTCCTCTCTCTCCGTTCCCCCGCTCTCACTACCCCTCTCAGTAGAGTTGGAAATTAAACCCTGTCATCTTCCCACCGTACAGATCTCTGCTCACTCGGGTGTGAATCTGCACATTATTCAAATAAATATCTCAGAGGTGTCAGGGGAATACTCCGAGCCACTTCAAAGACGCCCACCCACCCCCACCAACCATTCAATGTTGCTTGTTCTTGCCGGAGTCCTATTTTGTTTACCTGAACCGGCTCTAATGGCTTGTTTTTCGCAGCACCTATCACATGTTCAAGAGCGACATTTAGCCAAGTTCAAGTGCACGCGTGTTCAGGTCTCACCTAGGCTTTGATTGTTCTCCAACACTGAATGTGATGTTGTTTAGTTTTGGCAGAAAACATTGTTCCTCTCTGTTTTCCTTGCAGCCTTTTATCTGTGTCTCAAACCAATGTTTCATTCCTCTCTATAGCTTTGTGCTCTTTTTCTTATCCCTCACAGTTTTTCCTCTGCCTCCCTTCTCGTCCACCTGCCTAGTTAGTTTCCCCAGGTGGGATCTTGCGTGGAGATGCCTAGCACTCAATGTGTACTGAGAGGATGAGCCCTCAATAGAAGAAAACAGTGTTGAATGAAGGCCATGCAAACACATCCCAAAACTACATGACCTGCTTGGGTTACAAGTGCACCTGAATTATACACTTATTTCAGTTATCCACATTGATGTTCATTAAGTAATGGTATTAAGGCCAGATGCAGTAGGATTGCCATGATGGGCGCTGATTTTTTGTACAGAATAATGGCAAACACACATCAAATTTGAATACGCTATGCTTTAGAAATATTCCTAAAGGTCAATATATACATAATGTGTACAACAATGGAGCTGAAAATGGCTCACACATACCTAGAAATGCACAAATACAACGTGTTGCAACCAAGTAAATACACGTGCATAAGTGCCAGACAATATAAAACCAATGAAATGGATTGGATTATATTGCACAGGCGTTACAAGATGTATATGTGGAAGAATCTTAAGAGACAGCTAAAACACTGACGAGGGTCACATGGAACAGCATGGTGCTCTACACACTGAGCTAGACAGGAGCTGCTAGTATAGAAATATTGAGCAGCCACACATTATGAAATGGAAACAATTACTGGATTATTGTGCTGTGTGCTCGAGTTATGTAGGACCGCCTCTCTGTCTATGAGCAGGCCTATCTGTCAGAGCAGCACTCAGCCAGGAGACCACAGAGGTCAGGGCGTTAACCTTCAGAGGCCTGAGGGCTGCATGAAGCATCATCAGTGCCATCAGGATACATGGCCTCAGCACTGCCACGCAGCTGGGCGAAGGAAAATCTGGATGAACTGAACGGGTGTGTATGTGTGCATGTATTCGCTTGCACATCTGTAGGTGCCTGTGTGCATCTGTGTTGGTAGTGTACATATGAAGGTCATGAATGATGGTTAAAATATTGCTGTAAACTCAAAGGCAGAAAGAAACACAAGCTGGCTGCAGTAGGATGCCTGAGTCTGTTGAACACTTTCGCCGCCGATAATTGGTAGGTGCTGATACAGAATATTAATGCAATTTATAGCCCGCATATAGGAATCACTTCTAAAAGATGAAAACCCTGCAAATTTAGCATAACAAATTTAGCATATTATATTTATAAAATAAAATAAACAAACATGATTATTATTATGCATATAAATAATAATAATTCTGGGGTAGTATACTGCAGCTTTCCACTCAAATCCATTTATTTTTAGATTGTTGACAAACCAAACCTAAGACTTTACTTCATAGTCTACTGCTAATTGAATACAAGAAAATGGAGTTCAGCACCCCAGTAGTTGTGATACTGAAACATACATCAGGGGAATGAATATGCAGCGCACATATTAACCCATACACAACACACACACGCACAATGAGAGAGACGGGTACGGCTACAACCTAAAATACCGGATCACGTGATCCGCGTGTTTTTGGTATCTTTAACACTTTTACTTGGTTGACTTTATTTCTTTAAACTTTATTCAGTTACGTGACAGAATCCGAGGTTGTGTTTTTTTTTAATGTTTGTCCTTCTAGGAGTAACGCTGGTCCACGCATTCATTGGGAAAGCGGATCACGTGGCTGACGAATGCACGCTGTCTCACGTGGGCGAACGCACGCGCGCGGCTGCCATTCATGACGTGTCTGTGCGACGGGACTGAGACCGCAAGGTTGGCCTGTGAGACCTAACGTTACTTCAGTAAGATGCAATTTTACCATAAACATTTCAAGTTTTAGGCGGGCATTTTCAGTGGTGACATTATTCACTTAGCTAAGTTACCTGGCCAACAAAACTAGCAACTTACCCAATTAACGTTACGTGCTACACAAACAGGTGTTTTTAGCCACGCTTGCTAGGTTTAGCAAGCTAGTCTGCCCCTCAGTAAACACTAAGGCTAGCTATGACCTGTAGTATTGACCATTTAAAATCTACTGTAGATGACTACAACTAATGCTTTCGGTTTAAATTAATCTACCAGGTATTTGTTTTTTAAATGGTAAAATGAAATGTCACAATGTTCATAAGTAAATTTAGTATAGCCAACATGTTGCTTTAAAATTCACCTAACTGACTAACTGCCTCCAAAGATATTTAATTTGCAGTGGAGAATGGAGAAAGAAAATGCTGAATCTAAGAAGCAAATGTTTGGACTTTGTACATGACAAGTATCTATCTATCTATCTGTCTATCTGAGATCTTTCCAATCCTTTAAATTTCCATGATCCAGAATCCTGCTCCTCCCAAAATGCACAGCGTTGGCGTGATTATACACGGTGAGAGACATCAGTCATGCTTTGGCTGGGACACCTCAGCTTGTATGTTTTAAATTGCTCCCAGTAGGATCCTTAATCTGGGTGGAAATCAATATGGCTTTTACTGTCACATTGGAGGGGCGGGGACCATGTATTGATGTTTAGATGTCATTTCAGGGGGATTTTGATGTTTCTGTCCTCTCTTCAGTGAGGAGATGGCATGATAGATTAACTGATGGTGTCCGCTCGCTTTCTCCAGGGTGTTACTGGAGCCTGCCGTTGTTTGGAGTGAAATAGCAGATGTAAAGTTGAGTCAGAACGTGCTGAGCTTACAAAGACAAATGAGAATAAAAGGTTTAGGGAAAGATGCTCTTGATTATTTTTGTTGTTTGTTTTTTTTGTCAGGAAAGCTGTTTGAATTAAAGCCTAATATCTTAATGGGGTTATCATCGTAAGCGCCGAACCCAGGAAGAGGGCTCTGAACAGTCATTATCACACACAGATGACCGCACAAACACACACACACACACACACTTAGGCATTTTATCTAGCTAGTTGATCAGTATAGAAACTGCGGTGTGTCTCAATGCACGGTTTCTGCGCCTAGTAGCAAGTAGAATTTAGTTTTGGTCTGTTGTAGTAAAGATGTTTTTGCATCTTTAGTCACTGTTTATTGATTCTAGAGTGATGGGACGGCACTGCAGAGGTGAAATAGAATAGGGGTGCAGTAGTACAGTGGCTCTGGATGGCGATAGATTGGTGAGGTTATAAATGCACAGAGAGGGGCAGCAAGGGAGGTTTAATAACGTTAATGGGAGTGAAGAGTGAGCAATGTTTAAACCACAGTGCACAGGATGGTTTGCATAAACCTGTAGTAACTAGCAATGGGTAGGAGTGATACCTGTATTCAGGATAAATATTCATAAATACTTCTTTATTTAGGCTTTCATTTCTTTTCATTATTATAGATACACCTACATGTGAACCAAATGTTTCAGATTTAGTAATCCATAATGTGACTAGTACCAGAATGTGACTCTTAATCATTTTGAAGACTCAGCTTTGTCCCACTGAATTGATTTCTTCAAGTTTGTGAGATTCTTGTTTGCTCTTGCCTTGTTCAGGATTGAATGGTAAAAGAGGACGGGGCCGCAGTGAACCGGTTAGATGAATAGACGACGAGCACTTCAGTTTTGGGTGAACTCAAACCTTCAACATGTTGCATCCAGGTAAGCCACATATCTTCCTGTGTCCTTCCTGCCGGGCCCGAATCACAGATTCTGATCACGGTTGAATGTGGCACAACTTTATGGAAACTTGACAGCTGCTGAGAACACCTACAAGTATGGAACTGATGCACACCTAATGTCATTACAACCTTGTGCACTGTCGGTTGATTTGTTGTCTCAGAGAGGCTTTCTTTGGCTTGCCACAGCATCAACGGAAATTCATTGTTTTGAATTGTATGAAGGTTACTGTTAAACACAGTGCTAAAACACTTTTTCACAATTTGCAGTCTTGTTTCCCTTGAATGAAGTTATTTAAATTTTGTGTAACTGTTTTTAAATGTCTTCATTAGCTTCCAATAGCTATTCCATTAATCTAGACTCAGAGCTTGCTCTATGTCGCTGTGTTCATCCCTGTAAACCGCCTCACCTCTCCCTCCATCTCGCTCTCACCTTCATATTTATAGATTTAGCTTTTCTCCTCACGGTTCGGTCTCCATCCCTCTCTGTCCCCGTCCCACTGTTTCTCTCCAAGGAGTCTTGCCTCCTCTCTCACAGCCCGTGAGCCCTAGAGTCACATTTCAGGCCTGGCTGCTACTTAAAGGCCCATAATCTGCTTGGCGAATGGCTACAGTGTGGCGGACTGAGCGGAAGCAAATTATCCGCTTTAAGGACTCCTGCTGCTGTGGGACCCGGGGCTAGTGACTGGTGCCGTTAACGTTAACACACACACACGGCGCGCAAGCCGTCATTATTTATTTAACCCGTTAAGTGTTTAAAGTGGAAGGGGTCCACCGGGACACAGCTTGGTTGATGAAATGATTCCACATATATACTGTATATATGGTTAAATCCTTCAGGGAGAGGAACAAGGGAACATAGAAAGATCAAGCCTTCCCTACATTTTTAGATGCAAGGTCTGATCACATGATGACAGACTTATGGTGCTAGTGTGCTTGGCCGACATGGTGGTATTACAGACCTCTCAACATGGGAGGAATTCACCGTGTGATGTATTTAATGTGAATGTTTCCTGGGCTGTGTGTGAGACATAGCGAGACAGTGTGTGTATGTGGTTGTGTGTGTCAGACAAGAATAATATGCATAAGTGTTTGTGGTTGTGTCTGACACAGTGTCACCAATTGGCATTTCCGCATAATGCCACTACAACTAGCCTGAGTTGTTTAGCAAGCCCTGGATAAATATCGATATCCTCTAGCATTCACAATGTCACTGGCAACCGGGATTCACCTTGAAGCACGTGTGTTTGTGCACACGCACTGTTGTGTGGGTGTGTGTGTTTGCAGCGTGTGTTTTTGTGTCCAGGTGCATCTGTTTGATCACAGTAATAGACAGAGGGGATAGCATATTTGTTTTCTCTCTGTGTGTGTGGAATAAGGAGGCCCAGCATTAATAAGTAATCACTGGATGTTGGCCCTCCCATAACATGTTGGGCCAGCAGCACTTGCCCCCAGTAATGACACCATTATAGGACCGAAGTAGCCAGTTGAGAGTTTACCTCTGGGAATCTCTTCTCTGTCTCCACTCGGCCTCATCTCCTCATCATAAGGGCTGGGAGGTTGTCGGTTGCACCTGAACTGGTTGTTGCACCAGGACCCCCAATGCAACTACACAAATTGCAGCTGTTTTTTAAATTGTATTTTAACTTGACGTGTGCTCACTATAATAACCATCAGAGATACACAAAGAAAACGCACAAACCCTGGTGTATTGTGGTTATACAAACCAAATTATCCTTTGTTAATACGAATCCAACTGAGGCTCTCTCTAAAACATATATAAAAAATACCAGTATTTGAATGCACTCAACATTTTGGCGATTGTTATGTGGATGTGTAATTAGTTATAATAAAGACAACACAAAGACAGAAAAGGAAGAGAAATTGATCTACTATTTATTAGATAATATAAACTATGGTGATGGTAAGCAGAGACAGAGATGGGGGAGGGGAGAGAGAAAGAGAGAAACAGATAAAGAGAGAGAGAGAGAGGACTGAACAGATTGAATGGCTAATGAAATGGGTACCTCCAGGCCTGAATAAATTCTCTGGTCTGGCGATCCCCCAGGATGCTGGCCTCCCAGGGAGATTAATGACCACTGGGCCATGGTATAATGAAGTAGTTTGCCTTGGCAATGTGCTTGTGAATTCATCACAGTGTCCACAAGTGGGCTGGCCAAGCACAACATCTTTATAAATCCCCTTCACTCTTCTCTCCTGCTGCTGCTGATTTATGGTTCCGCCACCCCCAAATGGTTTGGCCCCTCTCACCAGACCCCGCCCTGGCTGACCATCACTATCCTACCGAAATCCAGGTCACTGCACTGATGGGGAAGAAATGGGAGGCTAATCAGATAATGGGAGGTGAAAATGGGGGAGAGTGAGTCTGAGTCGTCAATCTCTGAACTCCTGCTCTGGCTGTCTCGGTTTCTTTATCTCCATCTCCCTTGCATGCACAGAGTCCTGTAAAAGGGGATCCACTCTGTTTTCTATATGTCTTCAACAGAATTTGTAAAGTCATTACAATACATGTAACCTGAGGATTGCCCATAACCTAAGAGGTGATTTTAAAAATTAGATCATCATTGATACACGTTAGTGAAAACATAATACATTTTTGAAAAGTAAACATGAATCGTTTTGTTATTGTTGTTATTAAGATGATGTGAAATGGGGACGCTCGGGTACCAAAGTGTGGGGGGGGGGGGACCATTGTCACAGAGGTTCCAGGCTCAGTTCCTGGGAGTGGTGCTTTGTGACTTGGCTGTGCACCCAATTGACAGTATTTTCAGGTGGGAAGGTGATGAGGGATCATGTCCAAGTTGGGGCACCTGTGTGGAGAGTGTTAGGATCTGGGGAAGGGTGTAGTTTGAACTTCCACATGCGTTACGCCCTCGGGTTGGCCAATATTTTATTTCAAGCTTGGGGATGAATCACAACAATTTCCCCCCCTGCAAAATGCCAAAAATATAGGGATGCACTGATATTTCGGCCGAACATTTGTACCAGCCGATATTCGCCTTGTTGACTGCTATCGGCCTATTGGCAAATAGGATGACATTCACCGATGGCAGAGGCGGATGTTTATCTGTTGTGTCACATCAGTTTTGCGCTGGACGAATCTCCTTAACGATTCCTCCAGTGTATTTCTGTCACACTTATGAGTGAACTGCATTGAGCAAAAATGCTCAGAACCTGTTGCGAGGACCTCACATTACATCAGTAGGTTGTTTAGTCTCGCCGGCTGAGGCTGACACAGCAGCGCGTGTGCGCAACGAGCGTGTGGTAAAGCATGCCTGAGAGAGCAAGCTGCAGAAAGTGACGGTAAGTGGAGAGGAGCAGAGGGAAAAAGAGGAAGTTTTGTCCTCACTTGGTTTATTTCCTGGACCCGCCTTTGACGTCTCTGTCTGCCTTGCAGTCGATGCTGAAAAATAGCGGTACCAAGAAGCTTCCTTTGGTTTGTGTTCATTTGTTTGAGACAGAGAGGGACAGACAGAGAGAGACAGCTGTGGTTGAGCGACCTCGAGAGTGAATGAGAAGAGGGAGCCCCGAGAAAGCCAGTGCATCAGAGATATAAAACTTTATTTTATGATTGTTTCACAGCGGTTACATTCTAAAGCAGAAATAAACACAACCACACCATGCCAGAAACATCTCAGATGCACAGTTACATTCGCTTTTATATCGGCGCAGGAAAAACAAATAGTCGATCATCTCTTCGATCGTTCAGCCAGTTGGCACAACCTTAATCCACACGTTAAAACTTTGTACAACCAAAGTCTCATTTCAGCATGTGATGGATGCAGTTCACACCTAATTGTTAAAAATTTTTAGACATCTGCAGTGACTAGCTGAGTCCTAAATGCATTCCCACCAAAAGCCAGGCATTTGTTACAGGCCTGTGCCCCCTGTTGCTGAGACATTGCCAGCCTGTTAATGGCTGAGGACCGATGAGCCCCAACGTTGCACAACTCTGTCGGGCTCATAAAGCCGGTGTGCTTGATAACGGGCGCTCCATAAGGAATAGTGGCAAGGAAATTAAAGGAGAACAATAAAGCATATTGAGGGATATTTAGATTAAAATGCATTTAATTGGGTTCCTGCCTAACACAGTTGAGATGTGTTGTCACGTAGCCGTTCGTTCTGTGGGTGCTCTTTACCAAAGCTAAATGATGCTGCTGTCATGGTGTTTGTAGCCTAACCTGGTAAAGATTATTAATGAGTGCAATAAATCCAAATTGCATAATAGGAAGTTATGAAAAAAGGAATGTCAGAGTTAAGTCTAATGAGTATTTAGTTTGTTTACCAAGAGCAGTTGTCACCCTGTGCAATGTGTACAAAGTAATTGTCAATCCCCATTCTTTCTCAAGACGGCTTATCTTAATCTACAGTGTCTTATTTTTCTTGGAAAGGGATGGATGAGTCGAGTAATTGTACAGTTGACATCGGCTTAGACAACATCATCCCCTTAGTCCCCAGCTAATCCTACAGAGTGATAACAATAATGGGAAAAAAGAATGGAGATATGTTTTTTTTAACAAAAGAAGATATGGAGTTTAATTTGTAATTAGCTGCAGAGGTCAAAGACTTGATCCACCATCTGAAGGTTATCCTCCCCTATTATTTTTTATTTTCGCTCTCTTCTTCTTTTTTTCCTTTCCCTCCCACTTGTCAAGCCCTGAATCAGATTATGACCTTGTTGTGAAGAAGTCAAGTGTTAATAGTGTGTGTTTGTGTGTGTACTTAAAGGAAGATCGGTGAATAAAAATGGGGATATTTCCCTCATGATTGCTTGACAGTTTGAAAAAGAGAGGTGTGTATTTGTGAGTGTTTGTTTGCTGACAAGAGGAAGTGTAATTTATTTGGGGGGGGCTTGTGGGGGGTTATGACCCTGGACCCCCATCCTCCAACACCCCCCCCCCCTCCCCTCCCCATCTGCCCTGGATCAGACAGCTCTGTGTAGCCCCTTGGGGGCTCTGAAGTAGCAGAGTTGCCCTCTTCGCCCGCATGTGTTTGTGTTAGTCTGTGTGTGGAAAATCAGACGTTTTTGCTTGTGTGTATGTGTGTGTTAACGTGGGCACGTGTGCGTCTGTGCTAGTATTGATCCCCCCCTCCTTCTTTATAATCAAGTGGAACTACAGCTCCATTACGAGCTGCTCCTCCATTGGCTGGAGGTAATATGAAATTAGCTAGCGTGCCGTGAGCCTGTCAGTATTGATTTCACTACCCAGATTACTTGTTACAAAAGAATAGAGCTGTCTGTGGCATAATTGAACAAGTTAACTCCTTGTCTCATAAAATGTAGGTCTGTATTGATTGGTACAGGGGAGGGCTCGGTGATATGCAGAGAGAAAGTAAGTTGTATGGCTGTTAACTGTGAAGAGGTGCTGATGCTTTCTTTTCTTCCCCGCCTGTGTCACCCTGACGTGTGGATCAAGGCGTTTCTTGCTGAGTTGCAGGATGGGGGACAGCAAATGAGTTGTGTTGCTTCGGCTTCACTTTACAACACTCATTTCTTTCCGTTTTCCGCCCTCTGTCATTTTTCATTTCATTTGCCTCAAGATTTGCCTTCAATTTATTACCATATGTAAAAGGTGTCAGAGCTTGACATTGTCAGAGCAGATTTTCTTTGGTTTATCGTGAGTGACCTGTTTGTAAGTAGAGCAGCCATTGCTTGAGTTGTGATGAGGAATGATGATGATGGCTGCAGAAGCCTCTCTATCTCGCTCCTTTGCTCCGCTGATGAACTGGAGCACGCTGGCCCTGTCTAATCACACTTGGCAGATTTGTGCCATGGAAAGTGAGGTGTTTAACAAGCGTCCCGGTCCATTAATTAAGGGCCTCCTTAAGAAAAAAGGGGAGAAAGTGTGTTCAATAATTTACATGAGCTAAAGGCAACTAGAACAGCCTTTGCCCACAGAGAGAAGGGAAAGATACTGTGTTCTCTGGACTGTATACATGGGTGAAGCCAAATGGAAGGATTCCATGAACGCGTGCACACTCACACACACACACACACAGCTGCAGTATAATAAGCATTTAGCCTGTTAACCCTAGCCAAGTAATTCTGAAGCAAGGTGCTTCATGATGCCTCTGTTGAGGGCATATTCTACATACCTTTCTTGGGTAATTAGAAAATGGGGCTAAATCAATAATAAAAATGGATGGTTTATTCAGACAAATTTCCCATGATTGTTCATTGAAGAGCTCAGGAAGCTGAGGGCGTCTCTGACCAGGTATGGAGCAAAGGAGGTGGTGATAAATTGTTTGATGTGCGAATGGTGCTGTTGTCCCTAAAACAGACATGGAAGGTAAAGCGTTTCCCCCCTCCGACAGGGTGAGGGATTAATGAAATGCTCTTCCACGTGCCGATTTCCTGCACTCCACTGCTGAGTGATAAGTGGCTAACCAACGAAGCCTGTAATTACAATCTTACAGAAACCGGCCTGATCTGTATATAAATCTCACCATCCAATTACAAGATGTAATAATTCTGCACTCAGGCTGGTAATGAGGTCTAATACTGGTGCATGTGATAATCCCCTCTGGATGCGGGCTTGATCAGATGTTGGCTTTGTAATTAGACTGGCAGAAAATCATTATTTCGTGTTCGGGAAAAAATTAGGTTGGTGGGAAGTTAATTTTCTCTCCATTCTCTGAAGCGTAGACAAGAATTTAATGATTTAATCATGATTGTTAGCTATTTTGCAATCAATTTGTAATGATTGTGTCGCAACAGAGGCTTTTAGTGAGAAGGGCCTGTAAAGATTGAAGGTGTCATTGATATGGCATGGCTCTGTCAATAGATCTATACAGTGTAACGCTGATACTGTATACTTATATACATGCATGTGAGTGAATGTGTACATGTATATGTGTGTATTTTTGTTTTGTCTGTTTGTATGCATGAATGTTAGAGTACACCATAGGCATTCTGATAACAGCTACCTTTTAATTGTTTAACAAGGCAGAGCTGAAGATTAATACCCATATTTCTTTGTGTCAACTGCAAAAATAAGCAATTTCCTCTTCATTGTCTCAGTACTGTCTAGACATAAAAATCCATGTATTTAAATTGAGGATTTCTTCGTGAACATCCTGTTGGACTGGCAGACAAGAGTTAACTCCTCATTCACTTAAAAAAGTTATTTGGTTCAGAAGTTGAAAATTTAGGAATTTTTGGTAAAAAATTAAACCGGAAGTCATTGTGAGTGATTGGACAATCAAATTGGAGGACCGAGAGAGGAGCCCAAACAGTGGCTTGATAATATGCAGAGGAGGGAGTAAAAAATAACTGTACTCTAAAAGTGCAACTGCACTAGAAAGATTTTTAAGAAAAGTAGCCTATAAGTAAGAAAATGCAGTCATTGTTATTGTTCCGATAATGTATTTTCAGCCGATAATTACACCACTCGAAACACAGATTTGAGTGTGGATTTTAGCCTCTCTGCCCGTCCCCTGCTGTGTGGTGTCTGTTTGCAACAGGGTGAGGCTGAGCCCCCTGCAAACACAGAGCGGACAGCAGAGCACAGAGGCCACAGCAGGGACTTTAGCTTGTATTTTACTCGAGTGGACGGCGACTGCTCGTTATCTGTACGTGCAGTGTTGGAGGATGAATGATGCCACGGGGCTGCCGACCAGTCTGCGGTTTGCAGCCTTTTTAAGCCGGAGAGTTCAATAGCTTTATGTAACCATTAATTCGTCCAAGAGTATGTAAATATATTCTAATGCTTTTTGTAACCTGTACATACTTGACAATAAGGAGATTAGGTCTGGCATTAATTAGTCTACATATTAAGAAAATCTGAATAGGCTTTTAGCCCGCTTGTTTTTTACAAACAAGTTTACAATATATTAATGCATTCCTTATTCTACGGACTGTGACGATTCTCTTACTATTAGTGTTAGAAAAATAAACTTGCCATTCTAGAAATATATATCTATTTTCCAAATGTTCTTATTTTTGGATTGGTAAGGTTAATATTTTTGCACAGATAATTATCGGTTATCATCATTGGCCGTGAATTTCCATATCGGTGGAGTTTCACATTATTAAACCTATTTTCTCTGCAATAGTCTAAAATATGTTTTGTTAAGCGGATAAGGCTAAGTAACACCCTGGGTGGGTGGCTTTACATATAGAGGGACATTTTGATAACTTGATAGCTCTTGGAGTTTTTTTGAGCTTTGTAGATTACATTTAAAAAAACACTTAAGTGTTTGAAATATACAGTATAATTAGTTAATTGTACATTTGGATGCCATATAATGCTCTTGGAAATATTTCTCGAATTCTGCCATTCAGGGGGCCTATTTCTACAATTGCTATCAGAGATGTTATAGAAAAGGTTGCAAGGCTGAATGAGAATTATTTTTACTGAGAGTCACTGACATTGCTTGGCCAGGATCATATTCTCGGTTGAATGTCTCAATCAGTTTGATTATTCTATTTTCCCAGGTTGTGTAGATCGATTTGTTTAGCGTATTGAAGATTAGTTGTAGCATACCAAGATGTACAGTGTGAGCAGACTAATTGTAAAACTACAGTGCCACATCACAGTTCACGTTTCAAGGCTTGGAAGCAGTTCTCCAGTGGTTAACACTGTATTAACAGCTTCTGCTACCGTAGCTCTATGCAGTGCTTGATTGGAATACCTCCTGTTTGATCATCTGAAGCTACTTAGTTTACTGGAGCATCCACTATGCAGTAGATTTAGGCGGTCCTGTGGGTTTTCACTTGGCTCATCTCTCTCCTAATCTCCTGGCGATTGCCACTGAATACTTTATTGATAGGGAATTGACTCTGTTCCTCTGAGCCGATTTCTATAATTGATACTGTTTGAAGTTACTCTCAGAGGACGGAGCGTTCAAAGGCTGGCTGCTGTTTTGATCAATTATATTAAAGTGCAAACTTTAAAAAAATCTGGATTGAGTCAATACTGCCTTCTAGCCTTCTTTATCTCAGCAGTGGTTATGCAGGTCTCAATAAGAACAGTGTCACAATGACTCAAATTATGGACGCTCATAAAAATATCATGGGCCAAAGGTTGTATTGATACAATTTTTATGTAGATGGATATTAAAAAAAATAAAAAATACATCCACAGACCTTTTAGAAAGCTGCGGAATAAAAGTATCACTTTTCATAATAATAATAATAAAAATTATGGTCAGTCAATCACCATAATGTTAATAAAACAATTTTGACGAGTCCAAAATGAATGTTTTGTTTATCTCTGTGAGTTCCCTGATGTTTGGTTCCAGCTTCTAACAAGGCTTGTGCGCGAATAGTACAAAGATGTTGGTATCTTATGGTATAGTTATTGTTATTGTGAAACAAAACGGACACTGACGTTAGCACATATTAGCTAATTTAGCTTAAGCGTCCAAACAACAATAACCCACAAAATTACAGTTCTGCACATTTAAACAAAATAAACAACAACTACCGCTAGTAATAGTACTTAAAACCTTAATTAATAATGCTTTCACTTATTAGATTGTCAAAATTAGAAAAATAACAGCGTCAATCCCCGAGGAGCTACATCAGCATTAGTGACGGTTGAGTCCGATTACCTAACGTTATATGCTATTGTCTCAAGTGTGACTGTTAAGTTTTAGGTGCTTCACACTTTAGTATAAGAACAGTATTGAAGGGATACTAACCGTAGTGGAGTTGTTTGAAACTTGCCATATTGAACAATGGGAATGAATACAGTAGGTTGTTATCAGCTGTGTAAAACTACTGGGAATGACAATGTCAAATGTTTTGGTTAAGAAAAAGTCTAAATGTCAAGGTACTATCTCTCAAAATATGTATCAACATTGCTCTCTTTTTTTTTCCAAGCGTGGATTCTTTTTAGGCAGCTTTTGTGGTTAGTCTTCATCCTGGGTGCCCAGCCTCACTCCTCCAATTTCCACCTCTGCCCGGCTGAAGGCTCCTCAGAGACGCTTGGCTGCAGCTCTGGGCCAATGGGCCTTTGGACCTCGGAGTCCTCCACTTCTGTGCGTTGGATAGAGAAAGAGGGAGCTGCTTTACCCAGCCCTGCCTATTTTCGGCCCCAGTCCACCTCATCATACACTCCCACCTGCTCAATACCTCAGAAGAGCTTTCAAGTGCTCTTTGAAAGGGAAAAAAGCAAAGGAAAGAAATCAGAGGCTGCTCTTCTAGGCACTCAATAGCATGGCACCAGTGTCTCTCAGCTCCCATGGCACCACTCTCCCGCCCTCTTCTCTGTTCTTGGGTGTTTCACTCAATTTATTTTTCTGTGTTTTTTTTATCTTTTCTCTCTTACAGCCTGGTCTTTACACTGACTGGCTTCTTGTCCCAGCCTGTTGGAATTTTCGTAGTGTTAGAGCTGGATTAGCCATAAACCAGGTCACTAGTTTTGCAGCCTGCCTAAAGAAAGAGAGAGATGACAAATATGTGTATGTGGAATTATAGGAGTAAATTTGGCTACACTTTTGTATTTGGCTCACAAGAACAGAATGAATGAAGAATGAATACATCACATCTGTATATTACCGTTGTCATTTTGGCAGTTGATGGGGAATCATAGCAGCCACAAAAACCTGCTCAGCTGCACCCCAAGGAATAAATCTTCTAATGTCCACTGGCCAACATAGCAAAGGACCCAGTGCTGAAGTCAAATAAAATATTGAAAATTACCCTGGTCTCATCTCCTCTCTGCCTTGCAATTAATTTCAACCCCTTTGTTTTACAGAATCCCTTCATCCGCTAAAATACCATACATATATATATAATAGAAGGAGAGGGGAAGTGTATTGTAAACTAATTACTCCATATTGGACTAAAGCCATAGAGATGATATTGTAAATTGGTGTTCTTATGGGGTGTGTATAATGAACACACACATACTGTAAGAGCGTCTATGAATGTACACTGTCAAAACTAATTCCCGTCCCTCTAACATCTTCACTGTTATAAAGCAGAGACAGTGCTTGGGAAAGCTGTGATTTGAAGACATAAGCCCCGGGCTCCTCATTCCACTCTGCTTCTGAACTCCCCTCATACTCCCTGATACCGAGACACATTATAAAGTCCCTCCCTGTAGCTCTCCTCTTATCTTTGCCTTCTATAAAACTATCTCAGAGAAATGGGACAGGGTTAAGGTTTGAAGTAATCTGTTTCTTTTCATTCTTCCATGAAACATATGCCTACTTTGTAAGGGGAAAACTAATTATAGACTTGTACAGGAAAGATAATACAGTTGTAGTGATTGCTTTGTAGGCAGCGCTGGGGTTGTGTTTCGACAGTGTATGTGTACAGTAATGACGGCTTTATCCAGCCCCAATACTCCTATACAAACCTACAAAGCCCTGTAATTATGTTAGATGCCCACAGAATGGCAGAAACACACTGGGGCACTGGCCATTGTGAGGGGAAAAAAGTACCAAGGGTATATTAAAACTATTTCTCTCGATGATTGTGTTTCGGTACATAAGTTACTGCGTGGGCAGCGGCATGCTTGACTGGCAGCAGGCGTGCATGCGGTACAAACAAAGTCAACACAAATAAATACATGGAAAGGTTAGTTTGCCAAGGCTCATAGGTCAGATCCTCAATGCAGCAGTTTCCACTCAGCAGTCTTTGCAGACTGTTTACACATAGGTGGATGGCTTAGAAGCCTGTTATTATGTATAAAGAATGAGTTTAAATATATTGAACAATGAAAATACACCAACAATGATTATAGCAAGTGATCAAAGACTGGGGGCAGATTTTGCTATACCTTTATTTATTTATTTATTTAAACACGGATACAATTGTCCATGCAGCTTCCTTACAATCTGTCAAACTTTAACCTTTTTCTCAGCAAGGGAATCAAACTTGTTCTTCAGAATCGGGTTTATTGGCCAGGTACTTGTACACATACAAGGAATTTGACTCCGGTTTTACGTTGGTCTCTATGTATGTACGTACAAAGAAGTACAGCTCCCTCTACAGCAATATCCCAGTCCCAGTATTATTATTTAAATGTTAACAATTTTATAATGGGGGCAAAAGTGTCTTTTGTCATAACATGGCTGAAAAAATAGGTTTTGACTTGACCAGAACAGTACCATGTTCATGTGGATGTTTTGTATGAGTGTGTGTGGGCATGTTTCCATACTTTTTTGTATATATAAATGTATGGACAGCTTTGTGCATGTCCACAAATACTATTTAACTGCACATCTGATGAACACTTAATGCTTGCGTTGTCGTGCTCTGGACAACGTTTCTCTTTCTTTGAACCCTGAGGTCAAGGAGAGATAAGGAGGTCTCTCTCACTCTCACCCATTTCTCTTTTTCTCTGTCTCTCTCTCTCTATTTCCCACGTGTAGCGAGTCAGGCAGTACAGTGTCATCCAGCCGTGAAGCCATTTGGCGGTGAGGAGGAGGCGTGGGCCAGCTCAAGGTCAGTCTGAGGCACAGACAGACAGACATGCGTACATACAGAAAATCATGCCTCCATTAGCAGGGCCTCTGTTTACCATGGGGGAGACGCCAGGGATTTGGTGGCATATGCTGTAGCCCCTGGCAGCCTCGTGACAGAGCACTTACCGTAGAGACGGCAGGCCAAGGCCTGGTTATGGGCCACCCAGAGGCTGTGTCCTGAGGCGATGCTACTGGGCTGGGATGGACAGGGAGGATGATTGGCTCTCCAGTATATCTACTGGCCCTATACTAACCTGAAAGCATTTCTAATTTTTCGTGATGCCTGTAGAATGGGCTTCAGACTGCATCAGGGGAAATCTTCATAAACATTTCTTTCTATCGCCAACACAGAACCCTGACCTGTTGGTGATTTCTGTGTGTAAAAGTCTAAAATCCAATAATCTTAAGTTTTACGCCTTAAAATGTCTTAATCATGAAGTTATCATTACTTTTATAAAGTTGCATTAACTTCAGTCTTGCTTTTAAATGTGTTTTTGGTTAAATATTCTATTGATCACACTGTAACAACTACAAACCAAAACCAACATTGAACCAATAAGCACTAGCCTAATGCAAACTGTGCACCCCAGTCAGAATTTCTGGGAGCACACCCAGCTACTTACTCATCTAATATGGGTAAGTGCAAGATCTGGTTAGAGAACAGCACATTTGGTGCTTGGTTGGAGCCTGTTGAAAACAAGAAATTTGAAGCCCGCTTGTGCAAGAAAAAGCTCAAATTAGGAACTATACTGGGTATAAATAATAATAATAATAATAATCGATTTTATTTAAAGGTGCCTCTCTGGACAGCCGAGGACACCGTACAACCCATAAAAATTAAAAACATTAGGAAATAAGAAACAGATAGATGTAGATGGTTACGTAGGGTATGAAGGTCTGAATGGGTGAGTTTTTAGTCTTGATTTGAAGAGTATGAGAGAGTCTAGGTTCCTTAGGTCCGATGGGAGTGAGTTCCAGAGTTGAGGGGCAGAGCGGCTGAAAGCCCTGCTCCCCATGGTGACAAGGCGGTCAGGAGGGACAGAGGTGAACAGAAGAAGCAGATCTGAGGGAACGGGAGGGGGTGGCGATGTGGAGGAGTTGGGACCGATAAGGAGGGGAAAGGTTGTGGATGGCCTTGCACGTAAACAGAAGGATTTTGAAGTCTATGCGGAGTGTAACCGGGAGCCAGTGGAGTTGCTGCAAAACAGGGGTGATATGTTGAATGGAGGGGGTTCTGGTGATCATTCGTGCTGCAGAGTTCTGAACCAGTTAAAGTTTATAGAGGTATTTGTTAGGTAGACCAAAGAAAAGAGAGTTACAGTAGTAGATTCGAGGTATAAAAGCATGAGAGTCACATGGGAAGTCAGAAAAACATAAAGCCGCTCTAAAAAACCACCAGCAAATGCCTGCCATCACACACACACACACACGCAAACACAGATTGTTCTTGCGTACACACAGTTCTGTGTAGTCATGTTCAGCACGATGTTAATGTTGAATGTGAAGAAATTCTTTAACTTCTTTAAGTCATTCTGGGACTCCGATTTTCCTTCATATCCTTTGTACTTTATTTGCCACTATGGACATGAAACAGGTCTTCAATTGCATTCATAATGGTATTAAAAAGGTCTCATATTTAACTTGTTGAAACCTGCAGAAATCCTGAATAGCGGTTCAAGATGGATATTCAACTCGTATACTTGTCTAAAAAGGTGGGATTAAAAGTTGTTTGAAAATAGATGTTGTGGTGGTTGGCCTGAGTGTGATGCAAACAGTAGTATATTTTTGTGTTATCTACCTCCAGTTTTGTCTTTCAATTATCTTCCAAATTCCCTCTTGGCCCACTGCAGTGTTTTTTTTTTTTTTTTCTAGGAGCATTTAGTGGGGAATGTTTTATAAATCTGTGGAAACTCTGTATCCCAATGTGCATATGCATATTTAATGACTCGGTTAAGCAATGTCATGGTTTTGTATTATTAATAAGACTGGGGAAACATTTGCAAACTGCAGTAATTTATATATTTAATGCCTTCTTATAGCTTTGTGGAGCCCACCATGCAAAATAAAGTCAATATAAAAAAGCCCTTATATTAGGACTATATATGACTTGTATTTGGGGTGTCATGTAGAAGTCTACACAACAGATAATTTCACCCATGTATTTTTTTGGACAAGAAATATTCCGTGTGTGCTGATGAACAGTATAACGAGACTGTATATTACATATGTT
Source organism: Coreoperca whiteheadi (assembly GCA_011952105.1). Taxonomy (NCBI): domain Eukaryota; kingdom Metazoa; phylum Chordata; class Actinopteri; order Centrarchiformes; family Sinipercidae; genus Coreoperca; species Coreoperca whiteheadi. The sequence goes on from CM022485.1 coordinate 25,456,561, forward strand.
TATTACTCTGTGCACTGTATGTATCAGCACAGCTGTTATTACCGTCATCATTTAGCCTGCAACCTTTTGTCTGTAACTGAGTTACAGCTGTGAAGTGCAACAGGACTCCCTCTCCTCTGCTGCTCCTCAGCTATGTTCATTCCAAAGAGACTGAACAAAATCTGTTGTCGGCTGCCTTGGTCATAAAGTTGGATCTTCCTTTGCTCTTGTTAGTGAGTCTGAGTGGGCAATATTCCACAGTATGGAAGATGGATAATAAGTGTGTCTGCTTTTTAGCTGGGCAGTTTCAAGACAACTCGCTGTGAAGCTGTCTTCATTAGGACCCCGTTAGACCTTGTTTCACCTGAGTGACTGACAGACTGGCCGTGATGAGGCTCCATTAGATTGCTGCACAACCCTCTGTGGACTGCCCATTTACTGAAGGGCCCTCTCCCTCTCTTCCTCTACCCCTCTTTCTGTCTCGCTCGCTCTCTCTCTTGTTCTGTCTGACCAGGCTAACCCCAGGAGCCCCCTTAACCCAAGGTGGTTGAGAGCCCAGTCAATCAGACGCAATGATGTTAAACTCCTCTCCAATGAATACCCTTCACCAGTCATCACAGAGATTGTCTGTGTCTGGCGGCTGATTAGGAGTTCATCTCAAGTAGGTTCATCTCAATTTACAGTCGGTCTGAAGACAAGAGCTTGCTATTCTATAGCTCTGTCCGCAACATTAATCCTTTACCTTGGAACAGAGACACCTGTAATGAGATAATAGCATGGCTTACCAACTTTTATACTGCCCATTTCTTTAAAAGGGCTTACAAAGAAAACCCTGTGTATAGAAAGATTTGAAAGCGATCATATAAATGTCCTGTCCTAAGATGACCTCTGAAGCTGTTGGATTCTTTGCACAACATTGATGTCTCATTGTCAACATTGATTTGGGGGAAAATAGAACACTGCTCAAGTTTATTATTATTTTTATTCAAAACACACTATTTATTATCTGTGAAGCACACACGTGATTATATTGTCTTCCTATACTTATATAGTCAAAAAACCCTTTTTTATTTTCGATTAAGCACTTGTAGAACAACAATGAACAGTATATTTCTGGTCACAGCGACACACTCACAAAGTGAGGTCCATGTCAAGGCTGCACCAGAACAGGTAGACAGGCTTTGAATTACCGCTTTTGGAAGGCCTCCTGTGATACACTTTCAAGGAGAGATTAAAATGGCGTATATGGCATCGATCTCCATAATGCATTGCTCCCTGTTGCCAGAGGGAGGTGGGTGGGGAAGTCAAGTTGGAGGGTAATCTCAGGAGTTTCTCAGCGTAAAGAGGTTAGCGGGCAAAGGATTTGATCATGCTTGGCCATTTGGTTTAGCGTTGAAGGATGTTGCTTGCAGCTGTGTCAGCCACTGAGTGCCCATCAAGCCAGACAAGTCAATAAGCCCCCATCACCTTTCATTGGTTGCCCAGAGTGATGCACCATTGGAGAGACCCAAACCACGTTCTCTCCCTCCCCCTCCCCCTGTCGTCACCTGTCAAGTGATATATAGGCAGCAGGGAATCAGCATCTCCTTATAGCACTCAACAGTCCAGCCAGCAGAACTCGCATCGACAGCCGTCAAAACTCTTCCACTCTAAAGTGCATTATCACTCACTGTGATGTGATTGCAGGCCTCTCCTGAGCGGTTTGTGGTGGTACCTCTGCCAGATAGCTGCTGCACAAGGTTCTCCTATAGTCCCGCAGCTGTGATTTGCCAGCTGGACCTGGGTAGCTTGTGAGTGACGGCAGCTAAAAACATTTCACAGCAAACAAACCATACCTCTGTCACCCTTGGACGCACGCAGTCTCTTGAATTAACTGTAGTGCACGGACAAGGAGGATGCACTTCTGGAAGTTTTTGCCTAGAAACAGCAACAGCTTAATTTGGGTTGTCTGGTGAGCGCTTGGAGAATTCATGAGGAAAAGGTAAAGTGATATCATTAGCCTGCTATGTAAAACCAGTTGACACGTTTTAGGCATGTAGTGGAATGATATTTCTTACAAATACAAACTTGCTCACAATAACAAAAAAGGCTGTATTTGTGGGTAGTTGAGACAGTTGGCAGTACTTTTGAAGCTCAAAGTCAGTAAAGTAGAAATTGAAAGCTGTAGCCATGCTCTTTGTATCTCTGTGGAATAACTTTTTAACATTTCCTTCTCAGATAAGAGAACATGAAATATATGCTGAAGAAAATAAATATGACCCCACTCTTTTTCTTCTCCTCAGTTGCTCCCTTTCTTTTCTCTGTATCTCTCCCTCAGTTCTGATGTGTAATTTTCCCTACCACTTTATTGCTCCTTTCCCCCCTTACACTCAGCTTGCCACATAGTGTGCGAGATAAAAGGTGAATTCTAGAAATCTCTCTCTCTCTCGCGTTTCTTTATACTCCTCTCGGTGCTTGGAGTGGGGAAGGAGAGAGAGAGAGAAGTGAAGAACAAACAGCCGGCTGTGATAGTGAAAGCAGACGGTCAGGCTCTGGCACCCGTACAGGCTTTATGCTTTGTTGTGTAGTTTGGGTGCTTAAGGACCAAGCTTGCACGATACCGTTGGATACTCTCTTAACAGGCTTATACAAGACTCTGTTTTATGTGAAAATAAAAGCAGTGACTGTAAAATCCCATTTTAAGACATCACAACATAAAGAGTGAATTATAGGGCCGATGAACGGTCAGACAAATAACAACCGCTCTCTCTCGGTCTCTTTTTTTCCTCTAGCCTATCCACCCTATCTATTATATATATTGTCAGCTTACCAGGCATTGTTTTTTAATCATTTCCAATGCTCTGGATTACTTTAGCCGTTCTGTTACTTACTGCACTGGTGCTGAGACTCATGATTTCAGTATAGCTGATATTTCCTTTACTTTATGTATGGTAACAATGTGCTCTTTATATCAAGCCTGGATTTGTAGATGCTTTTATGTTTTCACCTGAAATGGTATGCGAAGTCTAAAAATGTTCCACACGGTGTCCTCACTGGAGATCCACAGGTGGGTTCAGTATCAATTATTGCAGAGATTTGACATCTTGTGATGTGAGAAAAAGAAAAGAAAACCTAGTTTGTTATTTTATTTAGCTTTTAGAACTTATCTATGATCATTTTTGTGTCGTATTTATTGGGTGTAGCTTTGACAAGGCCTGTGACGATAATTACTCTATGGACTCATTGCGATCGAGGTCATGTCCATATATCGTACGATATTGCCCCGTTTTTGGATAAGAATGTCACCAACAATCTTAGCCAACATGATGCCAGAATAAACAGCAGGGTTTTCCCTACGTTATATGCCCTAGGTGCAACACCTGATTTTATTAAATTTTTTTCTTGACAGCTCCGAAGCCGAGTGAACAGAAAAAAACTGCGCTGAATCTGAGACACATTTCTCTGTCATTTCTGGTCGCGTTGCTTCTGCCCTCTTGTCGTGTTCTCTCTGTCTGAGTTTTACCATGGGCGGGGCTCAGGCAGCTTAAAAGTTCATTGTTCTTTCAAAGGGTGTACCTGTAATATGATGCTATTATATTATCATTATATCAGAAGCATAAAAGGGTCTTAACATGACAATATTGTTTATCACAATTTTTCTGGGGCAATATTATTGTCTAACAAAACTAGTTATCGTGACAGGCCTAGCTTTGACTAGTACTTACAGTTGGTTAATCTCAACACTGCCTGGCTGGATGCTGCTACAAACATTGAGTTTGAGTTGGCTTCACTCCCAAAGGTCCAGTCTGGTCCATCTTTCTATGTACCATGCAGGGGTTAGGGCTTTAAAGCCATCTGATCAGGTGTGATTTGTTAAGATGCTACAGCTTAGATCTGGTGTGATCTAGGAGCATGAGATATCGTTTCTGCTGTGAGCTTTTCATCTCTTTACAATATGTATAGAAAATGTACTGCAGCCTCTTTAAACTTAGTTCATTTGAATAGTCCTTTGTTGGGCAACAGTTGTCCAGATGTCTTCCCATTGCAATTGGCTTTAGTAGCATTACTAAGCAAGACATAATCCCCATGTCCTAAAAAGGGTCAGAATCCATTTTTTTAATTAATAATATAAAAAGAAATTATCAGTTATAAATATATTATTATATACACATGCTTTTTTTTATTTTCAGAGATTTTTTTTTCCTCATGAAATCAATTTTTAAACTCTCCAGGCTTCCTCTTGTAATTAATCAAATGAGTAGTTTCACTGTGTGCATGCTCAACATGCTGAATGCACATCTGCTGAATTGGAGAGCAAGTTACAACCAAACACGTGGACTAATCTATTTTTAACAGTTGTAAGCCCTTTTAAAGTTGCCAACCATTGTCCCAAAATGTGATGGATGTGTAACTTGACCAGCTCACTGTAGGAGTGGGTTTATTTAAGGAGTATGATGTGAACATCAGAGGCACAAATTGTGTTGCTATGTAATTCTGGTTTGTGGGCACTGTGAAATCCACACAAACATTGTTGTAACTTCTCCACGATCGTGGCCAGGTCCAAAGCTTTGGAATAGCCTTCCGCTCACGATCAAATGTTCACCCTCCATTGACACTTTTAAGACAAGACCTACATGTTTTGAATGGCCTATGGATGCTTATTGTGGTTTAGGTATTTTATAACACTTTAGTTTTAGAATTGAGCGTACAAGTTTTATTCTGTTTTGCATTTGTGCTCTTATTGTGATATTGCCTTGTATTTTATCATTGCTGTTTATTATCACTATTGTGTCTTATCTGCTCGCTGTTTTTGTGTTAGGCCGTTGATTTTAATTTGTAGAGCACTTCTTCAACTCAACTCTTGTTGTTTTTAAACGTGCTATTTAAACTGATTTGATCTGTGTCCCTAGAGCCACAGGAGGATGTGCCCTAGGGCTGAAATGATTCCTCAAGTAACTCCATTACAAAACATCATCGATGCAAACGAGCCTACCACAAAAGCACGACGTCTCAGCTTCAGCATCTCCGCAAAAAGCCTCCAGTCCACAGAGCGGACTCCATCGAATTTGATTAGTGTATCCATTGCATTAATGTCACTGAGACCACTACTGTCTTTTGTCCTCCTTCGTGAGACATTTAACTTAACTGTACATCCACCTTGCAAAGTGAGGCGTCAACACTGTCTGGTGACAATCAGTTACACTGCAAAACATGTTCCAAGTGACTCAAATTTCAATAATGTTTTTGTTCCAGGTCATGTAGTTTTGATGAGTAATCTGCCTAATTGCAGTATATTGTCACAATTTTTTTTTTGTACTGAAAACACAGGAACATTGAAAGTTTTCATAGATTCGTGAATTTTTACTTTTAATTAAAAGAACACTAAGAATCACCTAAAATAGATCTTGTATTGGTGAAAAAGATGGTTGTGTGTGTCCACACTGTCTTGTTCAGATGCCAACGTTCAGCTCTGCTGTGCAGTGAAATGTATACCGTGTTCATTATAGGTTACGTTTTTAAAATCTCGTTACTAAAAATGCAATAAAAGCTTCGTGAGTAAAAAGCTAATAGGAGTAGTTTATCACTAATATTTAAAATATTTTTTAGAATCATATGATGTGCTTAATGAGGTAACTTAAGCATAGTGTTAACTGTTCCTGCTGCAGTTTTCAGACCGTGGTCGGGAAGTGCGGGGAAGGCTTTCTTTTCCTCCAGGGCTGAAGTTGATGCCAACCTCGAGGCTAACCACCTTCATTTTTACCCAGCAGCTGCGAAGCAAGACACGGGAACATCTTGGGCAGTGTTTATTCATGGGCAAACTGTAACCCACACTGTACATTTACTGCCGCTAGAAAACGTCACTGCCAACCTTTGCCTCTGCGCCCACCGCCAGCACACCTGTCCGCTCTGAGCGCCGTCACCGCCACTCTCTCTCTCTCTCTCGCTCACCCACACACTCACTTCCCTCTGCCCTGTTCCTTAAAGGAGCCGCGCCACTCTTATAACAAATATAGAGGAATAGGGTGATGCCATCTTTCGCTATTTCCTATCAATAACTTTGCTTCAGCAGATCATATAGGGAAATTCAGTGTCCAGTTAGATGTTTGAGCACTGACGGTCATAGTCTGTGTTGTGATCTGCCATGTCAGAGGTCAAAAGGCACTATTAGACAGGAGATCCAAGCAAGCTTCCTGGTGGCCTTTTAGTACCTGTACCTCCTCTGGGATATCTTTCCACATCAGTATTCAGGTCCACTACCTCAGCCCCTTCTTATTCTATCCAGCCCTGGATTTATTTTCATACTATGGGGGTATGATAGCCACTTAATAATTCATATTTAGAGTGTATACCCATGCACTGAGAAATTCTGATTCATCCTCCTGAGGAGCTGCCCACCCTCTTGCATCATTTAAGCCTCCGAGTTCTAGCTTTGGGTTATCCGCTCAGTCTGCGCAATGCTCTTTGGAGTAGAGATGTCAAATTTTTTAGCATAAGAGAGAAGTTTGTGTGGGTGGACAGGATTATCTGTTTTCTTTTAGTCAGCATGCTTCTTTAAAGAGCAACAAGTCAGAACAAAGCCAGTTTTAGATCAACTTATAACTGTTCCAAACAGGGTGGCAGAGAGTGGCACATGCCCCCCATGAAATCTAATTGAGTCTGTAACAGAAATGTTTACTTTTCAACTCAAAGCAGAATGAAAACATATATCTTCACTTGTCTTTTTTTGTTTTTAGACAAAGGTTTGAAGAAATTAGCTGTCAATATGGTGCAGGGTAAAACAATTGCAATGTAGAGCTTCATTGCATAGTACATATTCCTAACCTGTCTATTTTCTGCCTAAAGATGTGAACAGTAGTATAAAAACACATTATGCAATTTAAAAAAATTCAGCCATTCCATTACTTTATTGAAAATGGCAAGAGCTTAATAGAAACAAATCTGTGAAAGCCTTCCTTTTTACTATCTTTACTACTTTAAATGAGTAAACTGGTACTGTGATAGTAGAACATTACATCATACCAGTATTTGTACCTCATGATGCCTGAGAAAGGCTATTTATATTATCTAATCAGTACATCTCATAGGTGGAGAACTTAAGCTGTAGAAAGACAGGCGTGAAGGACCGCGTACCTCTCTAATGGCTACATTTGTTGGATTTAGCTACGGGCAGTGCTGTTTTTAAAGGAAGGAAATGATTAAAATGTTCAAATGTAAAATTATAGAACATTGGCACACAACATACTGCTGTATCATTGACATCATTATCAGTCTTACAAACCCATACTGACAGAGCTCTAGAATGGCTGACACTCAGCCATTGACTTCATATTTTTATGAAATTGAGTGACACTAAATGTGAGAACAAAGTGTAAAGTTTGCAGTTGTGTGATGTGAAGCCAATGTTACCTGGCTGGCAGCTTGCGGTGTTACATGTGATGTCCAGATCAAAACGCCATGATGGTTTCAGTTATGTGTTCACATAGCAGCTTCACATCATTTATTCACAGACAGTGCTCTGCATTGTACTTTATCATCTTGGTTTCCCAAAATGGTTTTTGTGCGTGAGCATGTACGTGTGTGCTTCGTTAGACGTTAGACACTGCGTTTAGTGCGTGTCTTTGTCAACAAGTTGACCAGCAAGCCTTTTTACGAGTTACAATTACATGCCTGTTTAAGCATTGCATGACCAATCAAAACGTTGGCTTACAGAATGGTGGCACTGTATATACTACAGGCTTACAGTAATTCTTTTGACTCTGAAAGAGAGCCAGAAAGGGAGAGCTGTTCGGGCTTTGCTCTTTACACTATGTTCTTTTTCAAGTCCCACTTGTCGGAGAGAAAAAGATAAATATAGTTTATGACAAACCAAAATAAATGGGTGGGTTCAGAAATACGCAGAACAACAAGCCACAGAGGAAGATGTGGCCTGCACGGGCCACATACAAACTCTGCCACGGAAATAGATGCTTACATGGGGAAAGAAAATAGTTGTGACACTGTCACAATAATTACAGCTGGAAATGTTGTTAAGAGTGGTTGAATTCTCTCCTACAAACCTATCTGATGTTGAATGTAGTCTTAACCTGGGCTGTCTTTGCAGTTTTGACTGTTGAAAAGTTGAATTCTGTTATTTAGATTTATTGATTAACTGGTCATAGCTTTATGCGATCATGAGTTAAATATAGTAAGCAATGACACATGGGGCACAAATTTACTGGAAGTGCTTTAGTGCAACGCTACATAACCTTTGCTGCATCTTTTAAGATGACAAAGTCAAATACTGTGGATGGAAGTATCATTCTACCGTGCAGATATTTCTCTGTGTTTTTCAGACTGGCATATATGCCTGTAAAATATGAAGACAATACTAAAATAATCTTAGAAAGGTTTCTATATCAAATAGATATAAATGAAAGTTTCTCTGTATTTGCCTTAACTATTTTACATGTCACATGATATAAGAACTATTTATTTATTTCCATAAATACTTTTGGACACTAGAAAGGTGAGTGGATTTGGGAAATCAAGTTTAGTTCATAAATACACAGTACAAGAAGAAGTGGTAGATGAAATGCTTGATCCCACAACATTCGTGCCAGGCCTGATGTTTTTTGGTACCCTGGCATGCCAACGCTGGTGGTTACAGAGCTACAATTAGCAACTGGTTCTGATACACTGCTGGATTTTCAGATACGGAGTGGGGAATATTCAAGCTCACAAAATATTCCACATTTCATACTTTTCTCTAGGAGTTGAATGTGAATAGGCCACTCGCCACATTAACATGGGTTGATTGGCCTGCTTAAGCATTACCTTATTCTAGTCAACACAGCATAGGACTGTATACTTAAAATACAGTATGTTTTAGACCATAAATCAAAAAATTGCATGTCGGCAGGAACCAATGCAGTGTGGGTTTTACTGTGCTGAACAAACGTCATTATGGGTATGTGCTGGCGTTTGCTTAGCCCCGAGTGTATGTGGAAGAACTGAGCTGTCCGCAGACTAGAACAGTGACAAAATGTTGAGCACATCATTTGCCATGATGTTAAAAAACTGAAAAGTAAGTCCAAGATCAAAAATAATCAGCGTGTATGTAAACTCGGAAATGCAGTTTTATGCAAAACCGTAAAAGGACTCCAGGGTGCGACCATTTTGGTCACTCGTGCGACCAAAAATCTGTCCAGTGCGACTAAACGTTTTTCATTGGTCGCACTAATGCGCCTGAAATTTAGCAGGTGTGATAAACATTTTTAACGATTAACGAGTGGACAATCTCCCCTCACTCTACCCCTGCCGTCCTGTTTAATGTAGGTCTACGTGTTGTATGGTTGAAGCTTGTAAGTGCACCTGTTGGTGCCAGTGTCATTCGGTACCACATTGGTTTCGATTGTTTCGACTTCCACACTCAACAGCTCAACCTGCTGCTGTGAAAACGGAATCGTGGGTGAAAGAATCCAAAACACGAGTTGGGCTTTTTGGGCGACTTTATAAAACATACTGCAGTAAAAGAAAGTCAACAGAGCAGAAACCGAAAGAAGCCACCGGTGTGTGTGCACGAGTCCTGAGGTGAAGGTGTGTGTGCGTGTGTCGAGAAAAGAAAAAGAGAACAGAAGGGAGAAGAAAAATGAGCAGATTAAAGTAGTTTGTGAGTAAACACTGAAATAATAAATACAACTCAAATCTTGTTATACAACCCTCTGTTGTAAAAGGATCAATTCATCTACCTTGTACTTTGTGTGTGTGTGTGTGTGTGTGTGTGTATATATATATATCTCCCCCAAAAAGGAAATGCTTAAAATTGATTTTTGGGTGCACCTAAATTAGGCGCACTTGTGCCACCAATGAAAAAAGTTTGTGTGCAGCACAGAGTAAGAAGGGACACATCCACTGTTGTAACAAAGCTCACACTTTACAAGCTTCCTCCATCTAGTTATGTGACTGTTCAGTATAACAACAGAGAGTGTACTGAATGAGAGGGGTGTAGGAAGAGGAGAGAATGGGAGGTCTCCCAGGAGAGCGCTGCCCGAAGGAGGCACGATTAGGAGGTGAAGCAGTCAAACGCTCACACCAAATGTGCTGGCACGTCATGATAACCCCAGGCTGTTCTAGGGTAAGAGGACTGACAGGCAGACTCTCCTTATGGCTGACTTCAGCTGGATTGTTTATCATCGCCTATAGCCAGGCTTGTGACGAGCCCTCTGCCCTCATCCTGCTCATTTGGAACCTGCACACATGCACAATCCTGTGCACTGACACAGCCATGTGGTTAAACTCTCCATTGTAACCACTAAAAAAAGCGTGCTGGTTTTTACAGCATGGTTGCTGAGTGTGACTGGGTTCATTCTTGATATGAAAATGTTTGGAAAGATCTAGTTCTTGTTTCAATAATTGGTAACTAGAAGGAATAGGGACAACTGTTTTTTTATTGTTACAGTACACCAATGAAGAAAAAGAAAAATTGACTCTTGCAGGATTTACACCAAGAACAAAAGTGTACTTGTACAGGATCTTCACCAATGCATTACGTACTGTATATACCAGTATGCATATTGAGGCCCTCACTTTTGTAAAGAATTAAGATGAAAAGAATGACAACTTGTTGTTGACAATCTGTTCAAATTAATGCAACCCAGTAAGGCATACTGCAAAATACGTTTTGTCAGCACATTATTGTACTATATTTATTCCTTTTTTTTTGTTTAAGATTATTTTGTGGGCTTTTTGCCTTTTATTTGATAGGAGCAGCTGAAGAGACAGGAAATGTGCGAGAAAGAGAGGGGATCCCATGCATCAAAGGGGCCGCTGCTATAGGGACTCAGCCTTGTACATGTGCACATTCTCTGCCAGGTGAGCTGTCGGGGCGGCCATATTTATACTTTTTAATTGCGTTGTTAAAATGTGGAAAAATATACCATCTCATCTTGGGTCCCTGACATCCCTCTCACTCACAGTAGTGAACTTCACGATTCAGTTCACCTTGGCCATTAACGGGAAGACAAAATGCCCAAGCCCTCAGCTGTGTGGGAATACTTTAAATTGAGCCATGACAAGACAAAAGGCAGTGTGCCAAATATGCAATTTGAAACTGGCCTACCACAGTGGCACGGTAAGCATGAAAGATCACCTGAATGCTGTTTAGTAAAAAAATGAGACCATACTTGCTAGCAAACTTAGTTTAACTAATGCTTTCATCCGCCGTTTAAAGAGAAACGTTAAACATGATAAAAATGTGCACTTTTCTTGGAAAATAATTGCAACTGATCCTAATAATTCAAATAAAACATAAGGAGAAATGTGGAAACATCTGTAGCTAAGGCAATTATTGACCTTAAAAACGTTGAGTAGCCCAGCCTTATAACTTGTCCATAGGTGCATCCCAAGGCATCGCAGCCATCAACATCCTCAACCACACCCAAACCTACGCAGCAGACCAGTTCCAAAACCGATAAGCCTGAGAGAGATAACGGATGCCATATTATAGTTCATCACTATGGATATGAGACCCATAGTCGAAGGCGAAGGCTTCAGAAAATGAATGAAGATGGAGCCCGACTGCACTGTCCCCAAACGCTCCAGTATTTCACATGCCCTGTCTCTGACATACAGCTCTGTGTGAGACCAAATTTGCCTTAACGTTCACAACAGACATTTGGAAATCGGTGAGTATGGAGGCATACATGGCTGTAGAAGGCACAGAATTCCCACGGGAGGAGTGGGAACTTTGTGCCTTCGTATTGGAAACCAAAGTAATGGAGGTGAGCCCTACAGGAGTCAACATTGCAGAACAGCTTGGAGACGTGGCAGACTCCTTCGCCTTTCGAAAGTACAAGTGAGTAGCCATTGTTGACGACAATGCCAGCAACATGAAGCTGTGAACAGAGACGCTAAAGGAAGAACCCGAGAAATGGGGCAAACGTTCAAGGGGTCTACTGCTCTGGACGCGCTCAATGCTGTGCATAAATACAGCTCTAAAACAGGATCGAATACGTGGCACAGTTTCGGCTCCCAGGAATCTTGTGGCACACTTCAAAAAACGTGTAAAGTCTACTGCTGCCCTGTAAAAGAAACAAAAGCAGACGTCGCTACTCGTAACTCTTAAGTGTGAAATGCTTGACCGACTGGTGGCGACAACGATGGCCAGTGACAGCTTTTTTGTCAGATCCCAGCACCATGAAGAAAGGAGCTCATTCCCTGGACCTGACAGCAGACCAGCAAGCCCTGGAGAAGAGGCAAAAGTGCGAGATTTCAATGCGGAAGCAGTCCGAAGATGAAGAGGAAGAAAGCACAAAGAAAGAGATGGAGCAATATTTCAGAGACACAACTAAAGTCTAGTCTGGCCCACTTGACGTGTGTGGGTGCAAAAACAGCGAATGTTACCCTTAACTGGTATTTGCAGCCGAACACTTCCTTTGCGTTCCGGCCACTTCACTTTTCTCAAAGACTGGCTACATTGTGAACATTTTCACCTGAAAATGTGGACAAACTCATCTTCCACTCAGCAAGAGAGTTTAGGTAGGCTTACGGCTTAGTCAAATGAATCTTGCAACATGATTGGGATTTATTTGTTTATTTGAATGATTGGAAAGAAATTGTTAATTTACTAAAATGTGTGCTACTGTGCTGTTATTATAACAGCACTTATTGCACTACCTGCCTTGTTCTATTTATTACGGTTTGTTTTTTTCTATATAAAGCCATTCATTTATTTGATATTTAAACTGTTCGTTTATTGAAATGTGTGCCACTGTAATTATAATTGCCCTACCTTGTTCTATTTATTACAGTTTGTTCAATCATTTTTCATTCTTTGTTTATTTAAATGAAGCTCTAGTGACGGTTCAGTCAGGAAGAATCTACTTCTGCATGCTTAGGCTGTTAATTATCATACCATTCTGCCATTCACTCCTCTCACCCATGCTCACTCATATTTCCTGCTGTCATTATCCAGGGCTGTTAAATTGGGATATCAGCTGTTCCATCACTAGTCACATTATCCAGTAGCACAACAACACACCTTAATTGTTAACCGGCGGCTTCCCCATCAGCTTTTCTGCGCATCGCTTGGATCTCATCTTGCCAAGAAGAGGCAAGTTTAGAGATCATGGAGATATTAAAAGCTGAAGGCATTACTCCGGCTCCGGGCCTGGAGCTCTCGCAGCTATAAGCCTTGGCTAACGATGTGGTTTGCGAAACACCAGTCCAGATTGAGCAACCCGCAACCTCGCCTTACAACAGCTCATGGTCTCAAAAGCGACCTCAAGCCAAGCGTACTGCCAGCTCCGTTCTTCCAGATCATCATGTCTTTCAACCATCAGGAAATACCCTCCCATCAACCCTTCAGTCTCTGATAAATTCTTTTCATAACATTAGATGAAGGCTGGGGCTACGATTGAAAATTCTGGTCTCGTTTGATTATGCAACAAAAGTGCCACCTAGTGGCCGATTGTGCCAAGTTTTGCACTGATACTCGGTGGGAGACAGGAAACTACTTGCCCAAGTTTCGGGTTTATCGGACAGAGCAACTTGGAGATATGACATCAATTCCTGTTTTGACTGCAACCCACAGGAGGATTTTGCTTTATAACTTGCGCATTTCTTGGAATATCAAAATTAATTTAAGAAATTTTCATCATGAGGGTCCATAGATTTTGCGAGCAAAATTTCATGCAGATTGGACTCACGGCCTAGGAGTTGGTCAACATGTAATTTGTGTGTCCGAGGTGAATGCGCAAGTCTATACCTCCCTTGTGAATTTCCCTTGCATAACTCTTACAGTGGAGGCTGCAGTACCACTTTTATCAACGGGGGGAATCAATACAAATTTGAGCAATTTCAATAAGGTTCCCAGCACCACTGGTACTGGACTGAGTCATGCTCAGCATATTAAGTGACTTCTTGAGTGAACATACATATAAACAGGTATGAAAATACTACTCGTGTATACTCACACAAATACATTTCTGATAATTAAAACAGACCAACGTGTTCTTCCTAACAACCCACTGTGATGAGCTGTAGCGTTCTGAGCGTGTACCTCACCATTAGATGTGAAATCACGACAGAGCCCTTCTCAATTTGTTCGTTTGTCGTTGTTTCAAATAAGCACATCCATGTACACACATGCATGTACACACACTCACACAGCCATGCTCAATGTGCTGTGAATAGACTCCTAGGAAATGGAAGAAGCACCTGGTTGCCTGCGGTGGTTATCTTTCATTTCATTCAGCAGCTTGTCAGCTGACAGAGATGGCCATCACTATGAAAACACCTTGGGTGTTACTGCTGCTGAATGGCTTTTTTGTCTTTGCATTCTTCTGTTGTGTGAACACTGTTATGGTTTCCTTGGCTGATAATTACTGAAGCAACATGGGCTTTTTTTTTTTCAGGCTCGCACTAACGGCAGCCGTGCCTGTAACCTCTGTCTGTGTTTGTGTGTGAGTGCATGTTTGTGTAGATCTTGACTCTAATAGTACCTGACACCTGCTTTAGTACCTTTCAAGCACAAAGAGGCTATAATCTGCCAAAGTTTTTAACTCGGGAGAGGAAGAACAATCGTCTTGGCACAAATGGATAGGAGAAGGGTTTTGTTTTCCCACAGATAATTTGAAGCAGGTCAAAAATGAGAGCATCATAATATGATTGCCAGGTGAATTGAATGAGGCCCATGGGCCGGGGGCCCTCTTTGTTTTTCCAGCAGCAGTGGCTGGGAGCATTTGATGGATCCTAATTGAACACATATTTATTGTGCTAGGTTCAGCTGGAGTGTGATGGGTATGATGATGCCTCAATTAGAACCATTAACAGGATGATTGTGCTTGCCTTTCTGGAAAGTTTTTTAGTGAATGAGGTGGGGTTTTTTTCTCCTGCCACTGTGATCCTGCTTTCAAAGCACAAGTGCCCAGCAGCCATCTGGGAAAGTTGCCTCATGCTTTGACGGAAAGGATGATAGCGGCCTGATTCGTCAGTTGTCGTAGAGGCACAATGCAATAACAATCCTTTTAGCCTATGAAAGAAAAATGCCAGGATGTGTGAAACAGCCAGGAGGGTGAGGAAACTGTGCTTTGAGATGTCTGTCTAGGAGCCAGCGACTGAACACAAAGTTATCTTCACTCCTGTCTTCAGGGCAAAATGTGAGCAGTCATGGGAGGCATGCTAGAGTGTCAGAGCCAGTGGAGAACTTATAGCTTGTTTAAGGCTTAGGAGAATGTTGTGACCGTAGAGGCCTGTGTAGCAGCTGATAGGTTTGAGTGTGTCTAACCCTGTGATCTGTGTGCTAACATTGGCCTACTGGGGTAAGATCAGTTCCTCAACTATCTGCCTTTGTCCCCTGTGAAGGGAGGCTTACCCAAGGACCCCCTGTTTACTCTGGACTGCACAATGGCGAAGTCTAAACTCCCTTTGTAGGGTGGATTTAGGGTAGATTTACTTCAATTTGATCTGGGAGGGCCCCTTTTCATCAGCCTGGAGGTCTAATGCCTTTAACTGGCTTAACCTGGCTCCCCCTATGAGCCTAGGACCCTCATGCCCACAATCTCTCGCCTCTTTGCCACTCCTACTTATCCCCCACTCTCCACCTCACCCTCAAGTCCCCTGAGAATCCTCAGCATCACTGGGGTTTGACTGTAGCAAAGCATGCTGGGGCATGGTTCGGGGACACCTGAAACTCATGTTTAACATGTCATAAGCATGCTAGGAATCAGCATAAAACATCAGCATGAAAGAAATCCTGTGTCTAAACAATGTGTGAGGAGCCGGCATTCTGGGAATGAAAAGATTGTATGGACGTTCAGCACTCAAATGTCGAAATGCCAGGATGCAGCCTCACAGAATACATGCTCTTTTCTTTTGGTATTCTTGAAACGGTTTAGAGTTTAATATCCACTGTAGTGGCTTTGCTCATGAATAAAGATGAGATGTCAGTATATTCTTTTAACCCCAGGACTCAGAGGTTTCTTAGATTGGAGAGCGCTGTCTCTGCAAGTGCAGGCTAGTCTTTCAGAAAACATGTTTTCAAGATACAGATAGAAAGTGATAAAAGTATGTATTTTAGCATTCCTTTTATCACAGCTGTCAAGCATCATCATGCAGTCTGTATGGAGCTGAAGCTCCTCTGTGGTATTTGCCCCTCTAGCATAGATATTCTCTTTCCTCACAACCTTATCATCTCAGTTTGTAATAATCCGGATGGGCTGTCCTTTGGAACATGTAGAACTTCCTGTTGACGTGAACTGGGCTTCCTGGTTGACAAATCAAACGGTGCACGCGAGGGAAAACCACTGCCTCATGACATTGTCATTTTCCAGATATGCCACCGGTCTTTAGTCCTGACACAGCCAGGGTTAGGCTAACCACAAAATGGTCTCCCGTTGTTGCTATGTGCAATTTAAACCCTGCCTCCCAAATTCTGTATTCATGAGACGAAAAAATATTCTTTTCAAAAAGTTGTTTTGAATTGCAAATTTTCCCAAATCAGCACCTAGCAGAACACAGTGGAGGAGAGTAAATGCAGGGACAGTGTGGTGCTTATCTCTACCCCTGTAAGCTTCACACTGACACGCTGGCTGCCAGACTGTACTCTGACATATGTGCCCAAATTGTCATGGCATAATTATGTAACCTAGACCATCCAGATTATTCAAATGCCGCCTGAAAGTGTCATCCTCAGTGCCGGTGAGGCTCTTGAGACCTGTCACCTACTGAATTTGAAATGTTTAAGTTTTGAGTATGGGTGTCTCTCTCTCTCGCTCTCTCTCTCTCTCTCTCTCTCTCTCTCTCTCTCTGGTTCCTCCCGCTCTCTTCTCGCTCTCCCCTCTAGCTTGGCCTAATCCAGAGGCACAGCGTCACTGCAGCATCAATGTTACCTTTGATGGGCCCGGATTAAAGCAAATCTACATTCCTTTGGTGGATTTCAAACGCTGCCTGAACAATGATGCCAGCCAGAGGCGAGTTAATGAGGCCTTCAGTGGACTGGCAACGAAGTGACTTTAAAATCAACCTGATTAGCGGCAGAGATATTATCTCTGCACCTCCCTCCTCCTCTTGCTCCTTCGCTCTCACCGTGTCTCTCTCTCTCGCTCTTCACCACTTCACTTTTTGCCTGTTTCCACCTTTCAATTTTCCAAGACTCCTCATTTTTTTCCTCTTTCCCAACTCTACTCCTCTGTCCCTCCCCTGTCTCTCTCTCTCTCTCTCTCTCTCTCTTTCTCCCCCCTTTACTCCTGCTCTCTAGTGAGTGAGGCCTGACTTAATTAGTGGGCTGGAGTGTGAATGTGCCTTTCACAGGGTGTTAATGAAAAGCTTTGCGCTTTCCCTTTCAGTGTATTAGTGACTGACTGCCCCCCCCCCCCCATGCCTCCTCCCTCTTCTCCTCCCTCCACTTCCCCTCAGCCCTTCTGACCGAAGGGAGGTGTTATTACAGGGGCTGTTGACTCTGCGGCTTTAGGTTTTGGGTCTCTGTTGTACAGAGCTGATAGCTTAATTAAACATGCAAATTGGTTCTATCGAACACGTCTTAACAACCATTCTCTGTGTAAGTGGTATGTCGTGTCACATGGTCTTTCTTTGTGTTTGAGCCTTTTAAAAAAAATCTAATTATACGATACCAGCTCATGTGAACATGCTGTTCCATCTCAAGGTGAATTAAATTTAACACATACCTCATTGATTTTGGTGAAACATTACATGTACAGTAGTGCTGTTCATTGGTGAAAGGGCAAACATCGAAATTGATGGTAAATCATTTTATTTCCAATATTCCTCTGTTCAAAGTACCACTGTTCTCACTTCTGTTGTTGACAGGTGTGGTTTCTCGATCCATAGTATGATTAATCAAATATCCAGACAGACTTGCGGGAAGTGTTGCAGAGTACATATTAAGTCCTACTGTGTGCCACCAACATTCTATGAAACCAAATTATGAATGCCCAAAGTCCATAACCACACAGTACCACAATAGTAAAATAAGATTACATATTCATCTGTCACCAATAATATTCATATATTCCCCCTTTCTCAATGCTACTGTCACCACAAACTTGTGCAATGGCTGCTATGAAGGCACGACGGGAATTATTTCACCAGGGGTTAGGCAAACGCTCAAGATTGATTGATGCTTTTTGACTACTAATATGGTTCCACTGCAAGTAATGATGAATTAGGGACAACTTCGACCTCCTCTTGTCTACACCCCCAGGCAAACCATGACACAGTCATAGAGAATATGTAATCTTACATATCATACAATGGGTAGCTTCTCCCATGCAATCTGTTGCTGTACCTGTGTTTTGTGTTAAACTATGATGTATTAACGGTCTTCCTCATAGTTTATAGCAACACTTCTGTCAAGCGACTGTTCAGTTTAAAAAAATGTATTCAGACAGTTGTGGGGCTGCACTAGGTACATATTGTATCACCATATGGTCTAATTGGTCATTATGAGAAGAAAACAAAACAGATTAGATGAAGTAGTCGAGCAATATTTCAAAAACCTCAAAAGTATGTTTTCTTCTGAGGTTTAATTTATTTGATGGAATAGATTTTAGTCATGTTTTGTAGGTAAATTCACTGTCAGACTTTATTATTTCTGAAATAGTTCACCTCTTCAACATCTTCAGGGCTCAACACTAACTTCTAAAAGTGTTTGCCAGGCTGGCAACAAGGCATCAGCGTTTGTTTGCCGAAACTGAAAATATGGTTTGCCAGTTTTAGTCACCTTGATCAATTAAGATATATGCAGTTATTCATCAGCTTAATAATAAACATGTGAGGTAAAAGAATGTTTGTTTGTTTTTTTTTAAACTTTATAACAGGAACCCGAACAAAACCGTTTGCAGTTAGTTTTTTCTGATACTTTACATAATTTGAATCTTTAGTGTTACCAGTGAACATGTCCACCCTCAATTCCTGGTATACAAAATACCAGCGTGTGTTTGTGATGTTGATGAGGTAGTAGAACTTTTCACCCCACAGTCATACACCTTCATTTGCTTCGCCATTGTCTCTAAAGCAGATGCCTGTGCGCACGCAACTAAACTCCCAAACGCACGTGCAGCGTTGTCTGGTTTTGGTTCCAACTGTCACAGCAATGTTTCACTAATGCAACACATTTAAATGTATTCATTTTGGGATGCACATTTTGCTGTGTGCATGTCCCATGTTAAAAAGTGGTTGCCACTAGGGATGGGAATTGATAGATTATATTGATACCAATGCCATTATCACTTCTGCTTAATGGTCCGATTGTTTATTGATTTCTGCTTAATTTTTAAATTTTCTGTGGGGGGGAGTAGGCCCCCACTGGTTTTCAGCATCAAGGTTCCAAAACAATTTAGTTTTGGTTGGTCATTATTATTATTAGCTTAATCCTATGGCATTTTACACTGCATAAATTAGCCCAGTGGTGATTGGACTTTTCCTCTGCTCATAGCTTGACAAATTACATATTATTTATACTTTTTCTTACTCACTGTCGGTTTAAGTCACTGCATCTCTTGACAGAACGCCACCATTGAATTTCACCAATACGTAACATAACGAGTAACGTTTACTTCAACTAGGTATATGATTCCGATGGATTGGACAATTTAGAACCAATTCTGAACAGGAACCAGTTCTTGATTCCCATCCCTAGTTGCCACTGATGGCAACCAAAGGTCAAGAATTTGTTGCTAAATTCTCAAAATGGAAAATTTCAAAATTCTCTAAATTCTGTCAACGTTACTGTCGAGCCCTGATCTTTTTAAGCTAATATAAAGATATAACTTAGTCCTTTGTATATAATTTAGTAAACAGAATGGGCTACAGACACTTTCCATGGAGAAAAAAAAAACGCAATGAAAAGCCACATGCCATTTTGTGTGTATGGTTGGTGTGTGTTTGACTAATTAATGTAGAATTGTTTACTTTTTATTTTAAATTTAAATAATACATTTTGTATTTCATATAGCTATACATACAATGTATACAAACAGATTAAAACTGTGTTAGCAGGTTCTCTCTACAAACCATAATTTACTTACCTTTCTCTGCTGCATCATTGGTTGAACTGTGTAAATAATTCAAATTAAATATGCATACGGTTTGTGTTGGATGGTGGCACGTTTACAGTACAGCCTTACATTTAGCTGTTTCTACTGTCATCTGCCAGTTAGGCAAGGATGTTGGATGAAGCCATCTTTCCCATAGACGGTCTCATGGCAGCCCCCAGCCAGGGAGCAAGCTAATCCTGTGTTGCAGGGATGTATAATGATATCCCAGGGCGCTATAGGATGTTTCTCTCGGTATGGTGCCAGCTTCCTGGTCCTCTGGCACTACTCTTTATGGGCCCTGGCCCAGCCCCAGCACCCAAATGCCAGCCGTAGCCTTTAGGCGAGGGGCAGGTTTTGTAAGGCCTTGTCACTTCCCACCAAGGAAAACACAAAGCAATGACACAAAGAGCAATTTCTTGGCCATTGCTTCTCATCAAGCTAATTGAGAAAGGAGGGTATGTTTGGAGTCTGGGGATGGCAGACAAGTACATGTGGCAGAGGGGGGACTTCTTGATTGGCAGTGGCCATGTGGGAGAAACGAGTACTTAATGCGTGTTTGTGTGTGTTTGCGTGTGCGTGCATACCCATGTGTGTATGTGTATGCGTCTGGGTCTGTGTGCGGGATAATCCTGGAGAATCTCTCTCTTTGAAGGGGAACAGATGTAGATTTACATATGTGGAGGGTCCCCAGCCTGTGATGAGATTAGCTGGTTGGGATCCTTCTTCACAGCAACTGGAAGGTGCATATTTAATAAATGCCTGGAGCTATGCTGGGGCGTGCAGGGCTTGGCCCTCAGAGAGCCACAGGACAAAGGCAAACGAGGCCCATAGCAGGCTGGCCCATATGGGAACAGGGTTGCTTACAGATTGCACTGGCCTTTTATTGGTTGTGGGTCTAGGCTTTAAGGGTTTATATACAGAGAGAGGGGAGCACTTGGCAGGGCCACTTCTACATCCTCTCCACAACGAGAGGTAATAAAGGGATTTTGAGCTTGTCGTGGCTCATCTGTGTGCTTGTTTGCTTGCTAGGGTGTGCGTGTGTGTGTGTGTGTGTGTGTGTGTGTGTGAGAGAGAGAGAGAGAGCACGCTTTGCGCATGCATTTAAACATAACCTAGTATAAAACAGGAAGATAACATAAAATAAACCCAATATAACATAAACTAAAACTATCATAACAGTGGCTGTGAGCAAGATGTCAAAACTGATTTTCACTTCTCTGCTCATAACTATTTATTTCAGGTGTTCAAGCATCTCAGTTGTTGGGTTTCTGTTGTACAGTGCATTATCCCTCTCTTGCGTCAGGTAAGGTTGTCAAGTCTTGTTTACACAAAGAACAAGTAGAACAAGTGTCCCCATATTTCCCCAACTTCCCAATGGACTAGTACAAGCCATTTGAACAAGAACAGAGCTGCATTCCAACAAACCACAGTATATGCGTATAAACCACCACAGACATTACAGCTCGTGTACATCTGTTATGAATTCTGACCTATTAATGGAGAAGTCGTCATGTGCTGATTCCAGTGTAATGTTTTGGCAAGTCACCGTTGTTCAAGAGTTTCCTTACACAGAAACCCAAGTTAATAAGTTTTAATCCTGAAACAAAGTCACAAGTGTAGTACTTTTCTTATAAAGTACCATGACAACTGTGAAAACTTAACTTTATCTAGCCTCATTGTTATCTTTCCTCTTTATTTCCTCATGTTGCTCTTATTGATTTTTTTTTTTTCAATGGGAGCATAAAAAAGATAAAACATATCCCAGAAATCCTCAATCTTGTGCTTAGACTATCCCAATGAGCTGTTCCCTATTCATTGGGGAAGCAGCTCTTCTTTTTAAGGGATTGTGGAAGAAAGGAGTTTTGGAGGAGTCTGTAATTTCCATCTCTCTTTCTGTTACTCTCTCTAGGTTTTCCCTTTCCAGTTTGTGGAGGGACTGTGGGAGGGTGTCCACTCAGTATGGTTTGATCATCTTTGTCTCACAGGGAAAGGGGAAAGTGAGTTGGAGTAAAAGATGAGAGGAAGGAGAGAGAGAGAAAGAAGCTGGACTCTCCCTGTGGTACAATCTTGCCCGGCACTGCCTGGCATAATTCAGACATGCATGTGCATACGTAGCGCTTTACCTCTCAAAGGCAGTCACTGAGGGTAAAATGTAGCACCAGATCCTAGCTCTAAGGTCTCTGGGTTGTTTACCCCAAGATGTAGTGTTGAGTGGAGCTGGGAGACATGTTTTTTTGTTTTTTTTTTAGTTCTCTTTCACTTCCACATCTGGAGCTGCATTAGAAAGAACAAACAACATGCATATAGGGGGTCGGGGGAGGTAAATGGAACCTTATCACTATAGAGGAGGAGGAGGAGGAGGAGGATGAGAGGATAATATGAGAAGAATTCACAAGAAAGTAAAGCAAGGTTTTGAGAGAATTTGGGGTTAAGGAATTGCAGCGAGAATAAGGAGGTGGGGGATAATGATGGAGGGAATGAAGGGGAAGGAGGAGAGAGACAGAGAGTGCACAAGAGGGCTTGATTGGAAGGGGGTATGGTGGTTGGGGGGGGGCTCCCCAGCACTCTCAGTGGATGTGGCAGGCCTCTGTGGACCTCCTCACACAGACACCCCAGCTAATGAATCAGACCTGGTTTCTAGAAGAACTCCGTCTCTATGTCTCTGTGCTCACCAGAACAAAGCACACCTCCATTAATATTTTAGCGTTCTTTTTATCTCAGTGCTAACACCGCTCAACACGATTTTTGTTAGGGAGACCGTGCAAGAGAAATATTGGGAACGATGGAGAGAGGGAAAGTGAAAGAAGGAGAGACAGACAAAAAGACAGTCATAAATACCTTGTGTTCTCAGGATTTCAACTTGTCTGGTGTAATAGTCCCATTGGTAGAATAGTTGCTTTCTCTGTGCCGCCCAGCAGGACATCAAAGAAAAAACCTGATATCCAAACTACTGTACACACAGCAGAAGCATTTGGAGTCCAACACAGGCAAACCTGTCAGTATGATTGCATTCTAGCCAGATACAGTACTTGTCTGATACCCAAACTACAGTGCTTGTCAGTGCTGATATTTACATGGTTTTTCATACAGTATATCGCTTCCACTGTTGAAATAGTCATTCTCAGCACTGTTCATCGCAGGGATTTCAACTGCCTGAAACTTTGCTACAAATGTAGCCTTGACAAAGGATATTGTTCTATATTTTAAGGAAGCTGATCTGAGATTTCCTGTCGCTTACTCTGATCGCTCATCTTATGCTTGTCTCCTATATTTTCCCAGTGTATACCTTAGAGGGAAGAGCTGATACTATTGGGACGCTGTCTTTCCCCTGCTTTGTCTTTCTCTCCCCTCACTCTTTCCCCATCTCTTGGCTTGGAGGCAAGGGAGAGGGTAGCTGCAAGATTCCCATCTGGCCAATCTTAGAGTGTAACCACAGGAACATCTCATAATTTTCACCTTAATTGAATTATCACACTGTGCTCCTCTGGGATGGCACGCCGCCCTAATAAAATGGAGCGAGGTAATCCATAAGAAACTATTGGGGAGGGCAGAGGAGACGCTTAGCCGTGCCTATTACAGCCACAGACATTTAACACACTTGATCTACTATTAAATGAAATCTATTATTTTTTTAACATATCCCACAAGAACCTTCTACCCAACCCATTTGTAATCACCTCATAGGTAACGTTAGCCAAAAAAAAAAATGCAAAAATGAACAAAGTCATTACAATTCAACTTGTATTCTACACATTACAGTAATTACTGGGCGACAATGGACCCTGACTTTCTGAGTTAGCTCGACAGAGAGAGATCCACAAACACAATAGGAAAGCCTTCCTAGACACCCTGTCTCAGACACGTAGATTAATTGCTTCTTTGTACCCAGAAATGGAGGAGCAGCGCCTTTACCTGCATGCTGCTGCCAGGGGCGGTTGGCCCAGGGGAATTGTGCAGGAACGGATGAGGACCGTGGTCGTGTGCGGGGGGGGCACCATCAGGAGGGGTTGGAGGCCTGTTTTGGGGTGTCGCCTAGAGCCTGAGGTGGAATAGGTGGTAGGGTGATAGCGAGGGAGGGGCGAAGGGTGCCGTCAGGAGATCCTGGGGCAAGCGGCCGTGGGCATTCGGCTGTAAAAAGTCATTCAGAGGGAAAACGCTGGGCATCCTTTATTTATTTGTGTCTGAAATATTTATCTGTCACGCGGGTCGTTTTATAATGGGGCTGTCAGTCTCCTCTGCCCACTCAAGGGTGCGGACATGTTGCCCAGAGCACCTGCTGTGGATCTCCCGTGAATAATTGCTAGAATTTCACTTTTGGGAACGTTGCACTCTGACCCTGAAGCTTGTTGTTTTTCTGCATCAAGAGAAAGGTAGAATGTTTTAAAGTATTTACCTTGGCTTAGCTTTTTCATCCATCACAAACACTCACTCTCACTCACACACACACACACACACACACACACACACACACTTCCGTATACTCTCTCACACACACATTCAAGTTGGAAAATAAATAATTCATCCCTTTACTCCAAGATGAAAACCCAATCAAGCTGAAAATCCCTGTCTTGCTGCACCTCTGAGCTGCCAGTGCTGCTGGTTAATGTGATGCTCACTGTTCTAATGCGCCGTTGTGTCGACACTCAAAGCGGAGACCTCTTCTAAAGGAACGTGCACTCCCCAACATTAATGGAAATTTTAATCTGGTGTAATCGCCTAAATGAAAGCCTACTTGTGTGTTTCACAGTGAGCTGTAACGCTGAGTGAACGACAGGAGCTGCCATCTTTCGAATTGTTTCATCACCGCTGTCTCTTCAGGGAGGGACGTGCAAGTTTGAAACCCTGTCAGGCGGATAAAGAGACTAAGCACACAACAACAATACAAATATGTTTTGTCGAGGGCGGAAGTTGGCTCTGATGAGGGGCGGGTCAGGTGGGACTCCTTTATGACACACTGCATCTCATCTGTTAACACTGAATGGGCTTCGCTAACGTAGGCTGGCTTTTCTCAAGCTTTTTTGCCCACGCACATACTGTACCACTATAGAAGTGACTGCTTGGAACTTATTGTGGCTTGTTCACAGGAAATATGGGACTTTAATACGGGCTCTGACCTGCAAGGACATACATGAAGGTATTGCAGTCAGTATGTGCAGGTGTACACAGAGGTGCAAACTATCTACATACAGACATATGCATATACTGACGATGCTTACACACAGGACACATGCACATGTCCCACATATATACAGTCACAAGTAGGCATGTGAGCAAAAAACACACCGTACATAGACAGACACACACACACACACACACACACACACACACACACGCGCATACCAAAATGCAATGCCTGTAGTCTGAGCATGCATAATTAAGGTGTACCTTGTTTGGAGAGAGTGCTTGTCGCCTCTTGATGTGCACACCACATCCCCAGAAAGAAGCTTTGAATAATGAAAAGTGTCACCTATGCAAAATGCAGGAGATGAGTATGCCTGCCTGTGACTGTGCTTTGTGCATGTTTTTGTGTGTGCATACTTGCGTGTGTGTGTGTGTGTGTGTGTGTGTGTATATATATATGTGTGTGTGTGTGGTTGTATCGTGCATATCTGAAAATGCTCACGCAGGTCTGTGTGTGTGTACACACATCTATATATGTGCAGATCTACCAACAGACCGAGGTGTCTGTAAAGGTGTGTCTGACTATGATGATGGAGAGGGAGAGCTCTTTGTCATTTAACGTAGTGCTACTAGGACACTGAACCATACGTGAGTGCACGGAGCTGACAGCTGAGGCCCAGTCTTCCCTTGTCCACCCTCCCACATCCTCAACCCCAACACCCCCCCCC
>CM022485.1:25482425-25516157 GCA_011952105.1 Coreoperca whiteheadi
CCAAGCATCCCTCCCTCTCCCCGCCTATCCTCTCTGACTGACGGCTCTTGTTGTCCCGTGAAGCAGAGGCACAAACACAGACATGGTCCAGGACATCTGTCGGGAGCCGTATCTTCATCACAGTCTTTGTGCTGATGATGAGCTCTGAGCGGGATAGAGTGGAGGGGGCTGACAGCCTTAGCACGCACATGTCCACATGACATTCAACGCTACCGATACTTCCATGTTAAAATTCTTGAAATACTTGCGCTGTAATGACCCTGACTTACATTAAATGTAAATCTTTTTCAGGAATTGTACCATGCCCAGATGATGCCATTGTCCCTGCAGCACATACCTAATTGCAAGACACATGAGCAGGATTCAAGATCAATTTTTTGTTAACTGTGTTTAAAATGGGGTATGTTAAATTCACTTTGCATCAGAACTATGAGATACAGTCAGCATGTAATGCCTCTCCCGAGTCGATCAGTGTCAAATATTTCACCATGTTTGGAAATGTTGTCATGCTCTCATTTAGCTAATCAGTGTGAAGTTGAAAATACTTTGTCAAACTGAGTCATTGATAGGAACTGCCAGTGACAAAGGGAGAAAAAGCCCAGCTGTGTTCATTTGAGGGCTACTCAAGATAAAGTCACTGCATAATTTCTTGTTTACATGAGAAAAATTAAGTGTAAACCAGAATGAGGTCAGCTATATATTCATGATTAATGGCGGTCTCATTTGTGCCTCATTAATCCACTTGCCAATTCTTCATACTAAGATGCCGTTATGGTTTTTATAAATCATTCCCATTTGATATCATGCAGTTTAACTAGTGACATCAGTGATACTCTTGTAACATACTGTTCTCTATGGTCTATATTTGTATCAATAAATCCAACTACTTCATTAAATGGCAATTTACTTTAAGCGCTAAGCATCACCGGTCATGTCTACTTGTCACTTCTCTTTCATTCTTGGTCCCAGTGGTTAGTGGTCTTCTGAATGGACAAGCCTCGCTAGGATTCCTTGATGCTGTAATTAGCCTCAGGCACACTAAAGAGTGTGTAGCTATACAATAAATAAAATGTTGATTTGATGGAGGAACATGTGCCAGTGAAAAACTAAGGGACAGGGCTGACACTTTAGAACAGCTGCCTTAATGATGTTATTTCTCAAGTCTTGATAGCAAGTGTGTTGTCATACTTTTAATTGTTTGTAGAAAAAAAACCCAACAACCTTAAATCTGTTCCCCTTGAGAAGAAAGAATAATGCTATTTTAGAAGCAGGAAGTAGGTTAGATGGTCTCCAGGTACAGCATTGCAGTGGGATTCATTGTTATGGATTGAAGAGTGAACCCCACGGTGATGGGTTAGCAAATCTGCTGGAGCAGAAGCAGGACAAGGAAACAGGACAATCAAATGGAGTGCATCTGTGCTTTACAGGGACAAAAGAAGTGCAGATAGACTAGAGAAGGATAAAGGAAGATAAGGAGATGGATTGTGCCCTCAGTGTTCAGAGGCTTAAGTTGGCCCATGAATTAGTAAAGTGGAAGAGTAGCTAATCGTGTTCAAGAGCTGGTTCCAACATGGTGGTAAGATGAGTGTTGAGCAGAGAATCAGGTAGGGGCCAGTGAGAACTCCACTTTTGTCATACTGTGGGGGGGCATCCTATTAATCTACTGACCTCACAGTCTTCTATCATTATTATCTGCGGGGTGCAGGGTTTGGGACGAAAAGGCTCTTCTAAAATGTTGGTTTGCTTGGGCAGGGTCATGTTCTTTTTTTAGGGGGCATCAGGAGGGCACAGTGTGTTTTTTGCAAATCAAGAAAATGGATCAGAGGACGTATATATTATGTAGAGACTTCCACCTTCCTGTTTTGGAGCCTAGCTTTCAAAATAAAACTCCCAATATTCGAAAAAAGATATATTTTTTTGTTTAGTCTTCAGAGTCGACAAGTGAGAGGTGATTGGTGTCATAATAGTAATATTTGTGACGCCATAGTACATAGCATTTGACTTGACTTACTACACTTAATAGCATACAGATTCTTAAACTAAAACAAGCCACTGGAATGAAATAAACTAGCACGAATTTTTTTACTTTGAAAGAAATTGTAAGAGGAAGCCAATACCTAGATATTTCAGTTCATCCCACATAGTGTCAGCAGTAACCCTTTCATTGATGTCAAATGAACCTGTCCTATAAAGTCATCTAATTCTTTTTTTGCCTGTGCTGTTTATTGAGTAGCGAAATGTTC
Source organism: Coreoperca whiteheadi (assembly GCA_011952105.1). Lineage (NCBI taxonomy): Eukaryota > Metazoa > Chordata > Actinopteri > Centrarchiformes > Sinipercidae > Coreoperca > Coreoperca whiteheadi. The sequence goes on from CM022485.1 coordinate 25,484,669, forward strand.
GGTAGGCCTAATGAAAAAAAACAAATTCCTGCAGACCAGCCGAGCAATGTAACCTTGGGGTCTCTTCATCTTTGCGACTGAATTCGGATTTTGCAGAGTGGCATGGTGATAACCCGTGGTTGCTTACACCTCCCTAATGTGAACAATTTACTCTTGGGTAAGGGAGGAAGAGACAGAGAGGCAGGCTTCTCCCTGCCCAAAGCGGCTTTTTGATGAAAATGGAGGATAAATGTTTACTTCCCTTAACTGTGCCACAAGGGAGGGTAATTGTAATTATTCCTGAGAGCAAACAAGCAAGTTGAAGCAAGCTAATGAAGAAGTGCTCTCACTTCCTTGCCATTTAATAATAATTGCGACCTGGGTCATACATGCAGTCTGGAGACAATAAATCAGAAACACTTTAATCGCCAACTGCAATGAATATTGAGGGATTTGTTTAAGAACTAATATATTCCCAAAATGGAAGGGCTAGGTTTTGTAAACAAATGATTTGCTCAGTGATGTCTTTTGGTGATGTAGAATAAACCTTCCTTCCCACCTCTTGATGTTTTCTGATTTAACTAAGTACGGCATTGTACCCCCCCCCCCCCCGCACTCACTGACAACAGCTACCTTAAAACCCCACCCCGTAGGCATGGACAAGACATAATATCTAATTAAGTTTCAGAGCTGCATTTTCATTTGTTAATCACTTAAGTGCTTCGAGGATAACCTGATATCCAAAGGTCTGGTCCCAGTAGCCCAAAATGTCAAAATGCAATTATATGCATGATTAGCCTGACCTGTTTCTATAGCACCCTCCCTCCCTGCCTCTCGCTGCTGGAAGAGCTGACAACTGCTGGCATGTTTATTTTGATGAGATTAGGTGTGGAGGAGGCCCCCACTGTGTGCAGCAGTCATGGCACCCCCATCTGGTCACCGGCGGAACTAACAACAAACCACCTCCAGCAAGCGAAGGGGAGAACTGAATTGAGGGAGACAGAGTGGGAGGGAGGAGGAGAGAGCTCTTGCTCAGGTGGGGAAGATAATCTTTCAATCTCTGTTTAGCCTCAGGAACTGTGGTGGGGGGGGGACCTAGAAACAAATGGAAAATAAATAAATAAAAATAAAACAATTTATGCTTCTTAAAGGATAATATGATCACAAATTATTAATCAAATCATCTTGATCCAGGGCGAGGGGGGGGGGCTTTGTGGTGCTTAGCAGAGCAGCAATCCTCTCTAATCTGATTGTGTAGAGATAAGGCGGCTTTAGCCTCACAATTGTGCCACTCTGATTAAAGGGGGCAGGAGGCACACTGCTTTCCATGGTGGTCATGGAGACAGGTGAAACACACACACACACACACACACAGACTCACATGGAAATACTGACACAGAGACACAGATACAAATGTGCACAATCACTCAAATACACTCACAGGCACGCACACACACAAGTGACAAATGCACACAGAGATAATGTACAGACCTAGATTAACACACGTACAGTAATTATTGTAATTACCGCATGGGCGTCTTTTTTTCCATGTCCTCTTCACTCGTGTCCAAACAAAGATGTATAATGGAGGGAAAATATTGCCACAGCCACACTTCTATGCTGAAGTGAAAAAATATAAACTCTTGTTCAAAGTTCTATTAAAACACTTAAAGCTTTGCGGGATTTATGCGAACGTTGGAACGTGTTTTTCAACATCACTTCTATATGTATCTCTTCATTTCCTAATTATTTCTCTCGATACATCTCTGCGGTATAATTGTGATGCGCAGTTATGTAAATCTTCTCTTACCAGAAGTGGGCACATAGATTGTCTGAGGGACCAACTCTAATTTCATTACACGGTTACACAACACTCACACCGCATAATCATAAGAAAACATCAGAACTTTCTCATGCCACGTGTCTCGTACAGTTCCTAAGAAGTTGGCCTGCTTTGCCTAATTGGGTGTGGATTTGAGTTTGGAGTTAATAGATTTGAAAAGGAATATCTGAGGAAGTGTGCATTTTGACAAAGGCTGCAGGCTGGGATGTATGGAGCCCATGTGTCTCTGGAGAGCGGCGTCAGGTCCCTGGGTAGCCCATTAGAGAGTGTTCCCCTTCCCGACCACCACCCCCACCCCCACCTCCAGCTACACGGCTCCCCATACCGAGGGAGACCACAGTAGCCAGACGCGAAGCAGAATATTCATGTTACACTACCGTGTGCGTGTGATCCCTCGGTCGGCGTTAAGCGCACACATACATGCACACGCAGACAAACACAACACTCACGCAGCCACATGTGCGCGCACCCAAACATGAAAACGCCTGAGCGCTCCCGATGAATGTGAAGTGAGGAAAAAAGGAACAGGCTTAGTCATTTTAAACATCAAAAATAACTGCATCAAGTGAACTTTTGAATTATATTGCATCATCTATTTGAAATAGTACACAGACTGTTGAAACACGGAGGAAATCACCAGTTGGTTTCATCTGGGTTTCTCTTCAGGATACTTCATGCCAAAACCAGCATGGGAAGACTTGGACACACCAATGTAAGGGGTCTCTCCAGCAGGAAAGGCTTTGAGAGGTGTGTAAACGCCAACAGGCACTTTACAGTGCCACATCAGAGAGAAGGAAAAAAGGACTAGATTGACCTATGACCGGGACCATTTTCACCTTGGCACAGACCACCTGGAAAAGCAATGAGTTAACGTTAACTACTGTTTATGCAGCTTCCCCCTGCCCAATAACTTCGGAGCAATTCTGCTGTCACTCTCCTCTCAAACAAACCTCAGTGTGTGTAGAGATTTACACTGGACATGCAACATGTCAAGTTAAGTCCATTTTTATTCATAAGGTACAGAAGTAGCTGTTGTAGAATTTCTGTTTTGTGCTACACCTGCAGTACATTCCTGGCCTGGGATTAAAAGGGTTGGTGAAGTCAAATGTCCTTAATTCAAAAACACACTGACAGTCACAGTTGTGTTTATTTAGCTTCAAAATGTGCTGCATGCAAGATGCCAACCTACTGTGTAGAGTCACTGAGAAAGAATACAGTGTACAACTCCAGCTCTATAAGTGGAAATCTCCTGTCTACGAACTAGCGGATTAGAAACGTATTTAGCCTTATACTGCCATACTTTAGCTTGGTTTTGCTCAGTGGCATTCAAGAAAAAAATGGGTTCAGTTACCTTTCACCATATTGGTAATGTTCCGCTATTTATTTTGGCCCCCTTAGTCCTGGCTTATTGCACATTGCCGAGGAGTAAAGTATCAACGTAAAAACAGCCCGATATGTGAAAATGATGAAATTCAGATTAGTCATCATCTAGGCCCCCCCGCCCCGACTTGTGTTGACTTGATGTTTGCTCGCAGGCTGTTGGCAGGGGCCAGTGCTTTGAGGTGCCGTGGGCTGCGAGGCTTTGAGTGTGACCTCATGTTCCATTCTGTTTCTATGCCGCTGTGCCTCGCCTCTCCGTCCTCCTGGGCTGACACTTCACTGTAGCTCCAACAACTGCTGTGGGACACTGAACATCTGTAAGCCACCACTCCTACTCACTCAGCCGCCTCTGCACTGGGCTGGTGTGTGTGTGTGTCTGTGTGTGTGTGTGTGTGTGTGCGTGTGTATTTCCAGCACAGCTTGTGAGGTTGTGTGCAGCATACTTTGATGCTGCTCCTATTTGGTACGAGTTGTGAGCCACCGTGTCCGCGTGTGCGCAGCATGCCATTGCAGCGGGGACTTTTTGCATGTCTGTGAGAGTAAACAAATTAGCAAACTAGTGTGTCAACTACAGTGAACGCGAGAGGTTTGAGTCAACAGTTCGTGTCTCTCCCACAAAACTCGTCTGCGCGTACATACAAATGTCTTTCTACTGACACTACAACGTTGCCTTCAGTTGCCCTCGCATTTCCGCAATCTAACCAGGGCAGGCCCGTCCCGGCAGAAAATTACTGGATTGTTGCCACTATTCTCAGTCAGTCATGTGACTCAACAGTTCTCGCTTTTTCTTTTTGTTGTGTCGTGTGAGAGGGAAAACTGTGGAAAACCTTTGTAGTGAATTCAGCAGAAAAAATGTTTTATTAAACGCCTTATGTTTATTGACTTCTCTTTCATGTCAGTTCTTTTGTTCTGCCTTTGTAGTGGCAAAAGATCGCTGTGCATCATCATTTGTGAGCGATCTGAGATGTCAGAGGTGTCCTTTTGATGTGGAGTGCAGACCTCATACGAGGCACCACCTGTGCAGCTCTCATAGTGCGCCTGTGGATCGTTTACTATGCTTGCGTATGTGTGAATAGGCGCATGTGGGTGTAGCTCGTTGTGTGTATTTGCATGGGAGCATGCCTGCATGTGTAATTACGACTGTGTATGCGTGTAATCAGCCACCTCCAGCTCCTGCTCCAGAGGGAGCAGAATGGGCGTTGAAACACCGCCGTTCTTCTTCTCTTATCTTACCTAATGACGCCGGTAATTGCGACAGTCTGATGCTCATTGGCAGCGCGTGTGTCACTGCCTTTGATCCCAGTAATGGCACACACAAGTTCATCAAACACACAGTTTGTGACACATAAACGCAGATACACACAATTTCAAAAAAAAAAAAAGGTTTTTTTTTTGGTCCTAAAAAAACTCCTGCGCGGTTGCCCTGTGTGTCATCACGCATCAAGCAGGTGACCTCAGTGGCAGTCAATGAAGAGAGAGAATGGAGTCGGTGTGCACAAAGAGTGATCGTGTCAGCAAAGCTCAGTAGTCACTTATGCAAGTCTGCGTCAAGTCTTGAGTGTTTAGTCATGAGTCTGAGTCAAGTCTCACTCAGACAACAGTTATTTCTTTACTAAACCCTCAAGTGTGCACAATCACATATTACATTAAACTACTGTGCAACCTCGGCTGCACTCGGTTTGCAGACAAGTGTGAAGCGGCAGGGATGAGAATCAGCACCTCCAAGTCCGAGGCCATGGTTCTCAGCCGGAAAAGGGTGGCTTGTCCGCCTCAGGTTGGTGGAGAGCTCCTGCCTCAAGTGGAGGAGGAGGAGTTTAAGTATCTTGGGGTCTTGTTCACGAGTGAGGGAAGGACGGAGCAGGAGATCGACAGGCGGATCGGTGCATCCTCTGCAGTGATGCGGTCGATGTACCGGTCTGTCGTGGTGAAGAAGGAGCTGAGCTGCAAGGCAAAGCTCTCTATTTACCAGTCGATCTACGTTCCTAATCTCACCTATGGTCATGAGCTTTGGGTCATGACCAAAAGGACAAGATCCCGGATACAGGCGGCCGAAATGAGTTTCCTCCGCAGGGCGGCGGGGCGCTCCCTTAGAGATAGGGTGAGGAGCTCGGGCACTCGGGAGGAGCTCGGAGTAGAGCCGCTGCTCCTCCACATCGAGAGGAGTCAGCTGAGGTGGCTCGGGCATCTGTCCCGGATGCCTCCTGGACGCCTCCCTGGGGAGGTGTTCCGGGCACGTCCGACCGGGAGGAGGCCCCGGGGAAGACCTAGGACACGCTGGAGGGACTATGTCTCTCGGCTGGCCTGGGAACGCCTCGGTATTCCCCCGGAAGTGCTCGAGGAAGTGTCTGGGGAGAGGGAAGTCTGGGGGTCTCGGCTCAGACTGCTGCCACCCGCGACCCGGCCCCGGATAAGGGGAAGAAGATGGATGGATGGATGGAAGGATACTGTGCAACCTGGGGGACAAACTGTGAAGCTTTGGATTCTTGAAGTCAATAATTCTAACAGGCCTTGAGCCATGAAAATGTCATTAGTATGTAAGATCAAAGAAAGAGGAACATAGATTTTCCAACCTTCCTATCTGCTGATTATGGTCTAAAATGTATCAGATAAAGTGGTTCTTGTGAAGTAGGCTGTGTCCGGAATCAGTCCCTCATTCAATATTCCCTTCATAATAAACATGCTATTTTATTCAATAGTGGGCAGTAAATTGCGATTTTTGGGCATTTACTAATCATTATCATTAGGGCTGCTCCAAAAGATCTTTTTTTTATTGATTAATCTAGCAATTATTTATTTGATTAGTTAATCTAACGACCAATTTATCGATTATTCTAAAGAGTGTTTTATTACTTTATTAATATAACAATTATTTTATCCAAAATAAATATCAAAAACTTCAAATTAATATTTAAATGTTTTATTCAGTAATTTTCTCTTACAAACAAACAAATGTAACATGAAACTAAGTATCCACTGCAGGGCATTATTCTGGAAAAAAAAAAAAATTTGTCTAATATATTTGTCTACAGAAAATATGAATATTTGAAAGAATGAATAATTATATTTCCCTATTTGTATTATAGGTTATTTCTTATGTTACCATTTTAATTCTCCACCTTATTTCAGTGTTCACTCACAAGCTACTTTAATCTGCTCACCTTGCTTTTGCTTTCACTTCTCTTTTCCTCTGCACACACACACACCTGCTCGCCCCGCCATCCTCTTTCTGTTTCTCTCTCCCTGAATGTGTCGCCATTGTTGACTTTCTTCGTCAGCACTGTGTGTGTTTTTATAAAGTCGCCCAAAAAACACACCTCCCATTTTGGATTTTTTTCACGCGCAATTCCGTTTTCACGACAGCAGCTGAGCCGCGTGTGGAGGAGGCTTCTTGTTAATGACGCACCTTTAAGTGCACATAACAATTCCTGAAGTAACACACACAACCATAATTGGGAATTCTTTCATGTGGGTTTTTTACAATACTTTTTTTTTTTACATTGAGGCTACTATTCTTCCTTTATAGTCACTGCTCAAAGAGATTGCTCATAAGGCTTGAACATCCTCAAGAATCTTAGGATAAAGCTCAGAAATTGTCGCAATTCTTTTCGGTAAGAAAAGAATAAAAAGGGCCAGTTCACCCCAAAATCAAAAACACATATTTCTCCTCTTACCTGTAGTGCTATTTATCCATCTAGATTGTTTTGGTGTGAGTTGCTGAGTTTTGGAGATTTTTGACCCGGTTACTCAAGATAATCCACAGATTTGTTGTGAGCTGTTTCATGTAAGAACTATTTTCTTTCTACTGATAGTCCCTACATGAAACTTCTCACAACAAGGTCTGTGGATTATCTTGAGTAACCGGGTCATGATTTCTGTAAAAGAGACCATGCTGTTTAGTTTTTCAAATGTATTTTTTTGGCACTTTGAACACTACGAGCCGAGTGCCATATAGTCCCATTTATATTAAAAACATGCAGACATCTCTACGGCCGATATCTCTAAAACTCGGCAACTCACCTGTTTTGGTGATGGATAAATGGCACTACAGGTAAGAGGAGAAATATTTGTTTTTGTCCCTTTAAACTCAGTCCATCTACAGTGTGCATCCATCCAGGGACCAGATGCAATCCCAGCATGCACTGGGTGAGAGGCAGGGTACTTCTTGAACAACGTGGCCAACAGGGTAACACACATAGACAACACATTCACGTGCACATTCACACCTACTGTGCAGTCTCCAGTTCTCCTAACCTGCAGGTTTTTTTGTCTGTAGGAGTAAACTGGAGACTCACAACCCAGATAGAGTAAGAGAACTGTGAGGTGACAAAACCGCAGCCCCACTGTGTTGATCAAGTCAGTTATTAAGTATTATAACTCAAGAGAGATGCCATCCGTCTATCAGTAACATTTGAGAAGTTTGTTTCTCAGAGAAGGTTTTTTTAATTTATTTATTTGGGTCAGCCTTTTACCGCCCTCCCCCTTCAATGTCATCTGAAAAGAGACAAGGCGACAGCTTTTCCCTCGCTTATTAATGCTTGTTAACTAATTACTTTTAATTATCTTAGAAAACCCCACATTAAAAAACGAATACACATAGATTTATAACATGTTTACACCACCATGTTTAAGCGAATGCAAACAAGCCCTACAAATAACATTTTAAATGAGGCTGGTTTGTGTGTTGAATATCTACAAATGATCTTTTAAACATGCCATCGGTAGAACTTCTCTAAAGTCACTCCAGAAAACAACCAGAAGGAGGCTACCTGGGGACAGTTCCTCGAGTGCTGCTAATGAACAGAGGAACGGAGACAACAAACATGTTTTCTTCTTCTTTAGTTCCCGTGGCCTTGGCTGTTTTATATATGATGTATGCCAAGACCTCTTGTGGTTTGGTGCAGTGCAGAGGGGAGACTATAAAAAGAGCAGCTATTAGCTGGAGCTTGTCTTTAGTATGCGTGCCATAGTAACACTAACTCTTTTAGCGAGAATAGGGATATAAAAAGGTAACAAAGCGCTACCCCATCTGACGTTCATCAAAAAGCAACAAACATGCATCGTACACTAGTCAGTCCAACTTATTACCTTCATCTCCCATTTTGGTCTCAGTAAAGATTTGGCTTTTTTTTGTCTCCAGCAACCTGCCCAGTTTGAGGGTGACTGTTAAAAGATAAAATATGTGTAATGTTTCCTTTTAGCCATTTGTATTTAAATGTTTTTTGAGGTTGATTCATTTCTTATTGAGTTTTTGTTGTCAGAACATTCTCTCGTCATTTGTTAGATTTAGCCTATGACATGTCAATGATCTCTCTCCTCGCCGCCTATCGTCTCTCTCAGTATCATGTTTTATTGCTCTTGTGCTCTTCCCCCATGGACTGTTTTTGGTCCTCTGTTAGGGACATGCTCTATGGACTCTCTGAAATGCAAGGGACCTCCCAAACGCGCACCCGTACACCCACACACTCCTCCACCGTCAGTCAGCCTTCCCCATCCTCTCTACTGCCCCTTCCTCTACCACGAGGAAAAGGTCCTGCTGATTAGAACGGGCTTCTCACTGAGTGCCATCCATCATCATCTAACCTACTGGTCCTCCCTTCTGATTACTCCATCTCTCTTTCTCTCACACAAACCCTCACACATGCACACATATATAAGTAGCATAAACACGCACAATATATATCTGAATAGTTCACATTGATTTTATCAGGATTAATTAACTATGAGGTAATCATTGGCTGCAAACAAGGCTGTATGTCAGGAGAGTTGACATTTAGTCGACACAAGAGAGAACAAGGGAAGGGGGTTGTGCATGTGTTGGTGTTGGGGGGCAGTGTTGCTGCTGTTTGAAGCATTACACAGAGTCTGCTCCTTCTCCACTGTCGGAGAGAGCGTCTGACTGAGCCCTGTTTGGTTGTAAAAGGAAGCTGACAGCTTTGTTAACAAGTCCGAGCAGATGAGAGGGATTATTTTATTCCATGGCATGAGGATGGTATTGAGCAGACAGCCCTCAGTTAGCTTTGGATTTGTTGGCTTCCACTGATTCACTTGTGATTTTTCATAAATTTGCCTGTCACACAGTACTAGGCCGTGCTAGCTGTCATTATTAGAATAGTCACGCTAACTTTCAGGTGATGCTGCGTTACGAAGGGTGCGGTCATCTTGTTCAAAGTTGCACCTTGAAACATTGAACACATATTTGTACGAGGAGACGTTACGATAAGACGCGGCCTCCGAGTATCTTTGTTTACCCAGCATGCATCTCTGTAGAAGGAGTAGGGAGGCACTGTACTAAATCCTTATAGGTATCTCATCCTCTGTGCAGCCTGGTGTCTGACTATTTACTGTTGTCTCTGGACATATTTATTTTGGGTTGAAATGTAGATGAATGGATTACGTTTGGTATATTATTCTGTTTCAAATAACACTGGGCAGCACCAGTGGATGTCCCCAAAGCAGTGGGTGTGGCTAAAGTAACAGATTTCAGTATAATTTATAACTTTCAAGCTAACCGGCAAGGACAGCAAATTAATGGGATACTAAATCTGAAAATTGCATTTACATGAAAAAAACAGCTTCTGTGTACACTATTGGTCCTTTTTTAAGTTTTCCATCCACACTGAAATACCAAATAAAGAAAGAAAGGGAAAGTCAACACTTTTGGTTTCTCACTGAAAAACAGGCCGTGACACCAGTGAGGCGGCGAGTTCAAGTGAACAGTTAATGAGTAGCATACATTTACCTCCCTTTAAACCAACGAGAAACCAGTCTTGACATTTTGTCTGTGTATAAATGCATGTGAGGTATTTTTGAAACTGTATAAATCTTCCAGGAAAAAAATATGCTTTTAAATTAGTTGTAAGGCAGCTGAGCTAGGACTGTTGGGTGAGGATTAATGCATCCTTATTATGGGTCACATAACATCCCCTTCATCACTAACAATAATCACTCAATTTTCTATGACTGAGGTTTACATTTCTGCATAAAATATATACACTACTATTTAGGATACCTACTGTATGTGTCTGATTCTACACAGCCTTGTTCTAGTATCAATATTACAACCACATGTGGACAGTGAAATGTATAGTTGTAGTCTATAATATGCAGGTAGCTATGTGAGTGTGTGTGTGTGTTTGCGAATGAGTGCCCACAAATACACGCAAATTGTATTTATTTTATTATACTTGTAAATAATACTAGAATTTCTTTCTGCAATTTGCCGTGTGTTCTACCCTTTACTTGTCACTGTGAGTCACAGCAGTGTCTGAAGGCAAACTAGTGTCTTTTGAGTGAGCATAGCTAGATCAAAGGTTCCCTCCCTTCTACAGATGGTTTTTCCTGCTGTGCTTAAGGACTGCGATAAAAAACAACTTTACTTACATTTTATCATAATTATTTTATCATAGTATTTGTTAACTGAACATGCAGCACAAGGTCAAAAAAGCTTTTTTTTAATCCCTTTCAATTATACATCTTCAGAGATCTCTCTGTGCCTGTGTTTGACATTTTTCTTCATAGGCGAACATGCTTTGAGGATGTGTGGGGAACTTGCTAACACAATAGAGCACCAAGCTAATTATGTTGCTGTCAATTATTCATTGGTGACTCAGGTTCGCAAGCTCGCAGACACACACTGTTTCCTCGTTACCCGGTGTGTCTTAAAGGTTTGCTCACAGGGACCACAGAAGAAGTTATAGGCATCAATATTTCATAGTTAATTATGACACCAAAGCCACTGACTTTAATATTCGTGGAGAGGCGCTTGTGGTGGGCTTCTGCAGCTCATTGTTGTTACGGACACACCAGTCCTGGAGGAATGTCGGATAAATTACACACACATACACGAAATACACACACACACACACACTCAGGGAAATTAGTTCATAACTTACTCCCATAATTTTGTCCCTTTAAGACTTGAACGTGACAGACAGATTTCTGCAGTGCAGAAACATTTTTTTTTTCAGTTTTTAAAATTAATTTAGAGTTTCTTTAGCTACGATCCACTTGCAAGACACTATAGGTTAGCTTCAGGAGCCCTGCCTTGAGATTTGCATTGCAGTATTTATTCTGCACCCAACTGCCCGAAAGAATCTAAAACTAATAATGAACAAAAAAATAAATAAATCAATTCACAATCTATAGCTTTTGACAAAGAAGCTGCTGAGCTGTTTGTCCAATGAGCATGCCTTGCTATTTTTTCTCTGTAATACTAATTGTTATACTAAAGTCTGTATAGGCTATTTGAACAAAGCAAAAAGAAACACAGCTTTATTTCCTAATAATTCTCGCTAGAATGATCATTTTCAACGTGCATGGGTTTTCCTGTGTGCTAAAGCACTTTACTAAGAGTCAGTAATAAACAGCTGGCCTCAATTCAATGCATCCCAGTAGAAAACAATGCAAACAATTGCAAACCACTTTCGTCACCCTATTGTCTATCTGTATGTATTGTACCCCCACCTGACTCCAACATTACCCCCAGGGGCAAAGCTGGGTATTTGGAACTGGGCAGTGTTAGTTTAGGTCTGCCTCTGGGAATAATCACCTAATGAGGGCATTAGAGGAGTGTTGGGGTCACAGTGATTTGCATTAGCGTGTGGGTGCATGTGTGTTTGGTGCAGGTGGTATCCCTTGACATAGAGGGGACCCCAGGGAGATATTGAGGGGACCAGAGCCGGCTCGAGGGCCTAAGCTGTGCCCAGTCAAAAACTGCTTGGACGGTGATGGATACCTTGCCCCAGGGAGAATGGCCACAAGAGCACTTAACCGTAACCAGGCACAGGCAAACACACACACACACACACACACACACACGAATGCTCCACAGACAGATCAAGATCCAAGTCCCAGACAGAGAGCAGACACTGCGCACAGCGAGGTGGAAATGAGATGTTTAGCTTGATGATGCGTGACATCTGTAATGCATTCTAATTCTCCCCTTCGGAGCACTAGTCTTTAAGAGTGATTGATGATGTTGTTTCATCGTATCAGTAAACACAGCTTAATAAATGAAGACCATGTCTGATCACTTTTGAATGGAAAAACCACTTCAGTGATCCAAACTGAATTCAGCATTGTCCTAAAACTACAATATAGCATCAAGTGACTTTCATTTCATTTTTAGGAATGCTGAATCCCCTTTTCTCAATGTTGTTTTTGTGTGACATCATTTTAAGAACCTTGAATTTCATTTCGTGGTGACCATGTATGTACATCTATGAGCGATGTCATTGTGTGAGTCTCTGTCTCTCTGATGCGTGTTTGTGTCACTGTGGATGCCTTTGTGACCGGGTGGCTTGACAGTAAAACTGCTTGTTTGACTCTTCTGTAAACGGTGCAAAGAGTAGTAATTTCACAATCATCACATCACGCTTTGCAGACAGCATTATTACAGATGTGGTGTGGCCAACTCTGCTATTATCATTACTTAACCCCAGTGCAGTTGCCCTGAACATAAGCCTACCATTAACATTAAATGTTAATCACCCATGCAACCAGTCAGCTTGCTGTCTAGGCTGGCTACAGTATCATATTCCAATGTATTCTGCAGATACCATGTAATTGGCTAATACATTTCAAATCAGGTAGATACTGCATGATGTTTAGAAAAAGGAAGTCATGAAGCTGAGAAACACTCACACAAACATGCAGTGTGTTTGCGTGAGTGTTTCTCTGTTTGAGGCCTGTGTTGAAAACATTTGCATTTTGGGTTCTGGAAGCAGCTTGTGTATTCGCAGGCAGGCTTCTTAACTTCAGATGCACTTTTTTATGATAAATTCATCAGATACTGTATACAACTCACTTCTGTGAATTTCCTCTACGGTATTGAACCGCTGTATTGCATGATGCTTTATCCATGCAATGTATTCTCTAAGTATTGATGGATACACTAGGCACCATGCACTGCAGTGCTGTAGCTATGTGTCAGTACCCCAAGACATGAGTTGACACACACACACACACACACACACACCAGTGCAGTGAGCTACTGTAATCCTCTGGGGAGAAGGGCATTGAATAAATAGCACCACAGACCTTCTGAAGCAGCCAATGACATCAGAGTCTTGTGCGGTTCCTCCACAGGGGACCATCATCTCATGGGAACCAGAAGATTAGAGTTGGGGTGTATCAACTGGGGTAGAACAGTATTTGCTCCATATGCTGCATTTGGTATAAGAAGGTTTTGGCCATCAGATGATTTTCAAGTCAGCTTTGCACAGAAAAACCATACCGGCCTAGAGGAGTATCTGCTCTGGCAGGAATTTGTTGCTGGTAAATATAATGTATTTTCAATATACACTTGTTATTAACAGGTAGCGTATTTCGAACCACAACTAAACATTTTTCTTTATCACCTTTAAAAACATGTATTATGTATTGTGCTGCAAATTTATGAGGAAAGAAAAACAATGTAGCGTGGCACTTTACAGTAGTATTTTCAATTTCTATGAGATCCTCTTCCTCCATCCATTTCAGCTACTGTGGATTCAATCAGGTTTCCCTAATGCAGTGTTGACAAAAGGAACGGTCTGCTTTTGTTGTTGTAAGCTTAAAGAAGAAAACTGTTAAGTATGGTGCTGACAGCTTTTAAACCCACATTAAATAACCAGAAATAAACCAGTTCCACCGAGCCACAGCTCTGTGATCGCTGTAATAGTGTGTGCCATAGCAAATTACAGTGAGAAAATAAGGTCTTGTATAATAGCAAGTGATAATTGGATTTTATTGCATGTAAGGTACTGAAGTCCTTAGTCACGGACATCCTAATCATAAGCCATAGCTACATAGCTGAAATACAAACCCTCGTTTCTATAACAATGTCATGTAGACTAAACTCTGTATATTAGTATTTAAAAACCATATTCTACGTAACCATCAGACGAACTCAAATTATTCCTTGAAATGAGGATTTACAACCACCAAATCATGGTTCAGGTTTAGAGGGTCTTTATTCACACGGGTCACATTCCTGGTATGGGTTTTTGACTTGACATCTCTCCTGAACAGCAGATATCCATCTTCCTGTTTGCCCTCATCTGTGGGGCTCCAGTGTACCATTCACATAGACCTAAAATTAACATGGACCTTTGTGTCCATCGGTTTACTGTTTGTTTACAAAAATGCGTGGCTTCACATGCATATTGTATAATCACTTCTCATGAAAAGACCATGTGTTGAGTGTTATACTTATAGTACATAACTACCCACAATGCAATCTTATATTTGGGCCCGGGTATCTGGAGGTAAATGTATTAGTTAGAAACACACATGGATTGGGCATTAACATGGACTTTATTTTGACTGGAACGTTGTCAGGATGTAACTCTAGTATTAACATTTAAGTTCCAGCACAGTGAAGCACTTTTGTTCAGAGAATGTGACAACTTTAAAACTTACATAGAAAAATATAAAAAATAATTCCTCTGGGTATTAAAGTGAAGACTAAACATGTAACTGCCCTTTGAAAAAAGCCTACGTAGGAAGTTGTGTAGTTCAAATGCCGTAATGAAAACTTAATAAAGGGTTTCACCCAGTGCCCGCACAATGTTTTAATTGACTGAATATCTGTGCGAAAGGATGGAGACCTTGGCCTACCACGGTGTTGACAAGAACCCAGGAAATTATTGTGTCCGGCCAAGTCCCGCACGTAAAGCCCCATAAAACTACAACATGGCATTTTTACAGGATTAAACATACGATATATAATGTGTTAAGTAGTGAGCTTTAGAGGTGCTGTTAGGCAAATTTATATTTACCTTTGGACAGAGCCAGACTAGCTGTTTGCCCATGTTTTCAGTCATTATGCTAAGCTAAGCCTTCCGTCTCCTGGCTGAAGCTATATAAATAATGGACCGACAGAGAGTGGTATCAATCGTCACACCTTACTTTTGGCAAGAAATCAAACAGCATTCTTCCTAAAATGTCGATCTATTCTTTAATAATAATTTTGCAAACCAACAACCTGATGAGTAACATATTCTAATTAGCTGTGTTTGTGTTCTATTTTACATATTCAAAAAAGCTGAGTAGTGTACTCAGTGCATACTTATTCTATTTGCACTGTTTTACGAGTACAGCATAGCATCTTCTGCCACATTTGTGGAAATCCTTTTTGTGGTTACATAGGCATTAATCACTAAGAATTAGGCTTCCAACAGCAGTTACTATACAGTATGTTTACTTTTTGCAATAAGGAGATCTATCTGCCTGCAAGAGCTACTGACAACTGACGTGGAGACACCTGAGAGATTCTTAACAAAGCCTGAGGAATGGAAATGAAGTGGCGTCTGTGATGGAGCGATTGTAATAGATTCAGGCATCCGCAGCAATGAGGGTAGCATGTACCAAAAGAATGCTATGAAAGGAGCAGATAGTTGATGTTGGTGTACAAAACTGACACTGTTTAAAAAATCAGCACTTGCCAGCCACTGGGACATTCTCTGCTAAAAGGTTTGTAGACTAACAAATTAAAGGAATAGAAAATGACAATGTGACTACACATGCTTGCTTTTAGTGTCAGTTTCTTGGCCCAAAGCCCAAAATGAAGAAAACCAAGGAAAATGCATGATGTGAAAGTTCAGGTTTCGTAGAACAGTGGGTAGCTTATTAAATCCTCTTTGATCCCGCTGTCTTTGATATCTGTGCTCTCATAAAGAATTCACTTTCAGTAATAAATATAGGTAGTTCTGAGAGACGTCATGACACACACACCTCATTCCCTCACAGTCTCTTTAAATTATACAAAACACAGTGGGGAAAAAATGCAGGTCATATTAAAAAAAAAAAGTCAGTAAAAAGGAGTGGGAATATTCACTTCCTTGACTTAGTAACATTTGGGATTTGTAGGTTATGAGGGTACTGAGGTTTGGTGATAACAAGTTCACGAGTTCAGCTTTCCTTTGGACAGTAAACATGCTTAAAATTGTTAATAATTTCAGAATGTTCTGGTAGGTCATATAGAAAGAAAAATGCTGTGAAACTATTTGTTCTATGTTCTTCTCTTTACCTCTGTCTATATGTCCATATACAATACTTTATACACCTACCAAAAACCAACACGTCTTGTTTTTAAGAATTTAAATTATTAGAATTCTTCTCGTGTGTTAGAGTCTAACTGGTTAAATGTTTCTTGTGCTTACCACACAAGAGGTTGAACATAGATAATGTGACCACTGTGATACTGCCAAAAGTTTGTTGGTCAATCAAATGTGAGGAACTTTACGTGTCTACTTGTATATGTGTGTCCATGTGTGTGCGCTCTTGTGCGGCTGAGTTGACAAATGTGGCTGGGTTAGCTGGGATGAAAAGCCCTCTGCCTGTGACTCCGTACCCCAGTTGCCATGGCATCTCTCTGTTTGTAATTGTCCCAGTTTTCTGGGGTGAAAATAATGACCAGCATCTATCAGAGGCCTGCCATCCCATCCTGTCCTGTCCCAGGCTATACCCTGACCTGGCAATGCCACCCCGCTGAGCCCACCTTGCCTGGAGGCCAGGCCTGTTTGTTTGCCTTGCCCAAAGGATGACACTGTGCCGCGGAGACGGAAAGGTCGTGGCTGCCCCTGACCTGACCTCTCACCCCTCCTTCTGCTTAATGCCGGGGCACTGGGGGTGTGATGACTGGATAACACACATTTACTCACAGTTAGATAAATGAGCGCGCACACACGTTTTATAGCACCAACACACACACGAAAAGAAGCCACATTAACAAACGCGGGCATGCAAATTTTAAGATGTGAAATATCTGTGTCTCACTTTCTCACTCTGTTAAATTTTTCAACTGTTTGATGGATATAGGTGTTGTAGTCGACATTTGTTGGTGTTTGTCTCGAAAACCAACAACAAACAAGGTTTCCACAACAAGGAAGAGATGCTTCTACTTGATGTCTAAGTGAAAGTTTACTTAATTGGAGCTGTAATCTGCCATGTTAGTGGAGCCAGAAAGATTCAGCCCCCGCGTCCTCATTAAAAAAGTACAAACCTACTTTTGAACAGTTAGTTGGAGAATTGATTAGGAAGCTAACGCCTGTTGTGATATCCATTTCTTTCATTGTTCTCTGCTGGCTCAATACGGCAGGAATTTTCACGGCGCATTCCAATTACCTTGGGTGCAGATCAAGAAAGGTGCCAGATTAACTAGAGAAACCTTGCTAACACAAAGAGAATTCCTAACTTAACAAGATGCCATTTCTCATTGATAAGCCCTGTCAGAATTTGGCTTCCCTTTCTGAATAATTAGGAGGTTTGGATTTGAATACATATACAGAGACTTCGGGAATCGTTAGATACAGTGTGCGATGCTCTGTTTAATATTTCACAAATTTCCTTTTTCGAGTCAAGCCCATGAATATTTGTAATGGCTTCTTTCAACTTCCTTTTCCAAGCGCTTGCTCAAAAACAAGTAGAGAAAGTTTAAGTATATTCAGATTAGATATAATGTACAGTATGTTGCAACCGGTAGAACTCTTCTTGACATGCGCGTTAATAATTCAGCTAAGTTCATATGCTGCTATGCAGTCACTTAAATGGTGTGGCACCCCTTTTCTTTTAATGGGAGTTTTTAATGTTAATATTACAGTGCATGGTTAAAATTTGGTCACAAAGTTTCACTAAGCATTTTAATTTCTGCACACTGCACTTCCTATCTGATCCAGGTTTTGGTTATGGTTTATGGTGTGGCCACTAATCTTTGTTAGCTGAGCTTAGACCTCTAATGGGCATCAGGAGCCTACAGAGGCAAAGCTCCACCCTACTGGTGCCACTTACTTTCATGCCGTTCACCATAGACTCATCCGCACGGAAGATTTGCCCACACACACTGCCTCAGTAGTGTACATTTGCTGTGAGTGTCTCACTCTTTGGAGCTGTGGGGCCGCTTTAAGTGTCGTCATTTAGGCTTCAGCAGCCTTAGTCGAACCTAGGAGGGCCCTTATGATAATGACCGTCACCCTTCCCTGTATGCTAAATGACATTACATCTTTCCCCCTCAATTTGAGATTTAAAACAGATTAGTTTCCCCGAAGGATGTCTGTTAGTAATGGAAACTCTTCAGAGGCTGGGCTGAAAATACACATTCACACATAAGCCCACACACATATACATCATGTTATTATCACACTCCAGGGGAAGTCTTATTAATCTTCAGAGTGTTTTTTTTTTTGCCCTTCTTCCTCATTTGGAGGCAGCTCATGAACAATTCAGCTTCTGCCTGCTAATGGTGTTTCACAAGGCTCTGTGGGATATCTTTTATACATCAATAAGGGCAATTATCAGCTTAACTGAGAAAGCGGTGTCGCCAGCTTAGCCATGCCCTTCTCGTCTACTCCACACCACTGTGCTTTCTTGACATGCTTTAGTAAAGCAATGTACCAGCACTGCCAGAATAAAGACTTTCACTTACCACTAGGCCAAACGATTAAAAGCAAAGCAGAATAAATATCTTCTTTGTTAGGCACTTACTTACAGGTTAAAAAGTCTGACAAATAGCTAATTTAATTGAAGAATTTTAACATGACATACATGACATAGCGCCATTTAGAGAATTGTGATATTTAAGCTTTGAGCAAATATATTGTTGTTTTGATAGTAGATATAACTGTAAAGCGCTGTTGTAGCTGTTAGCTGTTTATAAGACTGTTAATTTAACCAGAAAGATATTTATTATTGAATAATTTATCCTTGGTTTTGTTTATTCATTTGTATATCGTTTTAATGTTTACATTTTTTTTCTCTTGCTACTGTCCTGAATAACAAGTTAAAGCACTTGGCACAAGAGGGCACTACATCCACGCATACCCCCCGGGGATGCCACCCCACCCCATCCCAACTGTCCTGCCTCCATGCCGCTCCATTGTTCAGAAGGGATTGGTGTGAAGGGGCAGCCGTGCACAGCTGGCAGCATTAGCGGCTTAACCCTTGATGCTAATGCTAATATAGGATTGGGCATGGAACAGACATTGTGAGCCATATGACCACTGGCGGGCAGGAGTCGAGAGGGGCGAGGGGTTGCTGGTGGTGAGCTGATCCATGCATGGATTAGTACGCAACATGGCTGAGTTAGTCCACTGGAGAATGCCACCACTTGAGTTCAGCTCCTACTACGCTAATTAGATCAAGTCCAGGAGATGTCGTGCGTTTCCATTCAAGACCGTTATCACAGTCAAAATCTGCTCTGTTGGGTTGGTCAGCGTTATTTTCATGTAATGTCTCAAGTGATTGAGCTCAGAAGTCCTTGATATTTGTATTTTCCTTTGGAAAGGACACATCCACTTTCTTCCACTCTTTAATTAGCCTCTCCAAACTAAGTCTGTGCGAAATAATCCTCAAGCCTCGCTTGTTTTCAACAGTGCAGCAGGATCTCCCAGTCAATTTGAAGCAGTGCCCTGTGGCCTCTCTCCGCTCCCATGCTCCAACTCTCATATCTCTGCCACCATCTCTCCCGGTGCCAACCGTTGCTTTATCCCTCTGTTCTGCTGTTCGGTCCCCTTATTGGCTGCCCAACTGGCCTCATCTGGTGAGACACCAGCAGCTGGCCAGACAAACCTGAGGTAGTATAGTGGCTGTGGAGCTCAGTTGCCCTCCGAGGCCCACAAACCTTTGTGCTCAGTTCCCACAGCAGCTCCAACCTCTGTTTATGAACAAGAGGGATCAGACCAGGGCTTATATTTATAACCACACCACCATGACCGCCGCCGCACCATCACAGTAATCACCACTGTGCATTGAGCCTGAGTGCAGCAGACACTTGGCCCGCTCCAGATGGGCACCGGCCAGCTTGGCCCCTCAGCCCAGCAGCTCTGAAATGAAATCATAGATGGGCTTTGCCCCTGCCAGCTCTGCACTGGCAAACCAGTTGTTGTGATCTAGGGGAGGAAAAAAATAGGGAACATGATGATAATGTTTCAGCTTAATCATTTGAAAGGTCAGTTTTTCTTTGTTCCCTGTTGTGCTTTGTACGGTGATTTGTGAGTGCAAGGTTTCAAATTGCTGAACTAATGTTCTCATGGAGAGTGGCTGTGTCATACATTTTGGCAGACTGTATGATTTTGTTTTAGACTGATGAATTTAAACGACTGCCAGAAATGCTATTTATATTTCCAAACCAGAAAGATTAAAAGGCTTAGTGCTAGTCAGCTGTTTTTATTTTTATCTCTTTCTATGTAGAACTACTGATCTCTTCCTTTGTCAGCTAATTCTGGTTTTCTTTCTCTTTCCAAAATCTTTTTATCCAAGCCTTGAGTCACAATTTGTCTCCAGACATGGGTGTTTTACAAGGTCTTGGAACCAACATTTCTTCTTTTTGTCATTTAAACAGATTTCTTTTCCTGCCTTGACCCCTGGAAAGATGCAGTTGTGGTGGCTAGAAGTGGGGGAAAAGTGAGGACCAGTCTCACCACACAGCCCGCCACAACAACCTGACAATACATTTCCTCACTGTGAGTGATCTAGTAGACACATCTAGCCAAGGCACATCAGCAAACACATCCCTTAAACCATCTCTC
Organism: Coreoperca whiteheadi; assembly: GCA_011952105.1. Lineage (NCBI taxonomy): Eukaryota > Metazoa > Chordata > Actinopteri > Centrarchiformes > Sinipercidae > Coreoperca > Coreoperca whiteheadi. The sequence continues at coordinate 25,505,375 of CM022485.1, forward strand.
TGCATGTCGAGGTCAGCTTCAGTGGTCCCGGGGTGCAGGAAAGTACACGCCACTGTGCCAGTTTAAACTTAGCCCACATTGACATGCCCATTTGAGGTTTTAGGTTGCGTTTCAATGGTTTTCTGTGGATATCTTAAAAAACGCCCATGGGGAGAGTTAGTGGGAGCTTTGGCAGTACAGCAGAGCCACAAGTAGGTGAAAGGCAAACAGAGCTCGCGGATTGGCCATGTCAGTCAGTGACTGTAGAGCACTAGCCATTAGCTCATTAGCAGACCCCAGCTCTACTGTAGGCTACATGCTGGGTTTGGCTGGTGTACATAAATGCTGCGGAGATGATAGCTATTTGCTGTCCAGACCATGGGAATGAGAAATAGTGGCACACTGGAAAAATAATGGCAATTGTTTCAGTTCTTCTAGACTAGCGGAGTTCGTAATGATGTCATTTTATGGGCTCATTGATTCAATTATACACGGATTTTAAAGTCAATAGTGATCTCAACAATATTATCAATACTTAACCTTCCATTTTCTCAGAATTGGCATTGGTTCTCTTGAACCAGAGTGCAATAACATTTTAAATTGCAGAAGTAAGGCCTGAAAACCAAACCTGTTAAGGATTAGTTTGAAGGCCTCAGCATAAAGAGTAAATCCCTTGGGATTGACTGGCATCAGCCAGACTGTATTGCTGGCTTTCTGGATCTTTGTAGACACAGTTAACATTGACCATTGTCCATGTGACAGGTGGTGTCTACGTAGCTGCTTTGAGGAAAAGTCTGCCTGAGAATGCAATTTGCATATTGTGACTTTTTATTGATGATTTCATTGAACATTTTTGTGAAAGGTACATTATCTCTATAAGCAGGTATTGCTACCTGAAGTTTGAAGTTTGTTTTATTTAAATTGGTAAAAGGTGCCAATATCTGGAGAACAGAATGTGTGCTGTTTAATTCTAAATTCTGTTAAAACTTATGAGTTTCAATTTATTAGTCAAATCAGCGGGTAAATTATGTAATTCTGGTATTGTCAAAGGCCCTGGCCATGTTCAGTGAGAACATCCGGCCAGTTTATGTAGCGCCAATCTTCAGTGAAAGTGAGATCACTTGGAAGTTTCAGCAGTAGTTGAGTAGCCATCACCTCTGGAATTCACTTGCCTCATATAGTAGCATAATAACTGAAACCCCATTCTGCAAAATCATATTCCAGTTCAGTTTGGCATAGACTTATCTGTTTTGTGTGTCTTGGATCACTGTTTTAACATCACGGTTTAACAGTCCACTCATCATTCAATCATTGTCATTCACACATGCGCACACATGGACTTTTCAGTGTAATAGTTCCCCTAAAAAAGAGAAAATATATAGTATTTAGAGAATGCAGTTTGATTACAGGGAGGCTAGAAGGTCAATAGCAAAGCAAGGGGTGGCAGAGCTAGTAAAATGTGTGTGTGTATGTCTATATGCCAGCACATGTTTGCAAACAATCCTCTATGCCTATTGTCTGAAGATTTGAATGCGCCTCATCACTGACTGTCTGGGAATGACAAAGGCATGTATATGAATGCAGCCCAAGGCCCAGTTGTCTTGTGATCTGCCTAGCGTGTGTGTGTGTGTGTGTGTGTGTGTGTGTGTGTGTGTGTACAAAGTTTGCAAAACTTGTGGTGTCAGCTCCTGAATGTGTGTGTGTGTGTGTGTGATGAGTGGAAGAGAATGAGATCAGGTTACGCTAGGGATAATCCTCCCAAAGCCTTTTTGTTCAGGCCTAAATCACTGGATATTACCCTACCCATAAGTGATTTTAATTGGTTGTCTCATATAACACACACTCCCGCCTAACGCTAATGCCCCCCTGTAATTGGCTGAAGGCTGCCTCTGCCTGTTAAGTTCATGGGACAATAATGGTTTAGGTGGCAAATTTACTGAATATTGGAAGTGATCAAAGGATCAGACTCTTAACCACCTCACATTCATTGTCTGGCTTTGGTGCTGTTTTGGGCCTAGGAGGCTGAGGGTGTGTAAAACGTGTGTGTGCATGCATATGTGGATTTTTACAGGACACGCATTTGTGAACATAAGTGTATTTGGGAAGGGCTTGTATCCATTGTCTAATTTACTGCTGTCTCGCCTGGACTGGAGATAGCACATGTTGTCCTCTTGCCTCCCACCTCCCCTAATTTGAAGACTTGGCTCTCCAGATGATTCCAGATCTCTCAGTTACCATAGTGATCACGGTGGCTTTGATAACCACGGATGGCTGTAATGCTGCCTCCTGTAGACTCCATTGACAACAGTTTGGCCGGCCATCTGGGGTTCTTGCTGGCTGGCTAGAGGGACTTTGGTGCATGCTGGTTGGCCGCTGGCATGTTCAACCTGCCACTTGGCTTGTCCATTAACATCTTTCAGCAGGGGGATTCCAACACAGCCTCATCATTTTGTAATTTTGTTGTGGACACGAATAATGCAAAGATTACATGCCTTTACCATGAAATGATTATGAGATAATAACTCAAATTTCATCTCTTTACCATCTATAAAGTTAGTTATGTTTACGTTAATGGAATAAAACCAGTTGGACAGACATCTTTGGGCAATGTAAAGAGGTTTAAAAAATCACAAGAGCAAAGATTGTCCTCCACAGCCTTCAGTGTTCTGTTTTTATATGTACTTTCTTGCTGTCAACATCTGATTTTGTGACATCCTTTTTCACAGGTTGAGTAATTTTACCATAACCCCTTCAGTTTCTTTTGGGAGAGTTGTTCCAAAGCGGGGGTGACTGGACTGGTGGTAAATTTGGATGGGATTGTTTGATCCGAGTCCACACTCTTAAAATCCCAAGCAGACTGCTGTTTTATTGGGTGCAAACCAAATAACACTTTTGTGGTGGCATTGTTTGTCTCTCCCACGTTTACGCATTGAGCTCATGTTTTCTTCATAAGAAATGGTCATTGAATGATATTTTTGAATTGGTAGGATGGAGTTGATTGAGCTCAACACACAACATACTATACAATGCATATTTTTAACTACCTGTAAATTTTAAAAGGTTAAAGTATATCAGTTAGTCACTTATGCTGAGAGCCCCGGGGCTAAGGGTAAACAATGATACGAGACATTTCATCCCTTCCTCTCCCACATCATCTGTTGCAGACAAGGCTAAAAGCTATGTCTCTCTAATCCCCTTTAAGAGTGGTGCACAATTTATTTTTGCGAGGCCATTTGTCTCAGACAATATGCACTAACAGGCTAGACTCTGTGTTGCTCACTTGCTCCCACCACCCACCCACCAACTAAACCTCCACTACCATCGCACAGGTGCATGTGTGCATGCCCTGACCTTGGGAGCAATGCAGAGCTTGTCTTTATGAGGCCTTGAGACATGGCATTTGTGGCATTTAACCCTTCATCACTCTGTGACCCCCATTCACCCCCTCCCTCTGCTTTGTACTGTCATTCTCTTTCCACCCTCCTTCCTCTCTGCCCCTCTCCCTCACATTCTACTCTTCCTGCATATTCATCTTCCTTGCTTCCTTGTTAAATCTCCTTCTGTCACTGACTTCAGCCCTTTAACCTGGCAGGTAAACAGCCATGGCCCAGGTGTGTGTGTGTTGGAGGTAACCAGACAGCCACAGAATGTACCCCCTCCCATACTCTGGGCTAGCTTGGAGAGGGTAGAGAGATCTTGACAAGGTCAGTGAGCTTTGTAGCTCATAATTACCCAGCCTGGGTCTACAGTAAATATGTCAAAGCAGCTGGACCATGCAGGGTTCACGCAATATAGAAGGAGAAAAACCTGTAGGCCAAAAGTGGTTCAAATTGATCTGTAGATGAATCTTAGGCTGTTCCTTGTGGGAACCTCTCTTTACAGTGCTGGTTTAGTTGTTCCTTTGGTTTACAGTTTACAAAAGAGTCGCTTTGTAAATGAATGGCTACAGTAAATTTCAGGTCCAATCAGATTATGAATTCTCTTGTGTTTAAAGCAGCAAATCCTTCAAGTTAAATGACAAAATAGGCCGTTTGTCATAGATCTCCAGAGCGGCACACCTTGGGTGTTGTCTTGTCTGACTTCCCTATCTGCACGACAACATCTTTGGTGAGCACCTTCCAAAGTAGTTATAAATTAAAATTTTCAAATTCTTTAACTGCCACCACTTTAAGGAGAAAACCTACTTGGTTAGATCCTGGTTTGGGTTAAAACAGCTATTTGGTTAAGGTTTGGGGACCTTTGTCGTCAAAAAATAATAGCTGGTTTACAAGGTTGGGGAGCAATTGTGGTCATGGTTAAAAGAAACCAACATTGAAAGTGAAAACTGGTCTCCCGTGTCAAAAGTTTTGTTGACCTGTCCATCAGCCCGACCTCCTCCTCCTTGCAGACTTTCGTGCTCTATAACAACTTCATGCTACCTGTTCCTTTGCTCCGAATGGACAAGAGTCATAATTCATACAGCTGCTAGAGGTCTTTGTCACTTGAACGCAAACATACAGTATCTCATTTTAAGCATATGCTGAAACCACTGATTCTGTCATTTTTCCTGGTAGGGCACTTTTTGTGTGCAAGTGAAAATTCTGATCTAGTAGTAACTTGACCTGCCTTAGTGCTGCTACAGTAGACAAAAGGTCAGGAGGTCACCAGTGTCATTTGAATCCTCCTCTGGGGAATATGAACAGCCAAAACAAATTGAATGGCTATCTGTGCACTGTAGTAATTGTAGAGATGTCTTCCCTGTGGTCCAAAGGGTGGGAAAAATTAAAATCTAGCAAATGATTAATGTGCTTCAGATGATTTTTCAATAGTCGCGCAGTAACTGCACAATCCATACAGCCATAATGGAATCTCTTTCCTCTCTTTACAATATTGATCCCATTACAAAATCAAAATCTTTTTCCCAGGAAGACAGTGCTGTCAATAGAAGGCTAGGGAAAATAACTGTCCTCATTGTCACTTCTTTATCTGTGCAATATATGAATATTAAACTGATCAAAAATTAAACAGATTGATGTTTAGTCATTTTAAATAAACCTTTTGTCTGTATGAGCCTCATTATATATACTCATTTCTACATAGTCTTTCTTTCTCTCCAGCTCCAGTGCTTCCCAAGATTAAAATATTATGTGTATGCTGTTGATCAAAGAATTGAATCGTCTGCTATTGTAAGTCAGTCCAGTTGAAAGTCTTCTCTTGTCTCACTGACAACAGTACAAACTGTAAAAATAGATTATGCAAAATGTACAGTATATTTGCTTGACTCCATCGCTTTCCACTGCTAGTGAACAACCCTCATATGTTAGAGGTGTTTGAAGCAGGTGTTTCTAGGGAGAAAGTTTAAATTCAATTTGTTCAGAGGAGGAGGTTTTTCTCCCTCTGGTAAAGGTTAATGTCTCTATAGCTGCTGCTTCTGTTGGTGGTGCTATCAGAGATGTGTATCTTATTGTTGCACACCTTCGCTCGCAGCGGTCCTTTGTGGATTCCAAGTAAAACAGCCCTCAGTCACATTGATGATTAACAAGATTTAAGATGCAGGAAGCCACATGGGGCCTCATTACCAAAGTAAATACTAATCCCACTGTTCCATTTTTTTTCCCAATTTTCCGTTTTTCTATGGCATGGAGAGAAGATGAGAGGGTATAGAGAAGGTTAGGAAAGTACACAAGACGATGCAAGAGGAGGGGCATTCGTGGTGTTCCGGGAATGCAGACCCACCCTTCTCCTCCTCACTCCTCTAAGGTTGATTCCCAAGTTGCAGTTTTTCTCTCCTCTCCCGGATCCTCTGTGGGCAAATACTGAAGTATAATTTAATAGTTCACAAGTTTTACACAGTTTTATATGGCATTTTATTTTATTTAAAGCTGGTTCTTAACACAACAACCTTCTAAAACTATCTTACTGTCATACATTGTTTGGATGAGGACAGAAAACCCTTCTTTACCCTGTAGTTTTGCAGACTTCTGGTTTTATGTCACAGTCCTGTAACTGTAACAGCACAAAAGGGAGCAGCTTGAACAAGCTGACACGAAAAAGTCTCCGAACAGATGGGTGAAACAATAGAACTTTAACGACATGTGATACATAGTCTCCTGACTTCTTCTGTGATTTCACAAGATGCCAGTTCAAAAGGAATACTCAAAGTGGTTATATCAGGATGAATCAAGACAAAGCTACGACATGACTCCTGTATCCAGTATGCCACTTTATAGACATACCTGGTGTTTTGATCTCCACTTGTATCTATATCTAAAAAAAAAGATAAAAAAATATGGGATATGTTTCATTTTAATGTTGCTGATAGATTCGACAGACAACCCTCATTAGACCAATCCTTTGCGTTGCAGGTCACACAGGAGTCAAAATACAGATGGATGTTTCTTTTCTTTTTTGGTCATCTCCATCGGAAACATATTTTCTTTCCCTAGGTAATTTATTATATATACACTGTCACGTTGTAGGTCAACTCATGAAACTTCTCCCAGAAATAATATTAGGTGACAGTACAAATATAAAATGACACTTACCTGGAACATCATGTTTCTTGATACACTTTCTGTGATTTCACTTCTGTTTTTTACAAGGCTGTAGCTCAGGCTTGTGTGTGTGGATTGTTGTGACACACCAACATAGTCATCATTATCAGCTTCAAAGGACCTACCTCCATTGTCATGGCAGTCAAGATACACTTGCATACTACATTCAAAAGAAGGTTCAAATTTTCCTTTATTTATAATACACTGGCATTACAAATACTCTGTATCGTGTCACATTTCAATAAAACAACCTGCGTGTTACACCTACATGTCGAATGTTTTTGTCACCGTCTTCACCCCAATGTAATCTTGTTGAAAAGTGTGATAAACCATAAAATACATGCTCTCCTTCAGTGATACCAGTACAATGCAAACATTTAATCTCTTTGGGGGATAAGCCTAGGGCTGCGTCCTGTTTTGGCAGCTGTAAAGATAGAAGTGTCTCTTTTCCGCTCCTCTGGCACTTTGCCTTCTGGGGGAAAAAGCTAGGGGACAGGTGGGGACCGACTGGCTCATGCCAGCTGACCTGTCAGCTTTAGACCCTGTGTGTTTGAATAAAAGGAGGGAGGTGTACGGGGGGAGTTTGGTGAGGGGTGATGGGCCCTGGTAGGGTATGCGTCCAGTGTCTGGTGTGTGTGTGTGTGTGTGTGTGTGTGTGTGAGAGAGAGAGAGATAAAGGGAGAGGAAAAGAGATGGAGGAACAGAGGATGACAAGAGAGGGAGACAGAACAGGATGGTACTGCTGATGGAGATGGGGTGTGACAGTTCTCCCTGGGATTGTGTGATTAATTGGGATCAGGTCACCTCTTCAATGTCTGGACAGTAATGCTATGCAGTCTCATATGGCTATTTACATACAGTGGGCTCCCTGGGCTCCACACACACACACGCCCGCGCTGGGGAAACAAAACACACACCCCTCTATGTGGAATACTGTCATTATTTTTAGCTCAGATACTAGTCCAAGTTGTTGTAGTAGCAGCAGTGGAGCTTGTTGGTTTCCATGTTGTATTCAGATACAACTTTTTTTCTTGTTTTTCTTTTTCATATTTTCCTTGTGCTGGAACAAATATATGTACTTGACAAGAGCTCCTACTAAGAAAGTGGTTGTCGGTGCTGAAGTTCCTGTGTTACCTTTTGCAAACTCTGTCTCAAAGCACCAGCCCCTCTTTCAGAAGAGGGGATAAGATAGCATCCCAATGGAAAGCGCAGATACTAAGAAGACACATGGCACTGAATAATTTATGGCCCAGCAAAATAGAGACAGCCACTTGAAGTCCTGAGTAAGTAGGAGATATAGACAGTGGTGACATATCAAGCCACAATAAAGACACAGGGAACAGTGCAGAAGGCAGGGGGAAAACGTTCTGTGAATTTCCTGAGTTAAGAGTTTGTTTTGGTTTCCCTGCACTAGCTGCCTCTCTGTTTGAAAGTTGCATTGCTCTGCCTTGTTTACCAAGTCCTCTTGCTGCTCGCTCTGTCACACCGGGGATAGTACCCAGGTGAGCGCCGCTACACACAAGGAAGAGAGAAGCCAGTGGCCCTTTGATTCCCGGCTGCTGGTTCCCTCAGATTAGCTATTCTCTCTATACCTTGATGAATCCACTGGCAGAGCAACCACTTCCATCCCAATCGGGTGGCAGAGGCATGGTGGCTTGCTGACTGGCTGGCTGACAGGCTGCCAGTTTGGGTGCTGGCTGTTTGCAGGCTAGGTGGGTACGACATTTAAGACTTGGCCCCTGTTGGGCACAGAGACAGATACCCCAGACGGCCGTCGGAGCTTCCAGGCCCCTCCAGTCTCTCCCCATTACACCTCAGCAGCACTGATGATGGCAGGTCGCGGCGGAGAAGCTGTCCTCATGCTGCCCATCACATCCCTGCCACTTTCATCTCCTTGCTCACTTCAAAAGTGACATCTGTCATCACTAAGAAGCTCGGAAGCGCCGTGTTCCTGCGATGTGCCGCTTTGATGGTGATTTGGCCCCAGGCGTTTGTCATACATAACTTAGGTGGAGAACAATGTGAAATCAGACTTGGATTTTAAAGGGAAAAAAGAGCCTAAGTACACTACAGGCGGGTAAAATCACAATCGCTCTAACCACTGGAGGGAGTGAATCAAAGTGCAGCGTGAGCTGGAAGAAGACTCTTTCGTTGCTCGTATCACAGCCTTGTCAGTTTTCTTCTTGTTCGCCTCGTTACTGTGTCCCCATCTGCTGAATGAAGCAGCTGCCAATGGCAACCGATCAGCCTGGTGGTATAACTATGTGCCATTTAGAGAACTTTCTGATTGCATGCTTTTGCTCTGCACCCACAGGCATACTCGTAGCACACGACTGCAACCGACAACAATATTATCAACAGCAACCCAGCTTGTCAACAGGGTTCATGAGGTACAGGCTACAGTTAGACATACCACAAGTGTAGTGTGAAGCATATTCATCTGGGTTAAGTAAGTGTGTGTTGGATGCTTGTGGAATGAGGACTGTACTGTGTGTTGACACAGAAGGAATGGGTGGTTCAGCAAGGTTCAGTGTGTTTGGTTGATGTTTGCGAGGAGCTCTGCAAATGTGTGTGTGGTTAGCTGTGTGTGTAGGTGTGCAGCACAAAGAGCGATGTGTGTGGCTATTTGTAAAACTCAGATATGATGACCCTGACCATGCTTTTCACCAGAGCTGTCAAAAACACGCCTCTCTTACTGACCTTGTTTTGACGTCATTGATATTTGACCTCCCATCTTTAGCGATGTCCCAATCAACTTCTGTAGTCTTCATATCTGTCAATGTAACGTTTAGACCCAACTTCTCACACTGTCTTTCTCAACCGCGATTTCCCATTGTCTTTCACTTGTTTTTTGTCTGTTTGTCTCTTGCTGTCTTTCTCTCCCTCCTTTTCGTTCTTCCTCTCTCTGGGGTTAACCCAGAGTTCAGCCATCCCTCTTTCTCACCTCTCTGTGACTGACAGGCCTGTCTTCCAGATGGCTGCCAGATTGCCAAGCTCCTTGTCAGTTCATATTAAGCTTTGTCTGATTAATGCATAATTTAAGGGCCTGTTAAGTTCCCCACAAATATATGTGTATCCAATTTGCGCTGTTAGGCTATGTGACATCACCGCCTAACTATTTATTGTTGGGTTTTTTTTCTACTTATGGCCTCAGCTTGGGTAAAAACCCTGGTGCTCCACCTTTCTCATTGCTCCGTAGTCCGCTAACGTAAACTGCCACTGGAACCGACGTGGAACAGGATGAATTAAACTTGTTTACCTCTCACTTTCGGATACACATTTATATTTGGAGGATACCAAATATTTTGTGCGTGTGTGTGTGTGTGTATATATGTGTTGCTTCGTGTGAGTGTGTGCCAAGCCACAAGTATTTTGAACAAAACAAGGGTCAGACCTGGAGCTTACTAACATGGCTCTGTTTGAGTTTGTTCAACTGAATGATGCTTTTAGGTTAGGTGATTCCTAATTAGGGTTGGGCATCGAGAACTGGTTCCAACTTGGAACCGTTTAAACCGTTTGTTTAGAAAAACTTTTTTAGATTCCGATCATCGGTTCCAAACGCGCAAGTTTTGGTTTCCGTAGTAACCACCGGATTTCCGGAAGTGCTTGCCGCGCCCGCGCCCTCTTGTTCTGTTGCAGCCATGGCGCACGGTAAGCGGCACTCAAAAGTGTGGCGTTAATTTACTTTAAAAAAGCCTGGCTCGGCACAGTGCAACACACGTAACAAACGTATTTCTTGCACGGGAGGATGCACTACAAATATGACCAAACACCTACGCCTGCATGGTGTACAAATTAAGGAGTTTAGGTTATTTGACGTGCTGCGCAGGTCCACTGTCTCGTCCTCCTCGGGCAACCCTGCGCTAACCAACGTTATTAACGTTACCTCGTCACAATCAGGTAAGTGATTGTAGTGTAATAACAAAGCCCTTGACCAAATTGCTAATTGTGGTGAATGACAACGTTACTGAGATTATGTTTTTTCCCTCGTAGATGAATGTAGCGTTACGCAAATTGCCCCCCTCAAAGAATCAGAATTTAGAATCGAAAAGAACCGAAATCGAAAGTAAGAATCAGAATCAGAATCTTTCAAATCAACCTACGATGCCCAACTCAATTCCTAATACAGCTATACAAACAGATATTACATAGTGCAAAAACTGCGTATGTTGAACCCACCCCCCCCCCCACACCCCCCCCCCCCACCCCCCCCACCAACAAAACAAACTGATCTTTCTATGTTACTCATTGTCAGATAAAATAAATAACAA
>CM022485.1:25516183-25584079 GCA_011952105.1 Coreoperca whiteheadi
AAAGGGGGAATTCTGTGCGGGCCAGGAGGGGCCCCGTTCCCTTTTCACCACTTAAGGGGGGAAAAAAGAAGGGGGCAAAAACGGCGTTTGTTGAACCCCCCCCCCCCCCCCCCCGTAGCTAACAAGACAATACACCTGTAATTAAGTGTTTTTTGGCCTTTCAAGCTTTTAAAAAAAATAATTTATCAATAGTGAAACAGCTGAATGCCATTGTTCGACACTGATGTTCATCTGTGTATTCATTTGTCTTTAACAAGGTGGCTTATTAATAAAAATAATTGGTTGGATGGCTTGGATGGGTCACAGTGGATCACATACGGAGGTTTTCTTAGCTGTGCTCAACTACTGTTTAAATGCATTTCCCATTAAAATGACCACAGATTTTTTAGATCACAATATGTTTTGACATCAAGTATTTGAACTCTCATCTGACCACAAAGTATTGATGTACTTTTAATGTGGCCTTTGCAGAAAGCAAAAGTAGCCTAATGGTTCGCCACCCACTGTTACCTGAGTAGCCTGTTCACAGTGAGATCAGATTGGATTGTATTTGACACTGCTGCACCTTAACAAAGCAAATTCCTCAGCACTTGTTTAACTGTGAGTGTGCTCTTACAGTATGTGTGTGTGTGTGTGTGTGTGTGTGTGTGTGTGTATCCCTTAGGCATTCCTGTGTTGGAGTTTTGTAGTTTTGTGCTATAGGCCTCAGTGTGTTGTATGATTGATGCTCTCCTGACTCACACCCACTATTATGTTTATCATTCATCTGTTCCAATGCAGTCACTCTAGGGTAAACTGCAGCTAGAGACACAGGGCTGACACCATCAGCATGGTACACACAGAACAGTCACACACATCAGAAAGATATTTCTGTCCATCTTTCCATTTGCTTGTTTGCCCATCTATTCATCGAGCTATCAATCTGTTTCCCAAAATGTGGGTATAAATAACTGATCCAAGGCCCTCCTCTACACCTGTAATTAAAGTGGAGGGATACGCAACCTGAAACTGCTAATTAGCCAACAGTGAAAGACTGTTGTAGGACTGGTTGCCTTCATGGGTTAGATTATGCAGGAATATACATGGATGAAAAATATAAAAGGATATGAGCGATACATTGACAGAGTGGTTGGTGGAGTTCTTCCAGATTTTCAAGCAACAGTAGCAAAGGGATGGCGAGGGGACCAGAGCTAGGCCAACCTAGACACAATGCCCCTGGGCTGACAACACACTGGTATCTGGTCAGAGCAGAACAGCCTGCAGGTACTAAGGGGGGGACAAAAGTCTACCTGAACCATCACACACACACACACACACACACACTCTTCTTTCAGCCACACTCCTTAATACAGATACACTATGCTTAACTTAATATCCCCTCTCACATACATGGGTGTATAATTATGCGGCTTGGAAGCATGGTTTTCTTAAGCTCCATTTGATCTGAGTATAGTTTCAGTTACACTTTCAGTTTCAGTTTCATTAAAAAAAGATCACTACAATCAGCCTGTGAAAATACAGATGTTGGAGTATCTACTTAATTTATGTGTTGTTGTCCCAGCATCATAAGTGTCTCTCTCTCTGTCTCTCTCTAAATCATAATAATAGCAGTAATAATGAGATAATAGGATAATAATGTCGGTACAAATGTCCACCTGTACCGTACCAGTATTCAGAAGAGTTTAATGGCTTCATCTAGTGCCTCAGTGATAATGAAGAGAAACAAATGTAGAAAAGACCTCCCTTCCCACATTAAGTGGCCAGGGGATTTAAAAAGGCTCTAAGGTCATTTTTAGTGGGTGTTTAACAGGAGTTAAAAGAAGCTGAAATCTGTACTGGCACAGCAGTGCTCAGTCCATAAAAATCACTGACATGGCCAGCTCAGATGGGATTAAATTCACGATGCTCTGGTAAAAATGACGGCACACCTCGTCTCCTTGTGTAAAACCTTAGTTATGACCACACTGATGTTACTGTTATGAATTTTTGTCTTTTACTTTCTTAGAGGTGAAGTACTCCAATGTAACTCTACCTGCTACTGCAGCATAATCACAATGAATCGAAAATGCATCCAAGAGAGTCATATAGAGTTTATTATATCTATATAATCTATTATCTATCTATCTATCTATTATTATAATCACATGACATACCTCTTATACCACACCAGCTTTCTACAGCTGAAAAATAAACACATTTATGCTACATGTGGTAGCTGAATGTAAATGTCACATTCCCAAGTACTAGCTCATCAAGTTCAGCGCCGGTACACGAGGGAGGCGGGGGCCCACTTCAAACAGAGCCTGCCGAGTGCTGATGAAAGTGTCGCCTCGATGGCACAAGCTGCAACTTTCATTTGTTTAGCAAGAGCGCTGACAGATCTATCAGTCATAAATATCCTGGAGAGAGTGATGGAGGAGAAGAAATGAGAGGATATCAGAAGGGGGGAGTGGGGGGTGAGACCTTCAGACATTTATAGTTGTGTGTGTGTGTGTGTGTGTGTGTGTGTGTACGTATTTTCCTCTTCATTAAAACAAGATTCAGGATTCAGGCATCCGCTTGCCAGTGCCTGAAGCCGTCAGTGTATCTCCGGTAGCTGTCAATGAGATGGGGCCTTAAGAATGAGTTACACACCCACCCTCACTCATCACAATTGTCATATAAGATTCATTTGTACACATATATGTGAGAAAACCTCCCACGCACACACACACACACACATATGTGCCCTGCCTTTTTCCACCCGCCACACACCCATGGCAACTGCGCAGAGCCGAGTGCTGCGGTTTCAGTCGTGCACCGCATGCATAAATCATCGCTCGTCTTGGGAGCAACGTATTAATCAATGATAGAAACACGAAAACATTCTTTTGCGCTAATCATCAACACTGTGTTTGATCTATCCAGAGCTTTAATCTTGTCTTATGTGGACAGAACCGTGCCTGTTGAGCACGAGAAGCATTGTTGTAGGTGCATTACAGCACTCTTAGCTGTGGACAAGTTTACACTGATTGTTTCATGTATCTAGGCCTGGGCTCCTGACGCCTGCAATGCTTTTGAACCTGGGCTTTTGTGTCCTCCAACAGAGCTTTTGTTCTAGATGAAACAGACTATAGATGGTCAGCATCCATCACGTGCCCGCGTACCCACACACACACACACACACACACACACACACACACACGCATACTGCAGGCAACTTGGCATGTAGACCCATACTGGTGTACAGCAACATGTAAACCCATGCTCACACATATTTATGGAGTGCGTGTGTGTCTGTGAGGGTAGACAGGGGCATCTGTTTTTTCCTCAGCAGTACAACACCCTACAAGAGCAATCTCAATTACAAGAGAGACTTGAGAATTAAAGTTTCATCTTACTGTAACACCGTGGCCTCTTCCAGGCACATCACAGCACTGTTGTTTTCTTTTTAACACCACCGCCATGTTTGTTCTCTCTGAAGGATGAAGTTCACTTTTATTTAAAAAGAAATTTAAAGTAGGGAGGAACGTCTACATATGCAGTTGTCCACACAAACAACCAGGCTTATATATAATGTTGATACTCAAATCCTCAGTTTGCACTGACAAAGAAATCCATTTTACATTTCGGGTATTTCACTCAGCGTCTCATCTAGTGCGATTTACAACGACTGCAACGGTAGACTGAGTTTTAATTTATCTATGCAAACAATAGTAGTGTGTAGTAAGTGTGTTAGGGTCAAAGCCACCAAGCATCAGATTTGCGAGTCAACAATGTAAAAGCCAGAGAGAAGAAAAGGAGTTTTTCTTTAGAGGAAGATAGGATAGATCTCGTATAAAATATTGTATTGAAAAACATTGTATGGTTTTAGTATTGAGGAAATAAAAAAGCCAAAGTAGTTTAAGAGAATCCTGACAGCATTCTTGTGACACTGGCATGCCAGTGTGTTTCTGAGCAAATGCACATGCCTTTAATTCTGGTGAGCGTATTCTTTGTTAAATATGATTCTTTAAACAACAATTTGAGGGCCTGTTCGGCAAGAAAATGCGACTGCACTGTTTCTGCAACATTTAATCCACCTGTTTTAATATTCTGAATCAGGAATCATGGCTTCAGCATCACAGCTGAAACATTACACACAGTTACAAAATAAGCATACTTGTTGCCCCAAAAGTCTGTTTCGTAAAAGCTGCATGTGCGACAGCGACAGTGCAGCAGGCCTTTGGTTGTTTTCTTTTTTGAGGTGGCAGAATCTTGGTCACGCTTGTTCTCATGGTAATGTAACAAAAGCTAACACCAGAAGCCTTTGTGCTTGGATGTGTTCGAAAATAAAAGGAAAAAAGGGGGACAGCAAGATTTTCTCGCAAATACTAGGGGGGTGCTGCATGAAAAAGTAAATCAGCATCCTAATATCGGGGCCTCTTAATTTTTCATCAGACGTGATGAAGTGAGCTTCGACTGATGTTTCCTGAAAGTGGCAACACGTGTCCCTCTTACCCGGCTGGTGCAGTCCTCTCGTCTACAGATGTGTCACTTGATGTACCCATCGATGGCACACTGCCACTTAATAAAATATCACTCTTGCTTTGACAGGGAAGCCTTAATTGAGTCCCTTGTCAGTTTTATCAAACTGTGTGTTATCGTCGTTTGAAATTTTTTTCCTCTTTTTTCCCCCTCAGTCTCTCTCTTGGTCTTATGGAATATGCTAGCAGTTGAATCCTCTGTAACCAAGAGAGAAGAGGGGCGGGGTTGAGAAAAATGAAAAAAAACGTGGAAGAACAACACTGGGATCGAAAGAGGGAAACAAAAAAAAGAAAAAAGAACAAGAGTACAAGTGAGAGAGAGCCAGCAAGAGAGAGAGGAGCAGAGAAAGAGCCTTCGGAGGCTATCTTGTCATTGGATTCATAATTCAGGTTCATGATTTTAATTTCCTTCTGTTCTTATCAAAGGCCGTTGGAGCAGCAGGGGGAAGGCTGGTAGTTAGCTGGATAACTGCATATGAGATGAGCTGCAGCGCACCGTCGCAATGCCTGGACGACATAATAGGGATGGAAATGTGCCAAGAAGAACAGAGTATCCACTCACTCACAGTGACTTCGTCTTTCAACCAGCAAAAGCTCACAATCATGCGTTGTTTACAAAAACCCTTTTTTGACATCATCTCCGTTTTTCCTCAGAAGCCATAAGCAATCTGTCATCCCCAAAAGTATATTCAGTCGCACACACAGAGAAAGGCAATGTGCTTGTGTAAAGCCCCATGCAAATGCTGCGAGTGAATAATGAATTTTGACTGTTTGGATGAAGTCTTTTGATTTTATAATATTCTCTTGTATGTCTATAATAAAAATGCTGTTCTATCAAAGTCTATGTGTTTACTGCAATGTAGCAACACTGCCACAAGCTTATACAGCTGCTGGGCCAACGGTTTAGGTCGGTAGTCGGCGTTTAGATTCGTGTAAGAGTTTGGTTAAGCCAGTTTGAGGGTCCATAAAGGCTTCAAATAGGTACAAACTAAATAATAGTGTCCGTGTACGCTGCCGCTGCGTTGTGTCTATTGCACAACCTAGAGGGCGCTGTAGCAGCCCCAACCGAGATTTATGCTCCCACTGCTCCCTTACTTTGAACGCACATGCAACTCCTCACACACGCACACGCACACTATTGAAGATGTTTTGATGTCAGTTTCTTTCTCAATGTTTCCTTCCTCCCTCATCTTCTTAGTTATGTATTCTCCCTCTCCTTCCTCCGTTTTTTTTTTTTGTCTCCCCCTACCTTCAATCTGTCTCTCTCCTTCTCTTTCTCTCTCTCTTGTTATTTCTTCCTGTCCCTCGCACCCTCTCCCTTTCTCTCTATCTTTATTTCTTTGGCTTTGGTGCTTACAGGACCCAGTAGTGCCACTGTACTTCTCAGTCAGCCATTTGATCATTAATTTATCACAGTTCCAGCAGTTTGTTTGACAGGTGGAAGTGCTTTCATCTAACTAGCGCCAGGCATTGCTGAATGAAGAAGGTAACCCAGACCTAGGTGTTGAGTAAGCAGGTGAGCTTGGAGTTGAACGAACCAGTAGGTCTTTCAGCGCAGGATGAGCGAGTGCGGCAAACGTGGGCCTACTTGCCAACTGGGCAAGTGAGCTGGCCTGTAAAAGGCAGTCATGCAGGCCTGCCATGCGGCATGTCGATCCTAACAGCAGCGAGCGCTTGTCTCCCACTAACTCTCCGCCAGACTCCTTTAGATCTCAAACGCTTACCTGGATATGTTGGTGGCGCCTTCTTCTCTCTGCTCTCCCACTTTCCTGTGTGCGTTTTCTCAAAGTACGTAAGGTTTTATTGTACTCTAAATTAATAAAGCCATTGCCTCATTGTTGAATAGCTGGAATAAGCCTCATGTAAGTTGAGTCAACATAAAGTTGAACGTAAACTAAACATGCCATTTGTGAGTAAATGACCAAACAGTGTGTGTTTCTCTGCAGACCTGGATTCCTCGTGTCGTCTCTCTGTCCTGCCACCCTCCCTCTCTCACTTCAGCAGCAGACCATTCAAAACAGACCATCTCCTTTCCAATATTCAGTATTTCCGCTGCTCTCTAAACTCACCACACACACAAGCACACACTTTGTTCTGTAGTTTAGTGCATTCAGAGTTAGACTTCACAGTGTGTGTTTTTGCTTTTATTATCGTTTAATAAATGCTTGTGTATAATTATGCTGGTTACTTTAATGCCGCACCAGAGTGAATAATTTGCCAACCTCTTCTGTTGAACTCCAACTCCTTCAACCTATTAATGGTAATTTTGGTTATAGTTATTAATTTCATTATTAATCGGATTTCCAAATTGATAGTGGATTTTATGAGACTGAATCAATTAATTAGCTTCTCCCTTGTTTAAGGGTGGTGCCCTCCGCTTATTAATTAAAGTTATTATTTATGATTATCTTTGATAAATCTTATAGCAATAATGAATTGATTGCACCTACACAATTTGGTGCCCCTTTAACTATCCCTTCCATCCCCAGTTCTATTATTAAGGCATTATTTCACTTAGATGCTACGAATAGCATTGTCTATGTGTTATTTATATAAATATGGTGTGTACTAGATGCTCTTAAAAGACCTCGAAGCCTAGGGCCTCAGAGGAGACCAGTGCTGGCTCTCCCTTAAGGGCCTTTCACACCTTTCTGGACTCCAGCACCAAATCTGTCTGAATTCTTTTAATGCACAGATTTGTTTTCTGGTCAAGACTGAGCGGGTTGCACTATGCTACAGTGTTGAACAATCGAAACCCATACATTTTCCGTTTCTTTCTTTCTTTCGGAGTAATACTCTAGTTCTCCTGTGTGTTCTCTCTTTCCAGCCTCTTTCTTTCTGTTCCCTCCCTCTATACCCGGAATCAAGGTCTGCTGGGGCATTTTTAAGACAGAGGCTTCCTGGACTATTTTGGTATCAAAGCTTTGAGGCAGCAAGAGGCAAGCTCTCTGAAGTTGACATGTAAGGAGGGGAGGGCCTTCCTCTCTCACTGGTTTGTAGGGGGCAATGGGGGGGGGGGGGCACTCACAGTAACCCTGCCAGGACCGATCTCTACTGGGGATATGCGCCTCAAACGCTCCCCTTCAAGCCCAGACCCTCCCGAGCCATTTGGGAGGCTTGCGTTTCATATGTTTGGTGCCAGGTTGACTGGATGTATGGATGTATGGTGTAAGGGTTTATATGTTATATGTCTACATTAGCAAGTTAGTGGTGGTGCATTTGAGTGTTGTCACACTCATTTTACATTTTTGATCCGTCCCCTACATTCTCCACCTCTACATGTTTTACAACCTACATTTTGTCGTTATAACTGTATATGCTATGATCTTCTGTTGTGAATTTATTCTTCACGCACGACATCTATTGTCTGTCCCTCCTGGGAGAGGCATCCCCCCCCCCTCTCCCTGAGGTTTCTTCAATTTTTTTCCCCTGTTAAAAGGGTTTTTCCTTATTCATATCGAGGGTCTAAGGACAGCGGGTGTCGTGTGTTGTACAGATAGTAAAGCCCTTTGAGGCGAATTGTGATTTGTGATATTGGGCCGTATAAATAAAATTGAATTGAAAAATCGAATTAACTGAAATTAAGCTTCACAAAGCAACTTCATATATTGGCGGCCCGAAATCGCAGCAGGATGTAACTGATCCTCCTCCCCTCAACATCCAGAAGTATTCATTAATGTTTCTGAATCCGACGACAATGAAATACACAGTCTTAACTAAATACTTTTTAGTAGTAGGTGATGGTGCAGATGTCATGTTCAGCCAGTCCAGCTTTCTCCAGGTTTGTGCTTACGAACTCCTAATCAGAAAACAACTTTGTATTTGAGTCCAGATGTTGCATTTATCACTTCTATGTGTGAACAACATATTATTGGTTACCCTGACATTAGAAATGAATTTGGGCAAATGAAGTGAATGGGAATTTTGTGTCTGTGCAGCTCCATTTTTAGGGTGATTAGATGTTGTGTTTTTTGCATAAAAATCTTGCCTGCAGCTTTAATGTGAATTTAACTAGCTCCAGCCATATGTGGTAGACTGTTGTCCAGATGACCTCCTCTTTTTTCGCTCGATGCTGAGGAAGTCCAGCCTACAGAGGATCTGACTGTGAATCGGTCTGACCTGGCTAGTTTCTCTACCAACACACTGCTCCCTGATTCATCTGCTGCCAACCCCTTCAAGTTATTCATCTGGAAGAAATATGCATTCATCATTGTATTTTTAATCACACCAAATAGATAGACAAAGAGAATGCCTTAGGGAGAGGGGGAGCAATCTACAATTCCCAAAGCTCAGATGGTATTCCTGCCCTGCATCGTCAAACATTCCCCAAATTGACTCTGAATGAATTTATTTTTAATGTGTGGAAGATGCTCTACCACAGAGGATAGAGATGGTGTGTATATGACTATGTGTGCGTTTGTGCCCTTGTCTGTCTGCAGTGTAATAACATGTTTCTGTGTGTTTGCCTCTTTTTGTATGGTTGTACGTGCATGTATCAGTAATGCAATTGCACATGGTGTACACATTTACCTGTGGTCATGTCGGGATGTGTGGTTTTGTCTTTGTGTTTCTATTTACGAGCACTCGTGTTTTTCGAGATTACACATGGAAAACATGAACAAGAAAGCAAGATTAGGTAGTGTCCAAAACAAATCCCTGAGTGTATTTTCTTTTTTGCTTATTAATATTAAGCATTATGAGACCGCACTGCTTTCAAAGATGTCCTCACAAACCCACCACAAAGCTATTAAAGTCTCCGTCGCATAATCCCTGTTTGACCGATCTCCTTCCCAATCAAAGCCTGCTATTGTAGTGGAGCTGTTTGGCCTAGCCAGCCCTGAACAAATGAGCAAGCTCATCCCTCCATTCTCCATTCTATTGTATTCATTAATAAATTAATTTATCAGCTCGTCTTGGTTCCAGCCTAATTGAGTCCCATTGCAGCCTTCTAAGTAGGACACGTACGGATCCGACAAATGGAATGGTATCCGGCCCTCAGTCCTTTGGGCTATGCCTTGGCCCTGTACCCTGCAACACACTGCTTTGTTAGCTGCTCCACATGCGTGTGTGTGTTTGAGTGTGGATAGATCTGATACCGCTTTCATCTGCTTTGAGCTATCTGTTGATTGTCTCAGAGCAGTGCGGTCCTATTCTGTGTTGGCTGGGATGGATTGGAAGGTGGGGGTCGCTCTAGGAAGATAGGAAGAAAGAGAGAAGAGCAGAGGGAAGAAGGGGGCTTCCTGTTACCTCATCAGAGATGAGCCCCTACAGTGTTGTGTCTCTGCATATACACATCAACAAATGCACAAGTTTGTGCGCGCGCGCGCACACACACACCCACGCAAACAGATGTGGGCTCAGAGAAAAGGGAGGTTCTTCTATAGCTTAATGCCATTACATTAAATTTTAAATAATGTTATGCAAATCAGAAATGACAGGAGATTATCTCCTTGGGACTTTGAAAGGGATTCGTCAGTTCTTATTCCAATAGCCCTGGAAAATAGCCCAGACGTCCTGAGTGGAGAAATATGGCAGGGCGTGACGGAGCCTGCCACTGCTGAAAGAGGAGACCGTGAGAAAAGGCCCCAAGTGTTGGCTATTAAAATCAATTTACCCAGGAAGTCAATGAAGAGAAATCCCTTAGTAAAGGCACCTCCCAGGACAGCTCAGGGGTCCTGGAAGAGGAGCACAGGCGAGGATAGAGGATAGGATCGCCGCATGCCAAGGTGAAAGTAACACACGCCAGAGAAAGGAGGAGGAGATAGGGGGAGGCAGGGAGGGGGGAGGACTGTCTTTCATGTTTTCCCCTTGTGCCTGTATTATCTCGACAGCCCTGCCGTATGTGCAAGATAGTTTTAAAAGAGCTTGGCCTGGCGTGGATGCGTCCTGCCTGCAAGGCTTCACATGGTGATGGAGACGCGCTTTGTTGAGTTGAGTTGTAAGAGTTGGACGCGGAGGAGAAGCAATGGGTTTACAGTGTTGTTAGGGAGCGATGGCGGTCCTGTGGTTTGTTGTCCTTCTACCAATTGCCAGTATGTGCTGACATACTGTATGCACATCATGTTGGGGGATGTAGCGGGGTCCAGTGCTCATCACATGGCTACTTCATTTTCCTCCCCCCTTTCCACTCTCACAGGCCAGGCCTGGAGTGCGGCAGCCATGCTTGCACAGCAGCCTGTCTCAATATTATGTTAGGGACAGAGCCATGCATTACTGAGAAAACAAAGTCTTGTCGGGAAGGGGGGGGGGGGACTTTATCAGAGTCATTCCATAAAATATTGATGAACATAATTTAGGTTCTTAGGCACTCCAAAGCTTCCTGAAGAGTGTATCTGTTTTTATGGCAAAGTACAGTCCTGGTCTACCGGAGCAGACGGCGAGAAGAGTGCCGTCTTGCGTGTAAATTGCATGTTATGTAGACTAACTGCAGGCAATTGCATGTTATTGAGATGGAAGATGAGGCAGAAACTTGTACCTTCTCCCACGCATGGAAAGTATGTCAACACCAAGTTATTGTAACAGACACTTTATTATGTTATATCTGAAAAAGAAATGTATGAGGTACATTTCAAAATTATGATCATCTCATGATATTTTTATTCTTCTCTTCTTTTTGAATATTCTTCCCTATTCTGTCAGAAAACAGAAATAGCATCTGGGCTCCCTTTTGGTGTATATGTTTTCCCGTCTCTCTCTCTGGCTCTCTCCTTCAGTCATTTTGAGATAATGCAGGATTACGTTTCAATATTTTTTGCTTGCAATATAAAACTTTAGTGCTGCAGTTCTTATCCCTCTCTGTCTCTCAGTGCTGGTCCCTGGTGAGACCAGCCTGAGAATGGCAGCTTTAATTTGCAGGAAAACAAGTTGAGAATATTGATTTCAAAAAGTGCTCCCTTCTCCCCTTGGAAAAAAAGAAGAAAAAAAAAAACCTGTCTGCTATGTGAAAACCTGTAGCCTTCAATTAAGTGGGGCTTGTAGGTGTGTGTGTTTTCATTTGGGCACGGCGTTCACTTGAAATGACACATTAAAGGCTGTGTTTTACTTCAATCAGACTGTGAAAATATACACACAGACCTAAGTGTCTCTTGAAGGGCTCCGATGTTGGCACACACACCCGCCACCATACAGCACCAGACAGATGGGCGGTATTTATCTTAGAATAAGAACCATGTTCTCCTGCTCCAAGAAGGGAAAACATTGCCTTTCCCACTTCTGAAGATGACACGTGTCCTGGAATTCATGTCAGTTGATGTTCACAGGTCTCAAGTCTCCCTTCCCCTCCCTTAGACTTTTTGTAAGGCACAATAATCTTATACAGCCTTTTCTCCCCATGCACAAAACAGAAATCAGAGCTTTGCTCCTTGGCTCCATCCCCATGCTGGACTGTTGAACCACTGCGTTTCTATTTATTTTGACTCACAATAAACCTGCAGCGATTCATTTGATCTTATTTGGTGAATAGTCAGTCCCTGTGGTAAGGCTTATCCCCTTTAATGCAAGGCCTATTTGGGGTTCTGATCTGGTGCTTAGGGCCAGGCAGAGTTGGGTATCAACGCAGGGGCTGACTGGAGCTAGTGGTTGTAACACGCCATCCCAGAGGCTTTGGAAGTCATCCCGCTAATACAGACATGACTAAAGCTCCCTATCATCCCCCACAGAATGACACGGCATGGCTCCAAGACTTAACTCTTACAAAGAGCTTAAATATCTTAGATGTGTAATGCATAATGGAGGTGTATTCTGTACTTTGGGGCGCGGAGGATTCCCATCGCTGTGCTAGACTGTACTACAATAGCATGCTGGCTCATTCACCATCCCACAGCAGTGTCAACAGTGAGAAGTGCATGTGGATGGCTGAATAATGAAAGGATGAAGGACACAATGACGATATAAAGATTAAGGGCATTATCAGGTATGTCTATGCCCTTTTTTTGTGAAAAGGGCAATTTATGTTGATAGCAATGTCCTCCTGTGATGAGTAGAATAAGATCAACATTTGTTCTTCTTTCTTTCTCCTTTTGTTTCTACCACTATCCCTGCGCTCGTGTGTGTGTGTGTGTGTGTGTGTGTGTGTGCGCGCCATGTGTTCCTCTGTGTTTGCATGCACTGTGTGCTCAAGTTTGCTGAAAAGGGGGTTGGAAGCTCCCCTAGTGGCTCCTCCAGAGAATTACCTTTGAGAGTACCGCTCTGCAAACACACTAATGGCATGAAAAATAGCAAACATTACCATTCAATTTTTGTTTCCATATCAGCAGTCCAACTGTGTACCTTCTATTTTTGCTTGCTTACATATATATATGTAGAGGGAAAGGCTTGTTTGTGAAAAATGGTGTAAGCTCAAAAAGGGTGTAGGTATTTAGTGTTTGCAATTCAAGTACAATGTTCTCATCAACTACTACTAAATAAAATAAAAGTGTTAAGGGAGAGAGTTGTTTATTTTCATATACACGATTTTCAACTTGCAAGATGGTAATTTTCTTTGCCTTCACAACCACTGTGATCCACCCTAATATATTCTCTTTAGTACTGAGAAAAGTAGGCTGCAGAATAGCGCCTTTGAGAGTAGCAAATAATAATATGATCTGCTCTTTTTTTAAACTTAGATAATAAAGTTTTTCTGTTTAGACATTCAGTTTAATCCATGCGGTATTTGTGGGAAAGAAACATACTTGCAGGCCAAGACAAGAGGCACACACCTGCAAACAAACTTGGTAGTTAAATCTTAATTAATGACCAGTCTTTTAGGCTAATGTGCTGCAAAGAGAGTTTCCAGGGCTGTTGGTCTGGAGACAATGAAATGGATTTCCACACAGACCTGAATGTGTGTGTGTGTCTGATGACAGTAGATAGCCTCCCACTGAGCCTGCAAGCAATCCTGCTCTCTGATTAATGAAATGGAGATGAGATATATGGAAACATGCTGGAGGTTATATGTATGTCAGCGTGTGTTTGCATACACAATTTTGAGTATAAACGTGTTCCTAAAGTCTTCAGCTGAACACGAAGTGGTCCACGTCATGCTATTATGAGCTCAAAGATGTGAACGGTCTCCCTTGGCCGGACAATACTGCTAAGGCTATGACTTGTTATCTACACTTCACCTTTCATTTATGTGGTCTTAACATCGTGTGTGTGTGTGTGTGAGAGAGTGAAGAAGGGAGCAGTGAGAGAGGTGCTGTCCTGATCTGTTTGTTCTAAATTAATTAACTGCGTCCAATTTTTTTCATTACCTTGTTCCTCCTCTTTGAATGTGTTGTGCTGCTAGCCAGCTGATTGTATCAGGAAGCGGTCAGCAGCCATGGATATTTCAATTTCATTGGATTTAAAGAGGACTGGGAGGAGGTGTGCACATTAGCGCCTCAATACAATCGCATTTGTCAGCATGATCCTTTTTAAGTGCATTTCAATTAAGCCGCGATTCTTTGATTTTATTATGCCCCGGCCTTGCCGGCAAAATGCTCACTGCTGGTTGAACAAGGCTCTGTCTAATGTACACAATTTAATTTTCTTAATTGAGCTAACGTGCTTTTCATATCCTAATTCCTAGAATAATCTTTGATTCCTGTAGCTGCTGTGGCAGGCTTTTAATGAAAGAGGGCAGCTCAAAAACATCTGTTAGACCCGTGATTAAATCATCCGCACAACATCTGCATTTATGAGGGTGTTAGCATGCTGCCTGGCCCTTTATCTATTTTGGGCAATTATCTTGTGTGACTGTAGTAATACAAGATATTAATATAAATGTGTTTGTGTGGGTACCCCCTCTCCTTCGCACTGATGACTGTCATCTGGCTTTGTTTCCACAGACAACTCTGGCTATTGATACAATGTACCAGAAGTCTCCTTTTAAACAAAAGGAGGGGGGGATGCGTTGTGCTTTGTTTGAGGTGTGTGCGTGAGCTATTTGTGTAGACTCCTCTTCTGAAAGGTGGGAGGCGTGTTGAGCAAATCCGGTTTCCTCTTTGGCAAGCGGTAAGGTAATTGATTAAGCTGTTAAATACACACATACACACACAGAAGCACACACACCGTGCTCATAAGCATCCTCGATCGCACTAGCACATGGATGTGTTACACAGTGTTTCCTTACCTGCTGGCTTCACACAGTGTCGCTGGAGTACCAGCAGAAAGCCTTCTAGCCCACTGCAGTGTGAAACAGTACCTCTTCTTTCTGTTCCTCCCTCTTCGTTCCCTCCCTCACCACCTCACATCAGACCCACTTTTATCAAGAATCACATGAAATGGGGTATCAAATGAAAGCCATCGCTCTACCTCCTTAACCCCACCTACCTTCCCCTTCTCTTCTACCTCCCTCCCTCCCTCCGTCTCCTCCCACTCTTTTCCTGGTGACATGGTCATCTGTCCATTAAGAGATGGTGAGTCAGTCACCTGCCGTTTGGCCCCCTCCTCGTATGACACACGGTGGCACAGCACGGCTGTCATCGCCTCCACCGAGCCTGGATCAGGTGACCAGATTATCTCCTTTCCGGCTTCCATTTCCCACATTCTCATGTGCTACACTGAAAACAGATCACACACAATCAGGATGAAACCAGCCAAACGACCAGCCTGTCCACTTCGTGCGATTTCCACAACATGTGTCAGAGAAATGCTCAGGTCAGACCTTGTTGACTCAAAGGTCTTGGCATGAGGTTTAGAGTTTGATGGGCGATGTTCCAAAGTGACTAATGCTGCTTGTCAAGCATCCACCTCTCTGAGCTGAAAACCATGGTGTTTGGGGTGTTAGTGTGGCCTGGTGGTTAGAGAGATTGTTGGGTATCTAGAAGAACACAGGTTGGATCTCAGGCTGCAGCGACCACTGTGACCGGCCTGTCCAATTGTCATTGTTACCATGGCACCCATGGGACAGGCCACTGCTTTGGACAGGATGGTGACATTTCTCCTTTCTGCTGGGATCCCTTGCAGTTATTTGTGACAAAGCAATTTTTTCAAGCTTAACTTCTCTATGTTTTGCCCCGTGATGGTCTCTAGGGTTGCAAGAGGAAATTTAAATTATTGTAGACCATCCAGACTTGTACTTGTGTCATCTCCCCAGAAATGTTGTTGTGCGTACTGTAAAGAGCTTTCTGAAATAGTCCTCGACTGACCACATAGTGCATTACATCATTTGCTAAAATCTTGAAAGTATACATGACAAAGCCTGGAATTTGGACTTTTATGCAGCTTTCGTGACGTTTAGAGCTGGAGGTGGCAGAGCTTAAGATGTTGAGGTTCTCTTTGGGAGTGACGAGGACGGACAGGATCAGGAACGAGTACATCAGAGGGACAGCTCATGTTAGATGTTTCGGAGATAAAGCCAGAGAGGCCAGATTGAGGTGGTTTGGACACGTTCAGAGGAGAGACTGTGAATATATTGGTAGAAGGATGCTGAGGTTGGAGCTGCCAGGCAGGAGGTCTAGAGGAAGACCAAAGAGGAGATTTATGGATGTAGTGAGAGAGGACATGAAGTTAATTGGTGTGAGTGAAGAGGATGCAGAGGACAGGGATAGATGGAGGCACATGATTCGCTGTGGCGACCCCTGAAAGGGAACAGCCGAAAGGAAAAGAAGAAGAAGACTTGATCAGACTTTGGTGTTGTCAGCCAGAAGGTTCAGCAAGCCGCTACCCTGAGCAATGGGTCTAAAAACCCAACCAAAGCTTGATGTGTCAGTCTTAACATTCAAAAAAACCTTTTGACTCTACAGATGACAGAAAAGTAGGATATTTGAATAAAAAAATCATTATTGTATATTTCAGCTTTGATTGCAGTGTGCAGTTGCTGTTGATTAAAGCCCCCTTTATGACCTATGAAAAGTCAAGGGGTCAACAAAGAGGAAGGGAGTTGTCTTAAGTTCGGCCAGATGTTGTTTATTTTATTGTGTCACAGCAATGTCATGCCATTCATTACACGTCCCTGTGGTCGTGGACAGATGAGTGTCTTCAGAGTGAAGACACACCCAGGGATAAGTCTAATTGCTTCTGTACTGCCATTGTCTTTAAAGCCCCATTTTGTGGCTGCTGCGCTAACTGGTGCAGCAGCAAGGGACACATGGATGCACACTGGCAGTGCCCTTCATGTGGTGGGTACTAGTTTTGTTTCTGATTATGGAACATGATTTTGTTTTTTCCTTCTCTCATTTTTTATTGCTGTCTCTCCTTGTGCCTGGTCTGTTTTAACTGCTTGGGTTTGGCTGTCCATGGGCGGTGCTGTGTTCCCAGTGCCGGCATGGATGTTCTCCCTGCCTCACTGGTACCCACATTAGGGAAAAACTTTCCGTAACCGCTGAACCCACCCAGAACCTTTCTGCCTCAGACTCTCTTTCCCCTCAGTGACTGACTTTTATTCAGGGCGCACAGAAAACTTGCAGCCAAATAATAATCGAAGGGTTGAGCTTGAAATTCTCCCGTAAAGAATAGTGCAACAATATCACCTCAAGGTATGATGATTGACATTTTTAAACAACAATACATCATTCCAAAGAATTCTCAATAAATGTGTTTGGCTCTGTGTGGTTAGCATTGCAAAAGAGGAATTATCTGCTCTGTCCGGCTGTGTTTGATGGTGCATATTCCCCCAGGACCAAGCCTGTGAGAACTTCTTGTCTAGATACTCATCACTTCAATGTGTAAAATGTTTCTGACAGATGCTCCAGTAAAAGTCCAGTGCCATCAACTCATTCTCCCTCTTGTGCGCTCCCCAAAGACAAATCTCAGAGCCAGTTTGTGTAGAGAGAGCTCAAATCCTTGACCTGCCCCCTTCCTGAGACCTCTCCTGGTGGAGTGGAGTGTAGTAATCTGACCAGGGTACTCGTTGCAGACTCAGTCAAGTCCCCTCTGTTGTGCTATTATCAGCTGAGTGTTATTACCCCTCTTTGCACAGGAAAATATGCCTTGATTTCCATCGACCCGTCCCCGAATCAATGCTTTTAAAAATCTGAGACACCTTTTACTTAAGAGCAAAAGCATGCATTTTATGTTTTGACATGGTCATATTGATTGGGGTGGTTGGGAGACGGGTGGAGTGGGATGGAAAGGGGGTGTGGTGGGGGTGTTGACCTCCCTCTCGTTCTTTCTCTTTCTCTCCTCCAATCTTCGCGCGTCTCTCTTTTGCGCTCTCGGTCGCTGCCACTGTCTGCTAACACTGCCATCCTTAATGGCTTTCCTGTGCTCCATCTACGTCCCCCCACCCCACCAACCCATCTCTCTCTTGCATCCCCTCCATCTCCCCGTCCTTCCTCCCCCCTCTCTTCTCTTTGGAGCCCCCTTTGCACTGTGCACGTTTCCCCCCACTAATCAATACTCAGTGTTCCCCCCCTGTCCACACCCCACGTCACTCACATTTGGCTCGCTGATAAATTATGGATGGGGGGCCTCTCACATCACATCTAAAATTTCTATTGTGTTTGTCAATGGATGATCGATACTTCACCCCGCCACAT
Organism: Coreoperca whiteheadi; assembly: GCA_011952105.1. Taxonomy (NCBI): domain Eukaryota; kingdom Metazoa; phylum Chordata; class Actinopteri; order Centrarchiformes; family Sinipercidae; genus Coreoperca; species Coreoperca whiteheadi. The sequence continues at coordinate 25,534,128 of CM022485.1, forward strand.
CCTCAAAGCACCCAGTGCTTCTGCTCTCTGTCTACTTTCATCCCCTGTCTCTTCTACCATTTTTTTGTTTGTTTATGATTTTGGTTGGCTGGAAGTGCTTCTGGTGCTGGGGTCTCTGGGGCTATAACTAACAAAAACGTAATCATCAGAAAATGCATCCCCCCCTGCACTTTTATCTCAGCTTCTCACTTCTGCCACTTTCATCCCTTACCTTGCCTTTTCTCCAACTCCTTTTCTTTCCAGAATGTCGTCAACATGTGTCGACACTGGCTTTCAGACAAAACAACAGAGTTCGAAAAATGTGGCTTGATGCCAGTTTGTGGAGGAGCACTCGCGTTTGACAAAACCACATAGGCTTCCGTCTTCCATTCTCATCGGCAGCCTCTTTCCACCCCCACACCCTGATGAAGTTGTGAAGGCAAATCATCACGTGGGCAGATGTTTGAATTGAAAGGGAGTCTGAAGAATGAGAAGGACTATAAACAGACAAACATGCCCTTAGCTGTCATTCCTAACTGGACTTAATTTTTTGCTGTCACTATTTTCTCTTTAATATATATGTATCGGTCAGCCGATATTATCGGCCTATATTGGCCTATCGCAGATATATCTGTATCGGCGTATATATCATCCGATATGTGCTGATATAAATCTGATTTTCAGTATATTAGGCAGAAAGAGAGGCTTGTGTTAATCTTTTTGGGTCACTACAAATATATAGAGAAGAAAGCAGCTCTCAGAACTCCTGACATACTAGTAAAATACAGTTGGTGTCATGAAATGTAACAGCCAGGAACATAAGACAGCTAACTTAAACTGCGTTCAGCACTAGGCAGTGCATGCTGGGAAATGTGGGCCGTCGCTATGGTTAAAATACTCTCAGCAGCACAGGTAGTAGAGTGCTGTGTGCACAGCTGAGCAGACGGTGGTGGAGTCAAAGCAGTGTGTTCACAGTAAGCTGCTAACAGGTTTGTGTAATACGTTGCTGGAAAGTTAATAAACAGTGAACCCGTCATTTCCCCTTTCAATACAACTCGAATATAACCCTGACCCTAACAACCGTCACGTCACTCAGGCATAGCTCAGCTGTGTTGCTACAGATGACATGTTTTGATTAGCAAGAAAAAAAAACTTTTCTGGTGGCGGTGAAGCATGAATCTCGGAGCTTGATAGAGTAAGTTGGAGAATATGTGGATTAGTAGAGAGCAGTGTTGGAATGCAACTATGTACATTTAGTACATTACTGTGCTTTAGGACAATTTAGAGGTACCTGTAATTTAACTTTACTTGAGTATTCCCATGGCATTTTCTGCTACTTGAGCAATTTACTGATACTGAACAGTACTGAACAGTTTATTTAGCTATTTATTGTATCATATTTATTCTTTATTTAAATGGTCAGCAATTGACTGATACTGAACATACAGTACTGAAGTTTATTTACCTATTTTTTTGGTTATATTTATTCTTTATTTTCTCAGAGCTCATTTCTTGAACTGGTTGATGACCGTGTTAAATTATTTAACATGTTAAAGAATATTTAACTTCAGTATTCTTTAATAAAGTTATTTGTTTAAGAACGCAGCCTTCTGAGTGACTTTGCATTGCCACATAGATACGTTCTATTTTCGTTCAAGCTCAAAAATTCAATCTATCGGCCACCATATCGGTAATTGGTGAATGTTTCCCCTCTAAAATCGATATCGGTCTCCACTGCAGGGCTCTAGTATATAGACACTCATATAACCTTCACCATTAAAAGAAAAGAGAACCCACACACCCATTCAGTTTCCCACACACTCGCATACATCCACATGTCGCAGCTTTTGTTTCTCACACTTCATCCTCAACTCTCTCACTTTCTCTCTCTTGCACACATACGAACCATGCAGGGTCAAAGCGGTGCTGGGGGTGTAATTTAAGTGGCATTGGGCTTATCAGAGCCTAAGGTTCAGCTGTGATCTCTGGCCCTGAGCAGCACCTGCTCCTCACACCAGATCTCACCTCCCACCTGCTGACGAGAGAAACTATGCTGCCTAATAACTTCAGTGGCGGCTCCCTGCCTTCTTTTCCATGACCACTTAACCTCTGACGCGGCCTTTTAAGTGAAGGTCTGGTATGTGTCTGCCAGCCTCGGCTTGGCAGCCGAGCCTTTATGCCATTACCTTAAGTAACATGCAATCTCCTCACAGCAGCGAGGCATGGAACTACTTCAAACTACTACTCTCGAGAAGAGTAGTTTGACATTATCCACATTTTTGCCACTATGGATGCTTTATCATGATTTGATGGGCTGGACTAGGAGTGGTCAGTTTCATTTTGATATTTCCTTTTCTGGCTTTTGTTTTTACTTAACTGGCCAGCAGGGAAGTTACAGCAGCAACAATAAGAGAGGAAAATGGAGTTAAGTCAAACCACCAGCAGACAAATTACATTCAGAGAAACTTTAGGCAAAACTCACTGTTGTTTTTCCTTGTTTGTTTGCACTTTATACGTTGCATGCAAGTAAAGGGGTAAATAAGGTTTATTTATATACTTATTTGACTTAAGGAGTCATAGGAGCTCAATGCTCACAGGGAGGGTCAAAAAGGGCTGAGACTGTTGGGGCTCAGTCTCTCAGACTGTGATCTGCTTCCTGTCTGTCTGCACCTCTGCACCCTCTTCATCAGTGGCAGGCCAACAGCCCCACCCCACACCCAGTTGTACATTCCCATAGCCCTATCATGCCCCCCCCCCTTTCCAAGCCAGGCGAGGTGAAAATCTTTAAGACCAACCTCCATCTCCAGACTGCCTCAGACACTCCTTCCTGGCTTACACTAGGAACCCAAGTTGACCTTTGCTACATAGATTGACACACACAGACATGCATAAATGATCTTATATAGACACGCATGTTCACACGCACACACAGCCCCACTGACAGACAAGCAACAGAGCTGCACGGTATGCCAGGCAAGTAGAGAATCTCTCCCTGAGCAGAGGTCAATGGCTTTTATCTTTAGTATGTCTGACCTTAGCGTGGGTCTTCATCTGAAGGTCTCACGTGCATGAGAGTAGCTGCTAAGTAAATGATGAATTATGGGTATCTATTTGTGACTGTGAAAATCAGTGTAGCAGATATTATCTGTAACATAGTAATAGGACGGTGAGTTGAGATTTAAAAGATCCCATGTACCTAATATATTTGGTAAGTCTGATCCCCAAAAGCCATGGATCAGTTATCAACCTCATGCACCAAGTTTTCTTGAGTGTGACTCTAAAGCCCTTCTGTACTCACTCTACTGTAAGTCACTCTGGACAACATCAGCAGAAACAATCATTTAAAAGATGTAGAAATGTTTGTTCAGAGATAATAGTCCAGTTAATATTTTATAGTATTTATGAATTCCAGTTCAGAAAAAAATACTCACCCAATAAGAGGTAATGATTGGTATGTATATTGTACTCACTGGTGTATCTCATCTATTCAGCAATGATTGGACCATTTACTTGGCGAGCCTTTCATTTGTGTTTGACCTTTCTCAGAAAGGCTGACATTGCTCCCTTCCTATCTCCCTTTCTCTTCCATTCAGTTTTCCATCTAACACACACTCATACATACACGTCCTCCTTCTGTCTCAGGCCCGAGTTCTGTGGAAAAGGTGGTGTCATCCTCCGCTCTCAGCCGTCGGTTCAGATTTGCCTCCAAGCGCAGCGAGACTTCCTGATTTGTGTGACAAACACAAATGCCTTTAAATTCCCACAGCCCCAGCTCCTTACCAGCCTCATACCTTGTAATGCATTATTCACATCCTCTCTTGCACCCCCCCCGCCCCAACCCTCTGGCACACACAACTTCCCTGGCAGAAAATCCATACGGACTTGACGTCTTTTCTTCAAGTGGGCAATTAATAGAACTGCAAGCAGGATCTATTTTCTCTCATAATTGTTGTTAAAGGTGAGGATATAATGATGCCATTAAATGACAATGTTATTTGTTTTGGGTGAATGCAATTTATTGATGATTGTGCTGAGTCGGTTACAGCCTCTCCAGGGTGCTAGTTGTGAGTTGCCAAAAGTAAGAGAGACTATTTATACCGGATAGTGATAGGTGGTATACACAGTATATATATGTATATGCACTATCCCGTCAACCCCCCGCCCACCACTAAGCCCTCCCACCATGCCCTTAGGGATGCCAGTGCCCTCTGCCATAATTTATACTGGTTGAGACATATTGGATATCAAGGCAATGTTATCTTGAAACTCCAGACTGCTCTGCTGAATGCTTGACATGCACTCACTATTTCTCATAAATGTCTGCTATTGTTACAGTGACACCGTTACTTTTACTGTCGCTACTTTCCCTACTATTCTAACAGCACAAAGGATGGAAAAGATTACACGGGCTTTGTTCTTGTGACTTTCATATTAGGGTACTTTTACATGTCAAATTACTGTTCTTGTTGACCGAGCACGGTTTCAACCGTTCGCGTGCGGTTCCGTCAGGATGGTAAGTTTCTTAACGTCACCCGTGCGTCCTGCCAACGCATAAGCAAGCTAAGCACCCCATGCTGCGGCCGCGGCCCTCGCAGTGTAACCTGCCTTCCTGCCGACTCACTCCCATGTGCTGACACCCTGCTGCAGCTGAGCACAGGCCCGTCTGCTTCTTAATGGTGAAAAACGAGAGCTGTCATGTCGTAATCGTGTAATAACCGTGCATGGTGTCACTTTCAGCAATTAATGGCGACGCTGTGACTGGGCTGCGTAAATCCTGGCTAAGTCGGCTGCAGCAGGGTACAGCAGTGGAGGAGAGTCGGAGAGGCTTATGTTGGGGTGTATTGGTATATTTGTCCCTGTGTGTGTGCCTAAGGGGAAGAGGTAAAGATTTGCATGTGTCTGAGTGTTTCTCCATGTGATTGTCAGAAATAGACGGATTAAAAGTTTTTCGGTGAACATTAGGTGGTTAGTTGCATCCATCTGTTACAAATTTGTGTGGGTGTGTAGAAATGTGTTGGTGGCTAAAAGAAGAAAGAAAGCTGAACAATTGCGAAATAAGTGGCGGTTTGGGCCATAGAGATGACTTGGCAGAGTGTTTTGCTGCCATCACTGCCCTGGATGTCATGTCACTCTTCGCTGTGTACTGTGTTATAAATCTACTAAGCCATGGAAAATGATCTTTACTGGTTGGTCGCAGTGGAGAAAGATATTAGAGGATTGAGAGGTTAGGTATTTTTGCTCTTGTATGATTTCCCTAGGTACACAGGAATATTTTTTTTACCTCTACTCTCTTGGGATTGTGATTTTAGTACTTGAGCTCCTTAGTACTGGTTGCTTTTTTGTGTGATTTAAACTTACTCTGTTGTTGCAGTTATTGTAAACCTGGGGACGGGGGATAACCGGGCATGCACCGGTCCAAACAATAGGGTCCCAACATTTTAAACATTTAAAAAAAAAATTAAATCACAGCTAAACTTGTGTGAGATCAGAGGTCCAACTATACGTCATAAAAACGGTAGCAAGATGATAGGTTGTATTGCCTGGTGTGAGATACATTATTTGTGGATGAGAGCTTTAAGAACTCTGCTAGGTTTATGATGTGTGTGGAAAGTTTTAGTATAAAAGTTACTTTTGAAAGTTGTGTAGAAGTGCTTCCCCAGCCATACTGGTTAGGAACAAAAGTATCCACATCATGCCTAAATTGTCAGAAGGGGGTCTAGGGGCCAGTGTCTGAGGAACGGTGTGAGAAGGGGTCGGGGGGCTCTGAGCCTGCCCATAAGGCTGGCCTTTATAGAGGGCAGACAGATGAGGTGAGCAGGGCAAGCTGTCGCTGAGTCCAGAGTAATGACTAGAGCAGTCTGCTCCTGCCAAACCCTCTGATTGTTTTAAATGTGTTTGGGTGTGGGCGGTCTCTGACTTTATGAGGTGTTGGGATAGCATTGGGTTTGTGTGTGTGTGTGTGTGTGCGCGTGTATTTTTCTGTAGATAGACTGTGACCGTCTGTAAAGAGACCAATGTTTTTTTTCCAATACATGGGTTCCTAAAAAAAAACACGCGCATGCCCATTGTCCGCAAATTAAATCAAATAGTCTCAAAAATGCCTGTCTGCATGTACACTGGCAGTCACATTTCAATTCATACACACACACACACACACACACACACACTGGTCTTACCTCTTGTGATTGGCTTACTGAGTGGACAAAATTAGAAGTCAGAGTTTTCTTTTACTGCACATGACACTTTAGGATCTACTTGAATCTTTCTCTCCCTCTGTCTCTATGACACTAACACACACACACACACACACACACACACACACACACACACACACACACACACAGACATATGCCAAATCTCTCTATGGCCTACATTATACCCTTCTTGAGACTTATCACAATTTCTCTTTCTTCCCTTGGCTCATCAGTTTACTTACAAAATAGATTTTGTCAGAGTTATTGATGTATAATTCATTGGCACCAGTGAGCTTATTTTCTCTTTAATAATACTGAAATCTTTCTTAATGTCATGTGATTTTGCATAGATCTGTGTGACAGAATGAAAGCGGTATGGAGATGATCAAACAGCTGCTTGTTTCAGGTCACGTCTCCTCCGTCTATCTGTCAAAGCCACTCCAGAGAGGGTTACGGAATGAGAGAGCACTATGACTGGAGGGAATTTCTCCAAAACAACGCCAAATCACTTACTTTTCCTGCTCCTCCCCATCCACCATGGAGATGTGTCAGCATCCAACATCTGTCACAGTATCCCAAGGCAGCCTCTAGCTCCAACAACGAACTGGCGCCTCTTGTCTTGTCACCTGTTATCTTTACCGTGTCTTGGAGTTCTGCGTCAGATCACGCACAGCTTTCTTAAAAAAATGCAGGGTGGGAGTTTTACAACATGGAACGTGCCGTGGCATCTATTCAGGTCTATTAAAGCTGATGACCCATAATTGCGGCAAACAAGTTAGATAGGAAAAAGTCACTCAGAAATCATGCTTCTCGATTATCTAGTCAAGTTGATGGTCTAGAGCGTGGCTTAATTTAACAACTGGATGTAAACCAAGTGCTTACAAAGGACGACGGATGAGACATTTTCTCATTAGCAAAGCAACGATGTCTCCTTGAAATTATGTTCAATGTGCTGCTAATTTGCAGTAGCCATTTACATTCAAAATTTAGTGCCAATGCAGTAGTGAGATGTTCATGTAGCACAGGGAAATGGAAAAAGTGTGGAGATTAGGTTGGTAGGTTAATACATTTTACCTCAACCCCAGCCACCTGTTTGTATCCCATCTCATACTTCATATCACTGTGAAAAGTCAGTATTGAACAGATACCGTGATCGTAAGCTAACCTTTAGTTAGTTGCTAAAACTATGTGTTTAGCGCTAAGTCCTGGGCGAACAGTGGGTTTATCAGAACTTTTGTTTTGTTTATTTGTTTTCCTTCTGGAAAAGGCTCACGGGGTTGATGAGAGCAATTGCGACCTAACCCTACATTAAATATGTGGTTTATCTAACCAGAACAGTGAACTTAAAAAAGCAAAATGGACTGAGTTTAGTGATAATTCTCCATGATTTCAGGGATTTCAGCATCAGTGTTAACGTCAAAAATACCGCTCAGTGTAAGTTTAACAAAAGTTTAAGGTAAAAACTCAACCAGAGTTATTAAGAAATTTCACCCAAGTTTTTGCCCCTACTTATATGTTATGGAGGTGTAAAGCAGAGGTGCTTTCAGAGATTCCTGCGGGGAAGGAAACATCTTTGTCTGAGCAGCTTGTCCATGACTCCCCCATGCGGCTTCCTCTTTTGGCATCCCGTCTGACAGGCAGATTACATTTGCTGTACAAAATCGTTGTAGGTACAAGCATACCGTATGTACTTTGGATTAATAGGGAGTGATATATGTGTAAAGAGTAGTGTACTTTATAAACCCTGAGAAGTCCTGTGGTGAGTGTGTAGTGCTCAAGGTTAGGATTAGCAGAGCGCTTGTGGCAACATAACATCTATTGCAGGTGTTCTGTAGCTGAATTGTGTGTGTGGGTGTGGGACTGTGTGTGGCACTTAAGTATTATAAATTACTCTAAATAGCAATAATCATGAAATAATACGCTATTTAAATTATTATACGATTAAAATGTATTTTAAATTTTAGTCTGTCTGTGTATGTGTACATGTTCTTGCATGCGTCTATGGCTCTGTGTCAGACTGTCAGCATTTGTTTTCAGAGTTTTACACAATGTCACATTCCTAAAGTTGTCATATTGAGTCCACTGGGGTACACAGCAAAAAACCCACAGGCATACCATTGAGCTGAGACACACCACAAATATCCACCCTGAGATATGACACAGCCCTAAAGTCAGGAAATAAAATATCTCCTGAGTGATACGATTTTGTTTCATTGTTTGCTGCTTTGTCTCCTTTGTTTTTCTTTCTTTCTTGCTTGCTTGCTTTCTTTTTTCCCACCTCCCTCTTTCAGTGTTCCTGCAGATTCCCCTGCTGTCGGCTCTCGTCACATTACCCAATCTGTTAGCCTTCTGATACCGGGGCCAGACTTGAAAGGAAGTCTTAAAGACGAGAGCTTATACACTGTGCCAGATTTTGTTAAATAACTACGAGATGTTGGTGCCAATTCATCGGTAATTGTCCCTTCTGGCACATTCTGTTGAAAGTCCTGGAGAAGCCTAAGCTCGAGATCACTGCAAGTGTTAATCTTCTTATACTTAAGGTATCAGGTTTTCTTTTGATGTTGCTAAACATGTTGACTCCTATCTCAGCACAGAAGGCAATCCAGACATAGCTATGAGCGAGACGGGGGTTTGTCTGCCTTCTTCCAAGAATCTTATGGTTTATGCGTTCCTCCTCTAGCATTCATTATGGTGTTAAAATAAAACAACAACAAAATTAACGGGGGAAAAAAGGAAACAGGAAGAATGGGATTGCTTTTGCGCTAATTGTCTTTCCTAAGCTCAATTTGGCCTGCTCTTGTGCGGTGTAAAATGGCCTAATTTATTTTCAATGAGGCGAAATCCTACTTCTCAGGCTAGTCAGTATAATAGCCCAAGGTTATTTCCAAGATCTGCTTCATCAGTGGGCTCCTTTAAGATCAACAGACAAGACACTTGTCTCCAAGTATAAATGATTTAGTGTCTAATTAATTTCGCTGTCCCCAGGGTGTACTGTTTATGTTTTAGGCTGGTGTGACGCAGTCAGTCGTAGATTGCCGGTGATGACCACACAGATCCATGTGCTGGGGAATCTGCCTCAGGGTGTCAGGTGGACAAACCCAGGAAAGGTGCACCCTCTTGGGGCCCGCAGTCCTTGGCACGCTGGGCCCCCTCAGGTGCTCAGGTGAGCCTTGGTGATCAATCACTTGTGCCTTTTGTCAGGTGAGATTCTCCCGTCAGTCAGTCAGTCATTCAGGCAGGGCCTCAGGTGGTGGGTGATAGTGCAGAAGCTGCGGGATCAGGGCGAGCTCCCACATGTGCAACAACACTGATCCCACACACAGGTGGAGATTTGTCATGGGCTGGTAGGAGCTCATCTGTGATTGAATACAGTGTTTGAATGTGACATGTGTGTGCGCACACACAGAATAGATTATGTGTGTGCATTTAAAAATCTGCAAAAGTCCTCACATAAGAACTTTGTCTATAATTTTCCGTGCATTTTATTATGTATGTCAATACACAAACATGCACATATATAAAAACATATGAAATATTACATAAAAACTCCAAAACCCAGACACAAACTTATTTCTTACTTCTTCACACTACAATCAAAAGCAAATGTCTGCCTGCCTGGAGGGACTCTTTAAACATACGTACTGGAAGATTTGTGGTAGAGTTTAGAACTTAATTGTGTGGGTTTGTTATTGGAAAAAAACAGGTGGGGACTGAGCCGAGACATGTTTTATCGATTTGGCTGCGTGTCGTTCGATGTATCTCGAAGTATTGGCGTAATACAACCTGTGTTTTACTGAAATTCGACTTTCGATTTAGAGGTGTCTGTCTCTGGCAGGCAGTGTGGTGAATGCTCCCACTGTACTGGCAGGCTCTGGAGAATGTGGCTGGAGGTGGCTGGGTGTTACTCTGGACTGGTGTGAATCCCCTATCAGAGACATGTCAACAAGCACAGTCAACAAGTTCATCAGGAACAGAAAAAGGTGGAGTGCGAGACAGTGATGAGCTGTCACATACACACACACACAATCCCAATATTTCGTCCACTTGGTCCCTTTTTTATATAGTGTCTTTAACACCAGGTACCTATATTAATTTATAGCTTCTAAAACTTTCAGACCACCTAAAAGGATTTGGTACGTCCGGGTCCCAAACATATGAAAAGTTGAAGCCGCATTTAGTCTACATACGCATGTGAAGGTCTTGATACCCTAAGCCAATCTAGGCCAAAGTGACCTGGACAAAACCCATTACAGAGCTCAAATGACGCTTGGTGGGTAGACTGGCATCAGTCAAACCCACAGGCTGCCCCGGGGTCACACCAAAGCTGGCACTTAGAGTTTTAACACACAGACAGCACACACATTATCCGGCTAATGACGGAATTACAGCACTGACTCACCATGTAGCTACATGTAAGCGATGGGGGAACGGCAATAGATTATCGTCTGAGAAAGGAGGCACTTTCCCAGGAAAAGCAGCTGTCAGTGAGAAAGAGCGATAGAGAGAAAGAAAGAAAGGTGGAGATGGACATAAACTCCCCAAGAATGGAGCTTTAGATGATTGTAATTATGACTCTATAAAACGCACAATACGGTCATTATCATTGAGTCATATGCCCATGCAAGAGAAAGGGATGTTTAAAGGGATGTGTCATCAGTGTCTGAGGTTGAAATGGGTAGGAGAGGTTTACACTGGAAAGGAATAATATATATACGGACTGTCATTTAAAACTGGCACAATCACCAAACATTTACAACATAACCAAGAGGACATAATGGATTATGGTAACTCTGTCTGTCTGTGTGTAGCTGTGGGTGTATTTTTCATGCCTGCAGATATGTGCATGTTTTTATTTATTACTGAATGCTTATGTTCCTCACATGGACACATGTGGATATGTTTAAATGTTTATATGCTTGTATGAATGTGTACTCACGCTGTGGGTGGATGTGTATGAGTGTGTGTGTGGAGAACCCAAAGTGTCTGCGCTTTAATTCCAAGAAGCTGTAAGTGTGAGTGCAGTGCCTATAAGCCTCTATGTTGCGGTGACACTGTATAAACGCTGTGGTCGCTCTGTTTTCTTACTTTGGTTTCAGAGCGAATGTCTGAAAAGTTCATATTTTCAATGGCAACTCTGACGGAACCATAAATTCACAGGGTGCTGTATTTTTATCCTCTTCACATAATGAAAGTTCCAGAGGACAAAACTGTCCCAGCGAGGGTGGGGTGGGTTGTGAGAAAGCAGTGTGGGGGTTGGAGGGCGGGGGCTGATTGTGGTTTTGGGGACATAAGAGAAGGGTGCAACTTTACTGGACTTGTAGCCAAATGGGAAAAGCGACTGAGTGATCCCCAGTCTGTGCTCCCTGTTCAAAAATCAAGCCTTTGAGCAAACAGTGTGCAGGATGTCTGTCGGCTTTTCCAAGTGAAATCCAATCGAGCTGGGTCTGAATATTCTCAAGCAAAATGGCTCCAAGTTCAATTACACATTACAAGCCGCATGACAGTTTCCATTGTGCAATACTCAATCTAACAAGACTGTGCTAAATCGGCCAGGCACCCCTGTTCACACTGGAGTCAGTGTGCCGAGACTGGAGGGAAGGGCCCTCGACAACAGGTCCTCTTAACTACTCTATTATGGTAAAACATACCTGTAGAGAAGCAGACACCTGAGACCCACAGCCAAGCAGCTAGAGGCAACTAACTAACACAGCTTCCCTCTGGTTTCACCCTCTTGTACTTGGCTGTTGTCAAACTGTTATGGTTCTAAGGCTTTTGTGTTGATTGTGGGAGTCTGAGTCATGAGGAGATTATCTGGTGGCCCTATAGCCTTGGGCTTAGTTCTTGTAATGAATCCAAAAAAGTATTCTCTTTAATCTCTGTTTAGAGATCAACGTTTCACTACACTGTATGCAGATGATACAATGCTCATCTTGATAAATATCAATTAATCATCAGTGACACCTCAAAGGTCCTAGGCATTGAAGCTGGTTTGCTTATGCTGTTCCAGGGTGTAATTCACAGCTCATCCATGTAACCTCCTTTCCCTTTGGTGGCTGGGAGGAAAAGAGAAGCCCCTCTTCATAGTTAGATCACTGTGGTGGTGGGAATGCTGGAACCAACCCTGTTAAAACTTGAAAACATTCCCTCTTCAAACCACCATGACTGAGTAGATTAGGCCCCCATCCGCAAGAAAACAATCTTATTTCCTGAAGATATTTGGGGCGTTTAATTCCGAAACAATGCTTGCTGGCGCGCTGAGCCTCTTTTATTGCATGCTTTTTTATTACCATTCTTGAAGTTATTCAAATAAAGTAAATGAGTGGTTCAGTGAAACGTGTTAAGATGCACACCAAATACATTGGTGTCAGGCTTAATTATTCTCCCAGATGAGTCTTTTCTTGTGTCTACACCAATTAAAGTCAAGGGAATAGAATCAGAGAAACATGCGTTCCTTGTGTACACTCTATAGCCTTTGTAGAAGCCATGTCATTGATGACACACGGCTATGTACATATTTCATTGGGACATGCATATTTTACAGTGTAATCCTTGGCACATCACTGCTTTGTTCACAGTATGTGGAAAGGCCTGAAGAGTAGGAGGTTTTCTGTTATATCAGTGAGAGAAAAATGAGAAAACCCTAAATTCGTTCTGACAGTCAGAATAAAGTCACTGTTACTGTGAAGTCTTTGATAATCACACAGGAGTCTGCAGGTAAAGAAAGTGATATTGTGTTCACATCCTTACATTGTTGTCCTACTGGTCCCTACTGGTCGTTATTCCATTCCCTATACAGACCTTTTTTAAAACTAGTTATTAAATTAGTATATTCTAATAGTTTGAAATTATTGACATTACTAGAAGGATAATTTCTATAATTCAATTTACCGTCACTGCTGAAATGAAATAGTATCTGCAAAGAGAGCATACTCCCAACTCAACACAAAGTTAGAGGCTGCGGCAGACTATACAGGAGCCAAGCGAAGCCAAATGTGCTTGTGCAGCAATCATGATTGCATGTGGTAATTTCCTGTGCTCTGTCTGCATGGTGTTGTGGTGAAGGAGTGATTATACTGTGCCAGAGAAATGCTAATGTATGTGTTCACAAGAGACATAACATCCAGACACAATTAAAAGCACAAACAAGTGTCAGCCAGTGTTTGTGTTAATAACTGGGTTTGGTGGAGAGGGAGTGAGAGGGTGAAAGACAGAGGGAGAGAAAGAGAGAGTGTGGTCACAAACACATGTTGCCTGTGCTCAGTGGAACAAAGAATGGCAGCACTTATAGGTAGAATCCAACTGGAAACAAGGACTGGAGTTGTGTGGCCGCTGGGACAAATATCGACTGTTAGGCCATACACCCCCCCACACTCCCAACTCAAGCGGTCAATCCCCCCCGCCCCCCAAAGTATTCCTCCCCCCAAAGAGTACCAAGCGTCTAGTCACGGCAAAATTCACAGGCGTAACTTCAACCGTATCACTCACATCTAATAGCCCTGTGCACTCTGTCTACTCATGCTACAAGCACTTGATCATTGTGTTGTGTTAGGTGCCTCTGGTCCTACTTCCTTTAGATTCAGCCTCATTCACCCATACAGACAGTGAAGACTTTGCCCCAGCCGCTGGTCAAGAAATGCCTGCGGTCAGGAGTCTGCTTGAGTGGAAACATGAGATTCTGGACAAGTTGATACAAGAATAATGCTGTACTGGATAACATACTGTATATGACTGGCAGGGAGATCAGAGAGGTTTCAATTATTTTTCTACTTTAATCACCACTCATCACAAGTAAAGTCTTTGATGCTCGCGTATCCCCAGCATGTTTCAAAATGTTCATATAAACTTGCAAACGTGTGTATTGTTGTAAAATACACATCCTCGTGTGTATGGCTACACATGCAGACGTGCACACAGGAGATTTGAGAGTAGATCTTTATCAACAACTGGTTCACCAGTGTCAAGGTTTGCTAATACTAATGAGGCTGGGAGTTCTTCCTCTCTGATGTTTTATTTATTGATCGGATGCAAGTACATCTTAATTGGTCTAGGTCCCCCAGAACCTGAGATGACTCATTAGCGCTTGTGTGTATTCACACATACCTATGCATGCACTGGCATCCGTTTATAAAAGTGGAAAGATGTGGAAAGATTTATCACAGCCAGATAAGAGAGATGATATAGAGACCTGGAATATGCGCAAGCAATCCACCTATTTACCTTTGGTGTTTCTGATATTTAGTACCACGTATTATCTTACAGTGACATTTTTGTTGGATTTGGGGGTGATCATGCCAGATGTTGGTGTCTGATCGCCTACGGTAAAAACATGACACAACACGAATCAAAAACAGATCCCTCTCTCTTAAAACACTATTGCTCATTCATTCAGGGGGAGATCACATATCGTATTCGTCTGTTGCCAAAACACAAAGTGTCTCAAACTATTCCAAGATTACAGCCTGAGATAGCTCTGCTTATCCATCTGTCACCATGCAAAGAGTTATCTTTTCTTGTTTAAGTCACTCAGGCTCAACGTCTAATCTGAAGCGTGTGTGTGTGTGTGTGTGTGTGTTTGTGTCACTTCCATACACGGCGAAGCACTCTAAACAGGCCTTATGTTGAGAAAGAATGTATAGGCCACAAGCCCAGTCAAAGCCTCACATCTTTCCCCCCCACATCATTACACCCTTTCTCCTGCATGCATGCTTTCAATTTGATGTCACTGAATAGAAATTGTTCCAAAAGCCAGACTTATTGTATTATACCTGGCCATACAAGGCCCTTTTTTTTTTTTTTTTTTTTTGTACAATTAAGTGTATCTGTCTGTCTTGTGTCTACAGTATGTACCAGTGTTTGCAGTCCTTATCCTTTGTCCTCCAGCGTCCATGTGCCCTTTGATAGTCTCAAGAACAAGGAAAAAGCTCTTCCTCACAAGGTCAACTTCTTAACTATCACACTATGCCATCAATGGCCGGTGACTTACAAATCATAAGTATTGATCATAGCAGCGATCGTACCGAATGTAGGGCAGACAGTAAAATCATATCCACTTAGGCTTAATAGCCCACATTAAAGCAATTATGCACACAAACTAGGACTGTCTAACTGTACGCGTAGTATGCCGGTCCATATATCTTTTTTTTCTTTTGTTACTTAGCAGTTTTATCCATGCACTTTTGATAATGAATCAAGGTTTTACTTGCTATTGACTGCTTCAGGTGGAACAGTTGTAATTGGTTGGGCGACCCCTCATCAACTCCCTGTAGCCTTGTAGGTAAAACTGCTCCAGTCGATGACATAATGCGCGTATGGTTTTTACTGTATATGTGTGTGTCAATACTCATGTATTTACTAATGACAGTGCGAGTGCCGACTGTTGACCTGCTAATGAAGTTGATGCATTTGTGAGCCAGTCAACAGGTCAAGGACTCGGGCAGATCTCACAGTCGTCCTCTGCTAGCGCGTAGGCACATGGGAGCGCAGTTAAACCATTTTCACCATTTCACTCGAAATTATGGCTACAGTGTATATTTTCAATCTGCGTTTATTCAGGAAACGTCGGCTGAGCACACTGGAGCGGATGGAGGTTAAATGCCTTGCTCAACGACACATTGATTGGGCTTGATGAGTTAAACATTTTATACATTTTCCTTGATGTTAATATCAGCCATTATGGGGATTTAGACTGACTCCCTTCTCAAACTTTTATTTGTACAGGCTATGTAATACACATACTCAAATTGGATACAATTGTACTTTTTTGTGTTGTCTGATATGTAGAGTTTACTGCATTGGTTTAATTCTGGCTGTGTCAGATAAGTCGTTGGTCAAAAAAAATACAATTGACTTCTTTTTTTCTTGTGATTCAGTAAGCATCCTCACATACCTCTAATCCCCCTATGTGGCAAACTCCACCCATCCAGAGCCTGTTAGGCTAAAATAAACCATGAAGAGTATTTGCAAATACAGTTTGAACAAGGACTGCCCCACACGCATTCACCCCATCCAGAGAGACTAAAGCTCATGTGGAAGCTGAAGCATCATTCATTAAAATTCCAGGATTCCCACAGGCGACAGACAGCGTGATTATAACCATTTGGTGATATATGCAAGTGAACCTGCTGACCGTTGGTTCAATGTGTTTCCAATAAAAGAGAAAAAAAATGTATTTTTTTTAACTTGTGGCACAGAAAACTTATATATATACTACCAATAAAGGAGGTTTTAACTGTTCCCATTTAGCATACTGTATGCAGTACAATAATTCGTACTATATGCATACTTGTCAGAGAATTGAAATGGCTTGTGAAGCAAAACACCCACTTAGAAACTTCATTTTTAACGCCATTTTTCACTCTGTTGATTCCATCTTTTGTTTAATAACCACTTTCCCCTTCTTCCTTTTTATCTGCTTTAAGATGAAACATGCTCATGAAAAATGTATCGCCACGATCTGCATATGCCGATTCCCCTGATTGGGTTGCCGTCTCTTGTTTTGAGAAAACGGAATGAAAGCAATATCAGGCAGCGCTGAGTGAATCTCAATTCCTCATTTTGACAAATGCATTTCATCTCCGCCATGCCAGCGGAAGAGGTTATCAGAGCCAGAATGGCCTCTGCCTAAACCTCTCCCTCCACTCCATCAAACAGAAATAGGGAGCGAGCAAGAGAGGGCAATGAATATTTAAAGAACTTTAACTGGTAACATTTAATGTTAAACACATGAGAACCAAAGCGCCGCTATATTTGCACGGCCTTCTCACTATACTTGCAAAGACTTTATATAGCTTCTAATTTTAACTACAAATTCGGGGGTTATGATATATGGGCAAATTACATGCATGTTTCTTGAGGGGGGAAACTGTGGCTTGTGCTATTTTGCACTGCCGCGCTTAGAAAGAACCACCATCAGTGGACGAGTATGCACACTAGAAAGAGACAGAAAGTGAGCTTTCTCAGGCAACTTATGTCATCAAACTGTTTCATTATCTAACGTTAACACCCAAGAGATCAACATTGCCTAGAAGATATGGGGTTATAATTGCTTTTATTGGCTTATTGTGGGAGCGAAGGAGCTCTTTGATGTATTTAAGGGACCAACCTAATGAATCAGTGAATGCAGAAACAGCCTTATCCAGGGAACTGATCTGAAAGAGGGTGATGTTGGGGGTGGGGATGTATGTGGATCTGTGTGTGGTGGTGGTGGTGGGGGTCGGGAGTTGCAACAATGCGTTCTTTAGTTGCCAGCAATGGCGAACAAGCAAGGACTTAATAATGCACAGTTGGCCAAAGAGCAGGGGATAGGAAGGCATGGGGTGTAATCAAGTGTAAACATCCTATACAATGTTGAACGGAGAGATGCGGGACCCCAGAGTTATGGGAGCAGGCTGTATGGAGGGGGTGGGCTTATTTAGCAAATGTGTAGAAGTGCTTTTGACCCCATAGTGACCGCTTCACACGCCCACCGACACACACAAACCCGTCAGTCATTAATCATCATTTGTGATGAGAGCGGGCCTCGTTTGAAGAGAATAATGCTACGATGCGAACACCGCACTTTCATTTTTCAACATGGTTGTCACTTCCTATGTTGACTGTGTACGTGGTGATTGTTGTTGAGTCATTACTAAGACTTTGAGGCCGGTACACGGGGGGTGGGGTGGGGTCTGTGAGAGGTTGTGGTAGTGGAGGACAGAAGAAGCCTTGTGGATCCGGCCTCCCAGCGCGCTTTTCAAAAAAAAAGTGATAGAGACAGAAAGTTGAGAGGCATGTGTACCTTGCAGCAGGTTTACGCGCATTTCCAATTTAGCCTTTTATTAAACTGTCCGTTGTGCTTCCACACTGCCCACAGACCCTCCGCTACATTCTCATATGCCCATCAGCTCAGTCAGGTTAACAGCTAAAGGGAGGAAGCAGGGAGGAGGGCAACACTATATCTCATCTCTGCCCCTCTGTCGCACTGGAGCCTGCGCAACACATTGGAAGAAAGGGAGAGAAGTATATACTACAACCATTTGATGAGCAGCAGGGCAATAAATTCATTAATCATCATTATATGCCTCATCAAACTCTTTGCCAGCCTCTCCATGGGAGTTACACAAATTAGCCAGTGAAAAAAGCAGTAATTTTAGAGGAGCTAGGTAAGTGCTTTTTGATTGCTTTCTTGAACAATGCTTCCCCTGACAAGCTAATAAATCAGATCTTTCTATACTTAAAGTGCAGCTACTGTGAACCCAATCTGAGCTCCCCAAACAAAAAAATAAAACAAAATAAAAGGGAGGCTGTGTGGGACAAGGGGTTTTACTACAGCCAAAGCTCTTTCACAGATTTGTTTTGGAGTCCTCCTCTTTATTCTGCAACAAAGAGGCCCGGGTACAAAGCTTTTGATATCTGAATGAACTGCTGTTATGTCTCCAGATGCAACCAGGGATTTTCTCATATTGGATCAAAATAACCTCATGTTTGACTTGAGATGAAAAAACCTGAGCCAATAGTGGCCATATGGTGCAAAATTCAATTAGCTCTTCTTTTTCCCTTTCTTTCTTTCCTTCTTTTAAGCTAGTCTGGGTTTCACCATATTAACCCAAGCGAGATGCATAGACAGACGCATAGCTGCAGCTTGCAAGCTTTAGTCTACAGAGAATCCTGGCTGGCATGTGATGCATACCTACTACAGCGATCATATCCTTCCATCCAGATGGCCATTCCATGCAAGACCAACAAATCATCCATCAGACTGGAAACGGCTCCTTTATTGAAAATGAGGTCAATAGAAGATTTGAGCCTGGTTTGTGGCTGGCCATGTTAGCCTCCTCCAGGTATTACCAGCTCTCAGTTAGTGCGATAGATGGGAGGTCTCGTGCGGGAAGGGATGCAGTTTGGAGGGGTTGGTGGGGGGGGGGGTAGTTAGGGGTGGTCTTTATCTGTTTAAAGCCCCTCTCTGATGAGATTACCTATTGGAGTTGGCTGTAAACCACCCTGTTAATCAGGGTGCAGCAGCCAACACACTCCCACTGGCATGCAGCCACGGCTCGATTTATTTATTTATTTATTTTTTGGATGGGTGGTGCAGGGGTTTAGGAAGAAAAAGAAACTACCAAATATGTTTCATTGGTGATCATCTGCTATTTCTGGAACATTCAGGTGTCAAGTGTAAAATGAGCAAGCATGGACATGAACTGAACGGATTTTCCTCCATGTTTATGTTTAGATTTGGCTGCCATCTAAACTGTCTGTTGAATGACAAAAAACACCAAAAAACCCCAAAAACTCCAGCAGGTACCTGCATGTACCAAAACCAGAGCAGCCAGTGTGGTCCTTCTTGCTTGGACAGTTTGCGAGTTGCATCACTAGCAGGCACTTTACTAAATTGGCATTGAGACGCCGTCACACATGGGGACCATGCAGCTTCCTGCCCCCATTGTGTGGGAGTGAGGGCCAGTCTGAAGCAGAGAGTTTTGAATGAGTCCAGCAGTGGCGGTGTCTCCTCATTAACGTGCTCTCCACACACCGCTGAACTGAGCATGGCTCAAAATAACTTGTAGAAGGGGGGGGGGGGCGAGGCAGTGCCCCGTTTATCTCCATCTTGGGAACTGATCCAATTAAGTAAGTGCCCATTTGCATCCATCAGACTACACCAAACTGGGAGGAAAAGTGGAAAGCTCGGAGCAAACAAAAGGGCCAGCAGTGAGAGAAGGTCCATTTGTTGTGCAAGGTGGTTTGGAGAGGGTAAAGTGTCCCAGATGAACAGCGGATAATGGTAATGTTACAGGCAGCGTATGTGTGAGTGCTTATGTTGGAGCAAGGTGTGTGAGCACAGGCATTATAGCGGTCATTAGGACAGATATCTGTGTGTGGTAATGTGAAGCAGATGTTGAGAAGAAAGGGATCATTTAAAAAGGGCAAATGTAAATAAACAGTCAGGCAGCTTGGTACCCCTCCTCCCTCCTGGACCCTCTGAAGTCACTGAAAGAAAACAGTTCATCAATCTTCATCACAACCATTAATAGTGTAACATTGGATAGCCTTATCGTAGGTATATTGATGGCCTTTTTAATGTTTCCTCACAAACCACATCTACCATATTATTAGCATTTAACAGATTTACAAGTTAGAGATACTGACACTGGTGTAGCCCTGTAGGAAGAGATCGATACTACATGGCTGCTATGTTATTTTACATTATCTTTACTACGCGTGTGTGATGGAAGCTGCAGAGGAGGATGCCGCATCGTGATAGGTAGCAGGGTTGTGTCACAAAACACAGGCATCGGTGAGTGTTTCAGGAGTGGGCGCGCTGAACTTGCTCACCTTGTGACCAGAGTGAGGGAGGAGCCGGGCGAGGATAAAGACAGGACCTGTACGGAGTCACAGGAGGAAGAACCCGCCGGTGTATCCACCTCCACACTGGATGCACACACTTACTGCTCTGTGGCTGTGCATACCTTGGGGGTGGGGGGGGGTGTTTGTCGTGGGGTATAAGTCCTTCCTGCGTGTGTATGCGTTGTAATGTGTGTGTGTGTGTGTGTGTGTGTGTGTGTGTGTGTGTGTGTGTGTGTGCACGCACGCCGCCTCCTCCAGGGCAGGGCAGAAGCCCCCAGTGTGGGCGCCGCTGAGCCCTTACATGGCCACTGAACACAGACCCTTTGCAGTCACAGGGTCAGAAGCTCACGCCACACTGCTGTCAGAGCAGATTGGTCAATGAGCAGACCCTTTCAAGGAGTCCAGGTGCTTGCATGGGGCTCTGTGGGTGTGCACGTGTGTATTTGTGTGTTTGTGTCATTGATATATTAAATAGACAACTTGTTTGCATAGTTTAATCATGAATTTAAATTATCACCTTTCAAAAAAAAAATAAAAATCATTTATGTTTTAGTTTTATTTTGCGTAATGAGCAGATTTTAATAATTTTAATTTTAATCCAGCCACACCTAAATATACTTGTTATTATTTGCCACTGGAACTGAATCCCTCGATTCTCCCAGCCTCCACCCCTGGCCTACTAGGACTTCATAGTTCATCACTCTTCCTTAATGTTACTATTTTTACCCTAAATTTACCCCCCCCCCCTTTTTTTTTGTCCCCCCTTCCTCATAGAAATGTTTTATTTATGTTGGGGGGGACGGACACTTAAACCGTCTCACAGCTGAAAATTACACGTGTAATCTGTCCCAGAGGAACTCCAGGGAGAAATAGAAAAACAGTCCGTGAAGTGCAAAAGTGGTAAATCACTCTGTGCCTTATCTGGGTCGCTTTACGGTGTGCTCAGGAGCGCTTTATAACGCCACTTAACGTGGACGCTGGAGGTGCCAAAGGCGCGAGACTCACGTTACCGTGACATGTTTGTTTTTGTTGTTTTTTGGGGGGTTTTGGGGTTTTTGGGTTTTTTTTTTTTTTTTTTTTAAGATTTGGGATTATAAAAGTGGGTGGATATACACACAGTTCAGGAGTCAATTGTTTGATTCAGCAGTCAATTTGAATGTGTTGTACATTATGAGAAACCAGTCTCAAGTCCCATGTGCAGTCTGGCCAGGAGACTAAAAGTGCCTTAAGTGTCTAAAAGCTGAAAGTGTCCTTGGTTAGCCTTTGCATTTCGGATAAGATGATGACTAAATGGCCATGAGCAGTTACGGAACTTCTCACTGAACCTCACTAAGGAAGAGTCGCTCGCTTCTTTCCATTTACACTGTAACGCAACAGAAGTGAATATCCATTATGCAAGGATCACAACAATCTGAGAAAAATGAACTGTTTGTTTTAGGGCTTTTTTTTATGCAACCCGATAGAATATGTATGTTTTAGAAAATAAAAGTGTCTGCCTGCCTGCCACAGACACACAGCCGGTTACTTCTTCTTCTTTCTTTTTTTGTTTGTTTGTTTCGTTTGGGTTTAGGAGTGAAAGGCTATTTCTGAAGGGGAAAGGGGAAGATCCAGGGGGGGCAAATATCTCAACAGCCGACTGCGTTTCAGTCACAGATATGAACGACCCCCTTTTCTGGAAAAGACGCCCTCCTTTTATTTCAACCCTCTTTTATACCGCATTTGGCAAACGCTCGCGCTGCTGACGGTGCACCGCAGTAATCCGCGCAGGTCAAGTACAACGGGTGTCCTTTTCCACGTGTGAGCTGAATTGGACCCCGACGCGTATGTGTGGCATCGTGCGGACGGCCGTTGTGTCAGTAGGCTGTTTAAATACCAAGTGCCGCCCGGCCCGCAGGGTAGCCTAATCCGCCCGTGGTATCGGGAGTGTGTTTATCAACAGGTTTTGCTTTCACCCTGTGGTCTGACATACAGTAGCGTTTGAGGGGGGGCAGGTGTCTAATCGGCTCGGTCCACAGCTCCAAGGTTCTTCACAAGGCTGCCCCTGCAGCAAATCACCCTGCCAACCTACTGATATCTTAGGCTCGTAGTTTGCAGTAGGTCCGTTTTGGGGTGTCGAATCCAAGACGGGTAAACTGACCTTCCAGTAGATTATCAGGCCAGGAGCATTTAATATACACCGTTTAAAAGCACATTATAACGGGTCCAAGTGTATGTTTCAAATGCCTGTGCTCTAGTTTAGCCAGACCTTTGCCGTGACTATAACCCTGCCAGTCTTATAAGACGCGTAAACTTCTGTCAGAGGAAGAAAAAAAGAAAACGGGTTTTAGGGATGATTCGAACCACCAGGCCTATTGCATCTGTTGTTTTCTAAATATCCCTACACGTACCGACTGCACGGCGATTTGGAACGTTTGGGGAAGTTCGGATTACGTGGCTTTACCTCTGATAAGCCGGCGCACGGTGGCTGCGCACATCGCACACACTAATAAAGGGACCACACGGGGGCCGCGGGGGCCAGGCTGAACTTTCACTTCATTAGATCCTACCGTTCCCAAAAGTGTCGAAAACAAACAAGAAACCAGGGTTTACTCTTGTTATTCATTAGTCTTATATTAGCACTATTTCCAGTCACCACCGAGAGTCTCCCTCTTGACACCGGCGCGCTGAAAGCGCACGCGTAAATCTACTTTTAGAGTAGGCTAAATATGCATAAGTAAACCGGCAACGAAGCTGTTGCTGTTTGTCTCCTGATGACAAACAATACCATACTTTTTTTCTCTCTGTTTCTGCCTTTTTTCTTCTTCTTCTTCT
This sequence comes from Coreoperca whiteheadi, assembly GCA_011952105.1. NCBI lineage: Eukaryota > Metazoa > Chordata > Actinopteri > Centrarchiformes > Sinipercidae > Coreoperca > Coreoperca whiteheadi. Next base: position 25,557,434 of record CM022485.1, read on the forward strand.
AATACTGACAGGCCCACTCAGAGCAATACACAAATAGACTACTTATTGTGCATTAATTCGATTTTAGACTGTTTGGCGAAAATGCACATCAGACTTGTTCAGCTCTAAACAGGGACATTTATTAGTTTCAGTATATTTAAATGAACCGTGGGTCGCGGCCTTCAGGCGCAATATACAGCCAATGGCCCTTATTTTCAGTTGGCGGCCGGGGGGTGTTTAATTGATATGACGACAGTAATAAGAAGCACATTTTTCTGCCCCCCAAACACCCCGGAATCTGCCTCGGAACGCTCAACAGTAACAAAGTCGGAGTGAAGGGCTACAGACCTTATCCCCCTCTTTTCTCCTCTGCTTCTTCTCCTGTCGGATTATTTCCCCCATTTTCACACGTGGGAACGGTTTCACCCCTACTTAGTATTCTCACATTGTAGCAATCCCAACAATGAACCGACACGCCATTCAAGTGGAGGGGAAGCCAGGGGACCGAGCTGTATAAAGTTGCAGAGAGCATCTCCCCTGTAAGCCAGCGTGCCTCTGGATGAAGGGGTTGCTGCAAATGCTCTCGCTCCGCTTCCTCAGGTACTCTGGGGTTAATCGACTGCCAGAAACAGCACAAGTATAACCAACGATCAAATATATATACTTTTAATTAGTGAGAAGGTACTCTTGTCTTTTTTTTTTTCTCCATATGCAACCCTGTAGTGAACACGGTGAGCTGAAATACAGTGACATCAAAAGCTGCCGCGGGTTCACCATATATATGCTATAAAAAATATAATATCTGCTTTAAACACTTTAAACCCCTACCTTTTCCACGGGGACGTGGTCATAATAATAATAAATAATAATGATGATACTAATAAATAGGTTATATAAGCAATGACAGTGCAAAGGATCAATGCAGACTACAGGAGCATCCACCGGCTCTGGTGCTTTTCCTCCCCCTGGGTGGGATCCGATAAAGAACAGTTGGGGGAGACAAAGCTGGATGGTAAATTTGAACATCCTTGGGACAAAAATCAAATCAAATAAAAGAATACCCCCAAAACATGTCTCCCCGCGAAACAGCATTGTACATTAAAAAAAAAAAAAAGATTCAAAGATTTTAAACAGTGAGAAAGAAGTCAGACATTTTTTTTGTTTGTTTTCATCACGCCTGCCCCCTGTTCGGGATCTAGTTGATCACCCTCCTAACACTTCTGCTTTTTAATTCAAGAAAGTTAATTTGGATAACATTATCAACCGGCTCTGCGTTTGCCTGCAACAACCCCCCCCCCCCACCACACACACACACACACACACACACACACTCCCCACCCAAACCGCCACACACATAATCATAAAAAAACCCCCAGTAAACAGTATTTACCGTTTCTCACACGGAAGAGTTACACCGCAGAGATAGTGTGTGTGTCTGTGTGTGTGTGTGTGTGTGTGTGTGTGTGTGTGCATTGTTCGGAGAAAACGAACGCGATTTCTAATAAAACCCCACTGCTCTCTTAGGGGACATTGCATCGAACAGTTCAATCCCCCGGGGGAAAAAACATAATTATGCTATTTAGCCGGCTGATGTGTCGCAATCACTGCTCCAGCACACTCTGTCAGATTAAAATAGAGGGCCCGAATAGAGGACATTAAGGCTAAGGGAATTATATAAACCTCAGGGGAGATTTCAAATTGGAGAAGGGAAAGTAAACTATAGAGATTAATGGCAGCCACAAACAAGAGCATGCTGTCCCACTTCAGTGGAGGTCAGCAATAACATAATAATAATAATTATTATTATTATTATTAGCACGTGTGCTTTAACTTGTAGGCTACTGTAACAGCCACTGAATAAAACGAATATTTAAAAACAAACAAACATATGTCATCTTTTTAAAAAGAAATGTAGGCCTAAAGGCTTAGTGGCCTACAACTGTTCCAAATAGCGAGGAGGCTTCAAAATAATATATTTTGTAATTTTATTTTGAAGCCTCCTCGGTCCTTACTACTAAAACTAATAATAGCAATAATAATAATAATAATTGTTGTTATTTGTTAATCAGTTTTTTGTCTTTCTTTGAATTAGCTCCAACTTGAATAAAGCATCAGGGGGAAAACAAAAACAAAAACACCTTTCTTTTCCTCAGTGTGCCGGGGAAATATTCTCAGGTTTGGTTTGGTTTGGCTTTTGTTCGCTATGTCCGTCAAGTATACAATTCGTGCCTTTTTTCTTTTTTTTTTTTCTCATCCACTTGTCAAAGTTGCTATAATCCTCACAATAACTGTGATCGTTGTGTGTGCCCCGTTGGCTCCGCTTCTTTTTTAACTAGGCCATTTGATCGGGGATGGGGTTTTTTTTTTTTCCGAGACGGATTAACAAAGAGTGCCCCCGAAATTAGGAGCAAGTGTGACACCTACCTGCCGAAGTTGGAAGAGTTAGAGGACAGTGGCTGGCTACCGGCTGCGCAGTATAATAATATCTGGCTGTCTCTGCGGGGTGCACGACAGCGCTCTCCCTCTTCTCCAAACACCAGCGTTTCACATCCAGCGCGCCATTAAAGAGACTCTCCATTAATGACATATAATGGGGCAGTATGTTCTAAATGCATGGTCGCGTCCCTTTTAACAGCCTTGCCACGCCTTGGAAAATAGTAATGAGGTCTAAATTTGGCATAAAATCGAGCTCATTACCGGAGTTCACCACCTGATTGCTCTGCATAAAACACGGTAGGTAATTGGGTTAAATGACTGAGCCTCGGCGTTGTTATTATATCAATATCCACTTTTAGAAACGTGCTCAAGAAAAAAAAAAAAAAAAAAAAAAAAAAAAAAAGGAAAAAAAAGAAGCCCTGGTTGTATTCAAAAGAAAAATAAAAACAAAATAAACTGATGATAAGCCATGGACCAAAATGTAGGCTATACCTCCGTGTTGTTTCCAGCATTTCCATTCACAAACAATCTGAGGATTTGCACCAACCAAAACGAAACGGAACCCTTTTATTGTTCAGATATTCCAACATCCTTTTGCTGAATGCAGGCCTTCCCTTTCAAGTTTGTCAGACCTCTCACTTCCATAATATTTGAGGTGGTGATTACCATTGAAACGTCTGTCACGGTGCAAAATTGAATTCATATTTCGTGTAGATTAATTGGCCTTGAAGCACTTTAGACACATATCAGGCAATGCCAACTGCTCCCCAAAATAATCGCTGCACAAGTATATATTTGTTTCCATAATTTACTTCAAAGATAGTGTGTTGTCCATTTTAAATACAAAAATGCTACATTAAATATACATGTTAGTCTTTAATACAAATAGACTCGGGCGGCTGCAGCGATTAAGACCATTCTTGTTACATTTTAGGATTAACCATTCAGAAACTAAAAATTTGAGAATAAGCCTTTACCCAGGAAATAACTGTTCTCAGAATTTGCTTCATCATTGTTCTTTTTTTTTTTTCTCGTTTTTTTTTGTTAATGCAACCACAAAAAATAAATAAAAGTCCGCGGTGAGTGGAAAATATTCAGATATTAAATGTTTGACATACCTTTCTTTAGTTCATAAGGGGAGTCTTTACAAAGATCTACCTGCGTTTGGCCTCTGACTTTCTGGCTCTCTCTTACCAAAGCCTCTGCTCTATTTAACACAGTCTGGTTTAATCCATTGAAATGTGCCGTGGAGCCCGTGGTTACCGAGCCGTGGTTACTGTGAAGATGTCCAAAACTGCCACCATAGTTCGTGTAGCCGGGGTAGAAAGGGGAGGTGTAGTACAGAGGCCTGGATAGGACCGTGCTGTTGGGGAGCGGACACTGAGGGGAGGACCGTGATGGAGACGCGTTGGTGCCCGATGCTGCGCTCTGACCCAAACCGGGGCAAGCCTGTGGCGCCTCGCTGCTGCCCTTACACCTGTCCGAGGACGTGGCGATCTCCGCGAGGGACCAGAGTTTGGGTTTAGGGGCCGAGGGGGGCGAGTGGATAACTGAGGTCACGTTGCTGGTCACCGTACCCGGTGCATGGCTCAAGTCTGACGGCTTGTCTTGTTGCGCAGCGCTCTGGTTCCCCCGGGGCACCGCAGAGGGAGACGAAGTGGTTGGTTTTGCGGAATCCGGCAGCAGCTCTGTAGTCCGCTCCTCCTGCTGGTCTTTTAACTCCGAGTCGCTCAGACTGGGATCCGTGTCTTTGCCTTGGTTCTCCTCTTTAAATCGGTCGCAGCCTATGTCCCCAGGGTTCAGCAGTTTATGATCTAAAGCACAAATAAAGAACAGAATTACTGCCAAAAAGGCGTAACATTAAAACGTTGATAAAACGGTAACATATGGTTTAGGTGATCGCGGGGGAAGTGAACACCAATGCAAACTGGGATCGGATGTGTAAAAATAATTAGGCTACTTATGCACGTTTCCCTTAAAAACAGTTATTGTGTGTGCTATAAATTGTCCTCGTAAAAATGTGTGCCAGCCTAAAAAAGGTGAATGAACTCCCCTCCACGTTTCTGAAAGAGCACAAACAGGGTTGCACAAACGCGAACAATGTGGTACAAATCACACTCTGAGCACACAGTCCGGTGACTATTTTAATTTACGAATACATGTTGGTATTAAATATTATCGCGTCATATCGGCAGTTATGAAGATAAGCATTCAAGAGCCGTTCAAACCTGGGATAGAATTATCATACAAAGGCAATATTTTGGAGCCGAATTCCCGGCGCAATACACTAGCTGTATCCATATTATGCAGTTAAAGATAAATTGACTGCTAAACACTTTGCGTCACCAGCAATTTCAGCCCCTGAGAAGTCAAACGAGGGGAGTTCAAGGTGATTATTATTTAAAGCAATTGTCCCATTATAAATAATATACCACCATTAACCAGCAATCAATTTTGCACCCTGAGTGGAAACGACTGCGATGAAAAATTGATGATTTTTTTTTTTTTTTTTTGCCTTTTTTTCCCTGCGCCACCAACCTGCTTCTGTGTCTGTGGAGTCTCCCTTGTCTGTGGGCTTGTTTGGCTCGTCGTCGTCATTTTTCTCCAAATCAATATTCTCGTCCTCCTCCTCGTCCTCGCTCCGGTTCCGGGGGGTCCAGGTCATCTTGTTCTCCTTCTTTAGCCTCCTCCTGGCGTTGGCGAACCAGGTGGACACCTGGGTGAGGGTCATTTTGGTGATGATGGCCAGCATGATCTTCTCGCCCTTGGTGGGGTAGGGGTTCTTGCGGTGCTCGTTGAGCCAGGCCTTTAGGGTGGCTGTGGCGTCCCGGGTCGCGTTTTTACGGTATGCTGGGTCACCATAAGGGTAGGTGCCCAAGGGTGCTGCGTAAGGGTGGTATCCTATTGAGCCGGCCATACCCGTAGTGTGGTCATAGGGAGAACTCTGTGTTTGAACAAACAAAGACAAAACGTTAAAGTTCTGTCGCACTTATTTGTTTTTTTTAAACTGCTTCAGTATAGCTCAAAGGATTTACGGCGCACAAACGTGAACCCGCGCACACGCATCGACATGCGCGCGCACAGACACACACACACACACGCTCACACACACACACACACACACACACACACGATTACACTGGCTTTAATCCAGTAGGTCAAGTTTGAAGTTAATGTTCATGAAGTTGGTTTGAGCACGGTTGGGCTTTTGAAATGGCATGTCTGCGCATTTTTATTAAAATTGACATGATGCCAGCACGCAGTGGTTATTTTGCTCGCCGTTAAAATAGCACAATTTGCAGTCATGATAACGTTTTGCCATTATGCATGACGGGCCTAACATCCAGTGTCTTGCTGTATTTGCAGTAACTAGGCCTACAGAGCCAGTCTGTATGAATTACTTGTGTTGCCGTGAGACCACTCGCTGAGTACACAACACAAGTAAAACGCGCTTTTCCCCTGTCTTTTGTCAAAAGTTGCAAAATTTAAGTTGTAAAACTGGCACAACGAATATAGTGATGAGACACAAATACAGCGACCTAAACTGCCACCAGCGCGTTGCAGTCAGATATGAGCGTGGACGCTTCGGCAAGGCATTGCCCACTCTTTCTCATAAAAACTACAATTTACTGAAGGACCGTATAATAGCACGCCACTCAGTCAAATTAGTTCAGTTTGCTCAACAACACGTTTCCTGGACCTGACATTCTGCAATGTTATATCCATGCACTCTTCAGTGACGCACATTTCCCTGTTAATCGCTCCGAGTGCGCAGCCGAGATGGAATGCTTCTAACGAGTTAATGTGCTCACTCTGCCTCCCTATTCGACTGAATAATCACCTTTAGTTTACTCACCACGTACGAGGTGAATGTGGCAGCTGCCGCCGCGTCCGCACTGTACGGCAAGTGGGAGTTGTAGCCCGGCGAGGCGCTGGTGAACGCAGTAGATCCGGCATAGGGCGCAAAAGCAGATCCCGAAGAGGATCTCCCAAGTTCCTCGGTTCGGGGTCCCGATATAACGCTGGTGCTGTACGCAGGACACGAATACAGGGCGAGGGAAGCGGACGGCTGGTACAAGTAGCCCTGAGGATACGCCATGCTGGAGCCCGGAGAGTATAAGCCACTTAACTTGCGCACTTTCTCCCCTTTATGTTCTCATGCGCTGCTGTCGGAGCGCATAGAGCCGTGTGTCTGCAGACCCGCTGTCTGTCCCCCCTTCTAAATGACAACGGTGAAGGCAAGACGTAAAAGTGAATAAATGAAGAGAGGCTTAGATGTTGGATGGACTAATTTGGTCGCTGCCAGCCGGCCACTGCCCATCGGATGTTTTGTCCCGTTTTGTTTTTCTGTCGCTCCCTTATCTGAGTTGCGCCGTTGCTCTCATGCCCGCGCAGAAGTTTTTTTTTTTTACCCGTCGGACGGGGGCTTTGCTCGGGAAAATGTCCTGCCAAGATGCTAAGTTGAAAAATTGAGGATCCTGACGCCTACTACGCTCCTCCTCTCGGGGTGTAGTCACCGAAGGAAAAGGCAAGCTTATGCTGGGTAACCACAGCCCTGCCCAAATCCATGCTCGCTCTCTCTCTCTCTCTCTCTCTTTCTCTCTCTCTCTCTCTCGCTCTCTGTTTCTTCCTCACCCCTCCCTCTCTCGCGTTAACTAACAATCCTTCTCATTCTCTATTTCTCTATTTTTTCCCCCCCTCTTTAACAAGGCTCGTTGCAGTAAGTCTCAAGTGCGCCTGGCAGCCCCCCTTTGGATGGCGACACCATGCGAGTCTGTCAACTCCCAACTCTCTTCTTCTTCTTCTTCTTTTTTTTTTCTTCCTCCAAATACGAAGCCGTCACTTTCACACTTGATCAATAACAAATCGGCTGTTGTATGCCAGGATATGGGGCTTGCAAGATTCCGGCAGGAATTAAACAGGCGCGCCACAGCTGTGCTCTCTTCTTGTTTATTCTTTCTTTGCGCGAAAAAAAAAAAAAAAAAGTCATTTTAAATGTGCGCGTTAAATCAACAGACCGATGCTCCGTGATCTCCGCGCGCCTTGCGTTGAAATCCGCGATGGGAGTTTCAAACGGATTACTGCTATTGTGCACGTCGACTGTCTAACGCCAGGCCAATTGGTAAGATATTATGACACCTGGAAAGTAAAAGTAAGATGGCGCAAGCATTGCGCGACTCGGCCGGAACAACTCCGTCGGAGTAGCCGAGTTGTTGTATGTAAACAAACTTTATTTCCTCGATATTGAGATGTTAGAATTGTAGAAAAGTATGTCTTGTCTGCCACCGTCACTCGTGTTGGAGCGATTTACTGCGGCGACGGCTAAACCGTTTCTGCAATGATATCCTGGAATAAACCAGTCAGATACACACTCCCAGAAAGTCATAAGCCCCGACGCCAGGGCACGTTAGTGCCAACTGCACCAAATCCGCCTGGACCACGGGATGGAATCTCATTTGATCACGTCTCACTGCTGAAATACTGGATAGCCTAGATTTCTTCAACATGCCACAGCAATTACTTTTTTATATTTAGTAGACATTAGACACCCGGGAACAAACAAAACAAAAAACCGCTGTTGTGCGTTGGTCCAGATAAAAAAAAAATATATATATATATAATTATTTTTTTAGTCGTTGTATTAGCGTATTTTTTTTATTTCTGATAAATATTTTAATTAGAATTGATAGAGCTCTCATAATTAAAAAAAAAAGTGCTGGTTTGCACGTTGCGGTTGACGTGGCTTCAAAAACAAATATTAGCAGGCGGTTCTAAATATTTTTCACTATGTTTCAGACATCTACAAGCCATTTTCATTCCTGTGATTGACTTTCCAGTTTCAAGTCTCGGATAAGCCGAAAGGGATCGCTGTAGGCGCTGCTAAAGAGTGTGTGTGCACACACACTGTCACGTGTTTCTTTTTCTTTTTTTCTTTTTTTTTACGCTCTGAAAACCTCTAGAGAGCAAAGAACGATGACGCTGGTACAGTGGGAGCCGACACACACTTTAAAAGAGAGAGAGAGACGGTGAGGGGGAACCAAAGAAAGGAGGATGGATACACAAAGCGAGCCTTACAGTACAGCCTAATCAGATGACAGTGAAACGATGAGACCCCGTTTCACAGCCTCCTGTAGTGTTTAGACAATCAGCTAACTACTGGAACTTTTCTCATAACAGTAGCTGTAGGGAGAGCCAGCTGAATCCGCTGCTGCTGACTATCATAGTCCTGACTTGTGGCAAAGGTGGGGGAAAAATAGCGCAATGTACCTCTAGCGTCATTATTAGACTCGCCTTTAGGCTATATTCCCGAGACGTGAACGAAAACCGCCACATGTTGATAGTACGTTGTCCCACGTGGGCTGTTACAAGTGCCACGCCGAATGAGCGACATCATGTATTTAACGTAGTGATTGCACAGAAGATGCGGCAAAGTTTATAGAGGAGGGCGCCTGGGAGGGTCTGTGGCATGTGTCCTCCTTCGTGCGTTTTGGTTCAGAGTTGCTCTCTGATGTAGGAGGAGGACCCCTAATTTGCGATCACGGAGCCTATAACAGGAGTAGGCTAGGATATGGCAACTGCTCCCACCTCTCAGCACTGCACTGCTGCAGGAGGAGGTGCAGGTGAGTAGCGTTTTGCTCATTTGCGCCGTTTTATGTGCGAAGGTGGGTTAGATCTAAAATCTATGTCTTTTGTTTTGACAGCGTCTAACTTCCTCTTCGTTACTGCTGCTGCTACTTCTTCTTCTTCTTCTTCTTCTTCTGTTCCCCTCTTTTTTTTTTTCCCCGAGAGAAGACCTTTCCGTTTTGACGCATGAAAACGGCTTTACGTGGCAAAGAAGAGGAGAATTAAAGATGATGCGTGCCACTTAAAATGCCTGAGGGAGCAAGTGTAATCTAAATTGGATATAGAGGGTATTATTACACAACAGTGTGCGTTGTGGCGGACTAATTGCGTGCCTGGGTGAGTTAAACAGTCAAGTTAATGTCAAGTGGCGGACAGGTTTCTGGAGTGCACAAGGTCAGCCGTACTGCTCCCAATCCTTTAGTGGTATACAGAAGAAATAAATAAATAAATAAATAAAAATGCTTGAAGTATTCATGGGATTTTTAACCATTCTAAATATGTGTCCTAAACCGATTAGTTGACACCAATTTTTCTTTGATGTATTAGCTGAGGGCTTTTGCCACTTGGAAGCCAATTGAAATTCAAAACAGTTTTCGCTCCAAATGCTTTGGGGAGATCTGCTGCAAATAATGGATGTAATTTATTTTTGACCTTGCATTTTTTTTTTTTTTGTAGAGGGGGTTATTAATGATTAAACATATGTGCGCCATGCTACTTGACTAAACAACTGGCATCCTATACAGCTATTATTTTTAAAGCACAGCAGCAAATGTAGCCGTTCTGTTTATGCATTGTAAAATGTGATAGGCATGACATCGATTGTTGCAGCAGCTTTTGAGTTTGATTTCTTCACTATTACAAAGTTGTTGGGCTTTTTTTCTTCAAATGTATTAAAACAAATTGGACTGTTTGTTTGTCTTTGTTTTGAATTTGTTCAGGCTCATGTTGAGGATGCCTTCTCATGTCACCAAGCAGCCCTGTGCAATGCACCCCTCCCAACCCCCCAACACACACACACACACACACACACACACTTGCAGACTTGCAAACTTTACTGTAGCACCAATTATATTCACTTAATTTACTCTTTGCAGTATTACGTATTGGACAAATGTGCATATATGCTCTGATACAACGGAGTTCTGTATTTATGACCATCATGTTTTGTCTGTTTCAACTAATTTAATTAGCTCTTTCCTAGTTATTAGGAATGCTTTTGTTGCAACACTTCTGTGATTGCTCATATAGAGAGGTTTAATGTTGTACCTGATAAATATCACACCCATTGCGCACGTGAGCTGACGCACAATTCGGATGAGAGATGATTTTATTTGGATTTGAAAATCACACAATTTGCATGAAGCACAATGAGCCAATATGGCTTTCAGGAGAGAGAATCTATTTTCTGATCTCTTTTCTGTTCTTGTGCTCTCCTTTTCTTTCATTGACCTGAATGAAGATGTATGGAGCGGAGTGTGTGTCTTCGGTTTACTCCTGATGGGAGCTGTCTGCCCCCCACCCTTATCCCCACTCCCCGTGATCCCCGCAAGGCTGAGTGGCAGGGCTCTGGATTGGCTAAGTGATGAAATGATGACCCTATTATGAGAAGCGATTCCAAAATGAGAGGTATCAGACAAAGATTGCACCCTTCTCCCGCTGCCACGCCGTCCCCCTGCACCACACTGCCAGCTGCGCAGATGATGATTGATTCGCTCGAGATGGATCACAGGAAGCACCCATTGATTTTTCAGTGTTTTATCAAAAATATTTATTTACAGTTGTATCCATGGGGCGTATCCAGACTCAGCCCATATCCGCTTTTCCAAATGGGCGATGGAATAAAAGGGATATTTCTCCCGACTCCATGACAAGACAAATGACCTGTAATATTATTTCAGAAATGAGTCAATAGGCTCACTGACTAAACGAATATTGATTGGACATAATGAAGCCTGAGTGTGACTATGAGCTCTTTCAGGGGCCCTGCAGCAGACGCCACCGTCAGCATCTAGACCTCTCCACCTGAGTGTTTCACACACAATACAGACATGCTACTGCAGCCGGGACAAAATAAGCATGTTATTGAATATCAAAGCTGGAGAATCCACATACTCAACATTCCCCTATCCTTCTCACTGGTGTGTACCTGTATATTTTCATTCATGATCTGAGAGCTTCCGTGCCTGACTGTTGTCTAACCAACCAGACCTACGGCTAAATAACATGTTTGTTTTGACGGTGCTATAGGTGCCATATGGTAATCATCTAAATCCCATACCACTTAAAGCTCTGGAGGCACGTAGGAGGTACTCCTGCAGTGCCCTCATGAAGGTAAAGTGATACAACGTACAAATCAAATGACTACCAGAATGCTAAAACCACAGTGTGGGAGCTGTGCCCTAGATATTTCCACTGACTTAATCCAATTGCAATAGTATGAGTGAGTTGCAGGGGCTCCCAGGTCTGTTGCTTGCTTATATATGTGATGCATAATAGAAGTTGACGAGGTTGGTGATAGATCACAGCCCAGGTAATGTAAACACATTAATCCCTCAGGGTTCATGTGCATGTTCTTTCTCTCTTTTTCTCTTTCTCTTTCTATCAGCCTCTCTCTCTCTCTCTCTTTGAGCCCCCCCCCCATCCCTCCATGTTCATCATTTTCCCTAAATGCGTTAGTGGAGCACAAACCAGAAGCAGCCTTAATCTGTCAACATGCCCTTTAATTGGAGGGAGAAAACAACACGTGCTTCTGATTGTGCCATTCCTAAGTGCACATGCCAAAGAAACACAGAGTTCACGGAAGAAGTGATCCCGGGAGAGCAGGGCATAATTAAAAGTATCTTTTAATAGGCTTGTAATGCTGAGCCTGACTCTTGTTGCCTTAAGTAGAGGGCAAACTCTGTGGCTGGAGACGGACTTGCGGGGGGCATCTGCTGAGGGAGCCTGTAAACGATACATTGCCTGGCCGTCATCAGACATGCAGTCTCTACCTCAGTCACCACACGCGGGACAACAGCCACTTTCCACCCCGGCCGCGGACACCTCGGCTCAACCATTCCCATGTTCTTTTGTTCCCTAAATGAGGGATTCTCCTCCACAGCATCACCTTTCCTCCTCACCACCTGGGCCACTTTGGCAAGTTGTGTTCTGCCTCCTACTCACGGCACCGGTGGGGAGTGAGAAATGGGACTACGGGGTTGATTTGGGGCCTGCTACTCTGTAATCAAATGAGACTGCTTAGGGGAGAGGAGAAGGAGGAGGTGGAGTATTATGTTCTGCCGTGCATTCCACTGCAGCATTGTTGCTTTTTTGTTTTTGTCAGGGCAGACTTTGATGCTGTATCCCCTTACCTTTGTAGTCCCGGCAGCCATGTTTCATAAACACAGAATGGGAAACATCCTCAGCATTAGAAATTTAGATTGCTGCTTTTCTCCTGCCACTCTGCATTCCGCACGTACCCAGTCGCATTCTCCTTCTCCCAGTGCTGAGGTATTAAGTTTCCTCTCCCATGCCTCTGATACATTTAAACATCTTACAATCAGCCCCTTTTATTCGGTGTGTCATGTATAATCTGTGGCAACAACAATGCCCACATGGCTCTATGTTCTTTTCTCTCTCTTGGTACTGAAGTATTCCGCTGCCACTGTTTTGTTTCAGGACAATTGCCCGTGCAAAAAGCTTACTTGCTTGAAATTGAGAAGGAGCCAGGTGTTCAAATTAGACCTTGTCTTTATGACTGAGAGTGCAATATTAATATCAAGCTAAGCATTCTATAGTATACTTTGTGTTATCACACCGGGAATAGTCAGTGCTCAGTTGTCTTTGTAGTTAACTGAAAATCTCAATGGGATACAGTGTAATATTATTCTAAATCTATCTTAACTCATTAAAACCCAAAGTGTTCAGCTCTGCTTCCCATATTGTATTGTCTTACTGCAGTCTTCGCAATATACTGTATTCTCTGTAGACTAATTTCACATGTAATTGAATATTTAAAATGCCAAACATTGATGAGAATCATGGCAAAATAATGAAATTAAAGAGGGCATTTTTGTTAGACATAGTACAAATTCTACTTTTGCTATCAGAAGCCGCCTTCTCTGTACTGTGCTGAGCCCCTCCGCCTCCTCCTCCTCTTCTTCTTCGAGAGTATCCGTTTTGTCCAACATTTGACACACTGCCCTGGGTGATTGAGCCAGACGTGGAAAGCCAGAGATGCTCTGCTTAATGCCTGACACCTGGTGCAGATTTGGAAGGGATTGGACTACAGGTACTGTCTTACCGCTTCCGCAATCCCAGAAAGTCCCTGAGGTATTTTCTTTTCTGTCCACAACTGTGTTTGTTTCTCCTCTGCTTTGCCACCCAACTCTCCAGCCTGTGTCCGAGTCGGCCCCTGTGTTGGGATTAGGGTGATGAGGCGTTGAAATATGAGGCCTTACATCCCTTTGATGCACACGGTTCTGATTTGTTAAGGTATTTGTTTAGGCCTCAAAAGATGTCATTAGGATTAAAATCAATTGCAAGCATATCTCAGGTTTTCAAAAGTACAGAGAATTATTGTAACAAAAACAACAACAAAAAAGGTCGTTCACAGTTAATGTCGGTTGACAACAGAACAGTTAACTCGCTGGCATAATTAGATGTGTTTCTATTCAACAAAGAAAGGACGTCATTTTGCTGATATCAAAACATGTCCTGTGCTAACATCATTAATTTCCTAATCCCACATGTCTTCTACCTTGTATCCGTCTGTTCCTGTTGTTTACACCCCCCCCCCGCCCCGCCACACCCTCTGTCAGGGTGTGCTTTACAACTGGACATGTTACTCAGGAGTGTTGCTGCTCACCTTACAGCTTGCAGGCACATCTGCGGGCTGTACTGGGACAGCGTTGCTAGCCAACATTAGCACAGCAAGGACATCAAAGGCTGGCAGCCCGGGCCGCACCACCTGAGCATGTTGATTGCAGTGCACCACAGTGTCACCTGACCTGGGAATGGAGAGGATTTTGTTGTGCCAAGTGGAGACATTATATCCAGGAAGTGCTAAATAGGCTTGCTACCAGTGTATACAGCTTTAAAGCAGTACTTAAAGATCAAATATCGAATAGATCTTTTTTGTTTGTTTCAAAAGATGCTCAAAGCATATGTTTTTGAGGATGTATATTCAACAGTTTTGGCCCTTTAATGCAATATTGTAATACTCGGTTGACAAAAATCGTAATGGATAAATTGTGAAAGATATTCCACAGTAATGTCATAATCTTATCTTGATGTTATAGTAAAGTGTATTTTGAGCATCAGTGAAACGCAAGCAAGTGCACAGTTGGTGAGCTTCATAGGCACACTGTTTATGTTGACACATGCAACTCTCTTCCTGATGCAAATGCAATCTAAACATTAGGCGAAGGGAAGGCAAGCGTAGCCCATAAAGGCTGTGAGCTCCAAACACTTTGAACAGACAACTATCACTAATCACTCCCAGAGCAGTGCGGCGTGTAATTACTCTGCCAAACGTTTGCCTTTCACAGCTTAGCACCGGGAGCCCTGACCCTGCGCTTCCCTGTCTTTCCTCACCACGGTCCATGTGGAAGGGGAGGACAACCCCCCCCTCCTCCCCTCTCCCCTTCTCATGACCGAGGGGGTGGGCAAGCTGAGCTCCCTCTCAATATTTAGAGAAAGAGTGAAGGAGGAAAGAGAGAGGGAGAAAGACCGGGAGGGAGAGGACTGAGGTTTGTGCTTCCGGCTTTGTGGGAGCCCATTTAAACAGGCTTTGAAACCCTAGCCATCCGGAGATCAGAAATAGCCTTATTGACTGCATGGGCCCAGAAGTGACTGAGCACACAGGGTTCTTAGAGTTCACCCTTCCTCACCACTCAGAGCAGGCGGGGGGCATCACCTGCTAGGGCCATCTACAAAGACTATTGGCATTAATTTTACATAAGAAGAAAAATAATATTGTTCTGGCTATTTTTAATATCACAAGGTTGTGCCGTTGTATAATTTCTTTGGGATTTTTTGCAGAATTCAGGACGTCTAATTCTCCTCACCCTCCTCTCCCTCTGTCTTATTTACTCATATTAGTGATGCGGCTGTCAGCCTGCAGTGTGATCTGTCCTCTGTCTGGGTGAATGCTGATAAGATGACACAATGCAAATATGAAGTGTGAGGGAGCCGCCTTGGCAAGCAGGTAGGGTGTGCAGGGACTGGGACCACATAATGACTATTAGCTGGATTTCACAGCCTGCTTCTGATCTCTTGCAATGACAGGGGCCTTTTATAAGAGGATGGGTGTGTCACTACCCCTCCTAATAGCTCACACACAAGTGCATGCACACGCGCACCCAAAGACACACACACACACACACAGACAATGGGCGATAATATATATGAGACTGTGTAATATGTTATTTGAAGTTTGATTTTGTCCTTCAAAATTGCCCATATTTTTTATCACAAAAATGTGATTAGATGTTCTTCTTTTAATTTCAGATTTTTTTTTTAACTGATTAAGTTATGAATGAAGGGAAGAAGGCGCGTTTTCACATTTTTAGCTGGCACAATGGAAATACAGAACTTTAAAGCTGAAATGATCATTTCAGCATATTATAGGCGCATAATATAACCTTATCTTAGTTTCACTACTAGTCATCTTCACCATATTGTCATGCATGTCACCACTGTTGTACAAGTTCATTTAGACTTGAAGTAGCTTAAAGAGCTCTCTTGGTTGCTGCATGATCTTGTGAAGGCTTTTCAGAGAGCCCCATTTTATCACTGATGTAGTAATTTCACTTCATCAGTCAGTTGTGACTAAAAATACATCAGGGATTAGCTTCATGGCCAGACTATCTCGCACGGCTTTGATAACATAATGGGGCCTGGTTGCTCGTGGTTACAGCCATCTGATATGTAGGTTCATAACATTGAAAACTACACTTAGAATACTACAGGGTTTTTGGGAAAAAAAAAGAATGGTAGTGTGATCTTTTTAAACTCATGAAAATGTGTCTTTCCTTTTAATTCCTTTGTAGGAGTATTTTGCGAAGATGAAAACAGCGCCCACCCCCACTCCTTCCCCTTTCCCTTTTCTATTCTACACAAATTAGCTATGGTCCTGGAGGGCAAAATGACAAGAGGTTACTGGAAGACTGTGTGTTTAATTAATTGAAAAATGCTTAAATTGCTTTTACAGTTGTTATGTGGAGTGAAAAAAGGGAATCCGTGTTGCCAGTACTCAACCATAATTAGCACCCACGGGAATTAAATATTTAGCATTAGCTGTGTTGCAGCACTTAGGACACAAATTTCTATTTTAACTATGAAAGCGAGCCTGTCTTAAGTGCATGAGTCTGTGTGGACAGCTGTGCAAAGGGGAACAGCACAGGATATTTCAGCGAGACACCCCAGTGGCATTTCGGGTCCTTCCACATCACATGTGTAAGAGATATGGCAGTTGTATTCCCAAGGGTTAGGCATTACTCAGAGTATTTAGTTTTCTAATTAGGCTGAGGGCCTTCGTCCATGCCTGCCACCACCATGGGAGCCAATGAGAATTTCCTCTCTTATGTGTCAGCTCTCTCTCCGAGACACAGAGAGAAATGGAGAGAGGGAGAGAAAGAGAAAGCATGCGTGAAAATGAGAGAGAGAGATACACACATGGCTGAGGGAGAAATAAAAGACCTGGGGAAAAGCCTTTGTTTATTCCAACTTTAATTACACATTGCCTTTAATGACTCCACTGGTGTGTTTGAGGCAGGAGAGAGAGAGCGAGAGGCTGTGGAGCCTTAATGATCTGTAGTAGTGGATGTCAGCCGAGCCGTTGGAGACTTAAAGCCCATTTTTAACAGTCCCTTTTGGTTTGGGCCTAGAGGCGACAGCGCAAATGGGGTTCATGCTAAGCCACACTAGACTAGACTCAGGGGCTACTTCAGCATCTGGTCAGCCTCTTTCGCAGAGGGGCCGGGCCATTTGGAGGCATCAGCAGCTGACCGCAGCAACTGTTGGACTTGTCAGTGTGCATCAGGTTACCCACTAATGAGAAGTAATAAGGGTTATCCCAACTTTATAAGACTTTGATCTTTGTGCACGGTGGGATTTAGACATAGAGTTGGAGAAAGTACGCTAAGATTGGAACTTGGAATTTGACCCCCATTTTGTGTGTGTGTAGTGGAGGGTGGAGAAAAGGCAACACAGAGGTAATTAAAAGCTCTAACTTTGGAGTTGGGGTGAACATTTTTTGAGTCCAACATATTGTAGGCTCAACCGAAATGGATATCTTGGATTAGTCACCCGTGGGGAGGGACACAGGAGATTACCAGCAGACTGGAAGGTTGTCCTAAATCGCAGTGGTCAAGTCGCTGTCAAGATACAACATACCATAGAGGGTCACCACAAACACGATTTATCTTCCCAAACTTGGATCTTGCTCTGGGAAAGATACATTAGTACATGAAACTCAAAGCAGATGACTCTACTGGATTAAATCACTGAATCGTGTTCAATTAACCCAACAGAATGTGTAGCCCTTTGAACAGCTGTGTTATTTGTTTTGACACAGTTCTATAAAAATTCAACCACCTCAGCTTCAGCTCAGAACGTTAAAACCCCTTGTTCTGTAAAACAAATTCTCCGGATTATTCAAAGCTCTAAGAATCAGAATGGAAAAATCCATGCGTAAAATTACCGTCCATTCAACTTCAGGCAATATTTTCCTCTAGAGGCAAATATGTTAATTGGGCTTCCTAAAGTAGCTCAATCCTCAGGTTATTTAATTTCCCCAAAAGCCTTAGCTGTGCTGAATTCAGAGGGAATATGGGTGTAAAACTCTTCACACCAGCAAGATGGCCATGGAGAAGAGAATAATAGTGAAGGTTAAAAAGAAGAGAAATATCTGTGGTTGCATTGAAAGCTTTCATGTAAAACACAGCAGATTATATTGACTAAAAAAACTAAAACTTTTGTTTAATCTTTCATGATGTGGTACAATAATTTCACAAATATGTTAATGTAGCAGCGCGCCACTAAATCACACAATATGGTACTTTATGGAGTTGTGAATAAAACTGAACTGAGCTTGATCTGCCAGAGAATCGTCATCGTCATGACTGTCATGTTGTCTAATTGCTTCTGTGTGTTTTTCCCAGAGAGTGTGTGCAGCTCGGTCGCTGGCCCTTAGTGCTGCAGCAGCCTGGTCAAAAAGACATCCTGGCACGGTCCCAGGGTGGATGCATCGCCCACGCACACTGCTCTCGCCAGCTCCCAGAAGTCTTTGTGGTGAACCACTGACCGTGCTGCTCCCTATTTTCCTCCAGCCCAGCAAATAATGTGTCAGAAAAAGATTATTGATAGCCCATAAAAGAGGAGGCTGAATGTTGTTGCCTCTCTGCTTCAACTTTACAGAACAATACAAGTGCTAAACCATCAGTTTGAATGCTGCGCTGCCCCTGAAAGAGCACAGCATTTATTTGTTCTCATTGTTGTTCTATTTTGGATGAAATGAGCAACAACTGGAACATGAACAGACAACAATAACTTCTATTTGTTTAAAATGCTGCTTCATTTTCGTTTACATTTGAAAACCTTGTAGTAAGATTGGGAACCTTGTCCTGGGTCTTTCCAAAGGAAAAATGACATTCCTCAAAAGGAACATTTAAATTTCCTCCCTGCTCTGTTGAGTCATTCACAGTTTCGCCCAGCTTACCAGACATTGGCGACGCTTATGCTCAGTTGGCCCTAAATGTGGCCTGAGTGGGTGATTCTCAGACACATGAGGGAAGCTATATTTACAGAATTAACGACACACTCCATCCGCCACACAACAGCTGCCGGCTACACTTAGCTGATTGAGATTTGCAGGCTCGCTCCCATTTGCAGAGCACTGTGATTGAACAGTTGGGCCAGCTTTATGTGTGTTTTGCCCTCCTGATGCTAGAAATCAACACTGACACTCCCATGCAAAAGCAAACACTTGTGCAGGCAGATTGACTGCGTTGGGACGGCTTGTGAGAAGTCCGCCCCTTTGTTCAACGTTTCACTCTTAATGTTGAACGGCCACCTAATCCACATGTTGGCTTTCTGGGAGGCAGTGCATGGGGTGTTGCAGAGATGGAGCAAGGTTCGGCTCAGCAGTGGTGCTGTTAAACGAGAGAAGGAGCGAGTGATTCAAGTCGGTGTGTATATGCAACACTGTTTTGCTGTAAAAACTGTGTTTATGTTCACTGCAGGCATAATTCACAGTGTGTGTTAAAGGCCTTCGGGCTATGCAGACACACGACTGGCAAACTATTTCTCCCTATTGTGAGAGCATGAATAAAAACGAAATCTTAAAATCTAAGTAAAATATATTTCTCCACGCTATGTGTACAAAGAACGTGGAAATGTTTGAATTTTCCTGTCATGGCTAAATTTTATTTCACACTCTACATTATGTTTGTTGCTATATTCTCAGTCAAATCCAGATGTCAGTAACTTATACAAAGCCAGGCATAAGCAGGGTATCATAACATATAATAGGAATAATGGCCCTTTGATTTTTGGATTTCCTTTTGGAACACCTGTCACTTTTTGGCAAGGGCACACCCCAGCACCAGGTCTCCTTTGGTAGCGCTGGGGGAGGAGTGTATGTATGTGTGTGAGCATGAGTGTGTGAGAGAGAGTGGAAGATGAAACAGCCGCCGCGGAGGCAGTGATCACACAGACAGACGGGGTGAGTGACAGACAATACCTGCTGTAAAATTCCCTCACATCTCTCCTGATCTGTATTCATAGATCTCGGCTGCTCCGCACTGCAAACTGTAGCCCACACCAACGGGCTCTTTTGGCGCACCGCCCCGCTCAGTTTCACTCTTGCAACTCACTACACAGACCCCTTTTTCTCTCCTTCCCAAAATATTTGCCGTCTTTTGTTCTTTGTCTAAATGATGCCTCTGATCACAAGGTGAAAGCTGAAAGGAGCTCTCTGACAAATATGGACTTTTTCCCATCTCTTCTAATCGCACCTAATTCTGCTCCTTCAAGTGTAGGACTCCCCTTTTGAGTGTGTTCTCACACTCTAATACCTTAGAGATGAGTGCGTTTTTTGGTCTGCTCTCCTTGCTCAGCATGATGAATGAAAACTCTCATATTAAATGGTTCTTTAGCTTTTTTTCACCTGCATGCTGCACACATTGTTCTCAAATCATTCACATCACTTTCTAGTAATTCCTTCAGACTTTTGTGGACTGTTTATACCCATGCTATGTCCTTCAAAAGAGTTAACGCATGGCCATTATCAGCGCTATCAGAGCCCTTGTTTTTGTGCCGTTAGATCCCCCCCTCGATGACTGACTCCAGGCCTGAAACTTCCTGAAACCTAAGCTATGTTACAAGAGAAACACACACACTCCGAGGACACCACAACACAGGGGCTGCTCAAACCGGATTAGGTTTGTTGTGGCAGATCTAGGTTTCAGGTTTGACTTGAGTAATGCGTCGTTTAATTTCTTCGGGAATTGTTTTGACAAAACAAGTTAGCGTAAAGTCGGAAGTGCCGTCTAAAACAAAAAGGGTGTGTGTAGTGTGTATGTTTTGTGGGTTTTTTTCCACGCTCATATGAAGCATATGTCAGTCATCAGCGAAGTGTTACAGTGGAAGTGACATCAGAACCCTGGAGGGCTTGCACTGCGAGAGAGGCTTTTTGATATGATTTCTGAGAACAGAGAGTTTAGCGAAAAGAAAGAGTTGCACTGTTGTTGGGGGGAAAAAAAATCATTCTATACAAACAGTGGAGATGAACTGGAAGGTGCTTTGCCACGCTTTTACTGAATCTTTATCATTGTAGCTGTCAGCAGAGGTAAATGCCATGATTTGTGTTTCCAAATTACACAGTTAGTGTGACAGGGGTAATTATTGTGACGTTAGCACACACAGACGGAGAAATGTTTGTCAGCCATGATTAGAATTACAATCATTCTGTGATACTGAAACTGAAAAGTGTTGTGTTTGATGGACCTGCATGTTGAAACTAATTTACTGTGTTGCTTTGCATTTTTCCAACTTTGATAGGTACCGACCAGTGCGCAAACACCAGAAGAAAAGTAACTGGAACTTAAAGGTGCGATCATTTCTCTGACCACGAGTGGACAGTTGGGACAAAGCTGCGGACTGGCCGGAGCCCGGGGAGCTGATCTTTATCCTGGCTTTTCTCAGCCTGGAGGTGATGATGCCCACAGCAGCCAGAGATTGATGGGGGGCCAACACAAGCGGTGAGAATGAGCTCTGGTCTTTGAAGTCGTCCACATGGAGGGAAATTGATATATCAGTTTAAGCCCTGGACCCTATTAAAGGAGCCCCCGTCAGGTTAATGTGATAGCCTCCATGTTACCCCCAGACCCATTCAGGTCAGCCTTAATTCCTGCCCCCGCTCTCTGCAATCTCATTTTAGTTTCCCATCAGTAATGTTTTTCCATCAGAGGAGCTCTACTAGGGCGTATATCACACAGTCAAACACTGGGCCATCTCTCTCCCAGAGTGATTTAAACCTCCAGCTAGCACGTTAATCACCAGCCAGAGATTCCCATGGTTTTTTTGTACAGGTTGGACAGTCTTTAAAGTAGGGTCTGTAGGGGTATACACCTCCCTAGACAGCACTCTTGCATCCCCTCTTTCCCCCAGACTCCCCTTAACTTTGCTCCTCTTCCTTCAAGTCTGGCCTGCCTGAGGACTCAGCCCCTTGTCCCCATGGTCAAACAAGCCGAGCAGGGGGCCCAGGTCCGTGGGGGTCAGCCTTGTGATCATTCATTTTTAATTGCATGCAGAAATACATTTACATTAAAAATGTAGAGCGGTGTCTTTTTAATTCAGACACAGTGGATTTATTATTAAACCTTTGTCTTGGAGGTCAGCTCACAAGGAATCATCTGTCCATCAGATTCAGGACGTTGAATGCACCTTGGTCGGCCAGATCATCCCCACATTTTAAACATGTCTGTTATTCACTTTGATTTACTTCCTCTGTCATAAGTCATCAGGCTGGTCCGAACTACGGCATCAAAAGGAAATGTCATATCACCAGAATAAAACATGGCAAACATCTATGTTTTAAAGGGACAGTTGACAGTGGTCAAAAGCTGCAGGAAATTAGAAATTCAGCTGATGGTAACTAATGTGATCTTAATCTAGTTTACATTTAGAAGTGAACGTTGGCCGTCCGACAGTCCTGTAACCATCCTCTGTGGTTTCCTCTTCTTTGGCATCAGTGAAACTCCCTCACAAATGTGCCACATCGCCTGTGGCTATAGTTGAGACCTTGCTGCTTTGCATGTTTTAACCCTACAAGTCATGTATTCTTTACATTACAGCTAAACATTCTTCCTAAGTGTAAAATAATGTTGTAAATTGTGTTTTTTTCCTACTTTCCAAGCAGCCACTGGTCTGTACTCATTTCAGATTGATAGGAAAATCTACTTTCAGCAACACGTTTAAGCAATAATGCAGCAAAACATATCTAGTTCTTGTTTTTATCAAGCACATGTTTTTATTTCAATATAGGCTGATGCAGTTGAAATCCCAGACTCATTTGAAACGTGTACTGTTCACCTATAGTGTGATCCAGTGCATCTGAAAAATGGCATTTTCGTGTTTTGTCGCCAGGACATTTCACTTAGAAGATACATGTTATAAACCAATGTGGATGTCATAAAAAACTTAATGTGAGACACCTATCTTTACGTTATATATTAGCTCTGAATGTAAAATACATATTTAGGAAATTATACCAGCAGACTGATTAAAACTGTTTTTTATACACTTCATAAATATGAATCGCTACACCAACCAAGAACTAAAAATAAAATAAATTATTTTAAAATTGATCATCTCTTCAATAGTCAATAGTTGATGTGATCATCAGTAGATATGATTGAAATCCATAGAAAATGCTGACTTCTTAGAACATCCCTTATAATACTGCATCAAATCTACATCTGTCTGTGTGAGTTGAGATCCATTCATAGGTTCAAAATGTACTTTTTTTTGTCAGTTGTCTGATATTAGGAACACTAGCTGTTAATCTCGAGTACCTCATCTTGTCAGTCTCACTGTTGCCCTGACACATAGAGCCCCTTGTGATTGTAATCATTGTTTACATATTGGGGAAAAACTGCGAGATTGCAGAGATGTCAGAGTACAAACCCAACACAATACATTTAGCTCTAATAATTGTCAAGCATGAACGTTATAATGTTATTCAGTAATTCTGCATTGAAAGTTAAATTTGTGGAGCTTATAATGCTAACTGGTGTGGCAGTGTGCCGGCTTTGCATCATAATGTTGGGAATATCACCTTGTACACGCCCTTTGTGAGCGTGTGTGTGTGCGTGCATGTATGAAATTTTAAAAACCTTTGCCGATCAGCTTGCTCAGGGTCATGTTGTTTAAATATTCAAACTGTATTTCCTAATCTTAAAAAAATCACATTCATTGCCATATAACAGATACTGTACCTTTTGGTACTAGTTGTTTCTTTGGGCCTTCTTTATACCTTTGCAGAGCATCCTGTATCCCAAGCTTCCATGTATAAAGAAAGAAAAAAGAGGAAACTCTCAAACAAATTTGTTTATAACAACGTCTTTTTAGATCTATGGGCCCATGCATATTTTGTCTCGTCTGAGTCGAGAGTGTTGAGATTAATCCCATGTTGTTCCTATTATTGGCCTCTCCTGAGACATTATGATGTGAATGACTGTCTAAGCGCCATCAGATCCATCAATTGGATTCAAAGAAATGTTATCCATTACTCTCTCCAACCCAGCAGATGTTGAGGTTTTTGTAAGTCGAATTCCTTTATTATGTTAATACCACTGTTTTGTCACATGCACCATTTCCATTTGAGTGGGGTGGAAAAATCATCAGATGGATTTGGCTCCCTCAATAAGAGATGTTTGACATTCAATGAGATGAGAAACATAAAAAAACCCATTTCTATGGCAAGTGGCATATGACAATCACAACACGAAGGCCCTTTGAATGAGCAGAAGATCACAATGCAATTGTGGCACCATGTTGTGTTTTTTAAGACACTGCCTTGTATACATTTTGCATTGATTATGTTGTTTTGAAATGTACAGGATACGGACATTTTGTTTGTGACAATGGCTGTTTGCAAAATATACAGTTGGTTTCCTCTGTTGTTCACACAGACATACCTGTTCCAAGACACACGCTGTCTTGTTTGCATACCAGGGTGTGGCAGGGAGCATGTGTAAGTGTAGAAATGTGCAGTATGTGCAAAGGCGTTCATTCTTCGTACATATTGTTCATGTTTTTCTCCTTTCCAGCCTGAGAAATTGAATTCTAGTTGACATGGAGCTTCCGGTAACTTTAGCAGAGGTAATCATAAACCTAATTTAGTTTAAGAAGTGGATTTTATTTTAATGGGAGATCCATATGTATGTGAATAATATATATTTGTGTTTATGTCTGTCTGAGAATAAGAGACTGAGTGCATGTGTGTTTTGTGCGTGTACATGTACTATGTGTCTGGATGTCTGCATATCTGCAAGTGTGTGTGTAAGTCGTAGGCTCAGAGGCATAGCGTGGGTCTGCATGAGGGAGTGTGGTGGCAGAGCACTCCTCTGATAGGCCAGATCCAGGGTGCACTGAAGCCTTTCGCATATATATGGAATTTTTGAATATCTAAACCATTATTTAGCATCCAAATCAGTTCTGCTTGTCTGACTGATGGACAATTTCAGTGTGACCCCGGTCTTTTTGCATGTGACCTATACTGTCGGGATTCTTGCATATTGTTTGGATGTTCACGTTGACTCCTCTCCCGTTTTTCTCTTTGATCCTTTTAGCATGCTCTTTGTGTCGGAATTCATGAAATATTCATAGCTGGACTGTGGCTTTTCCCTATCTTTATGTACAATTATTGGCAGGCGTCCTGTTATGTCGAGCCATCTTAATAGTAGGTATTGGGCTCGGTTAAGTGTGACTTCAGATTTTTCTGACAGTTAAGCTGGTCGGTGTTATGAATTGATAAGGTGGGGCATTATATTTGCAGATTTTGCAGTGCAGTTGCCTTTTTAGCCTACCATTAATATTGATAAACGCAAATAATGTGTCTCCCATGAGAGACTAAAGATCAGCTGTGGAAAATGAAATATGTAAAATATATGATTATTGTTGTTATTAATGTTGTTATTATTATTATACATATTATTTGTATTCAAATAACAGACTATATCAGATGTTTTATTAAGAATTCCTGAATTCCTTCTTTGGTCTCTCTAATGATCACCTTCATCGTCGCCTTAATAGAGTCCTGATTTGAGGTATGCTGTTTGTGTCGATAATGCTAACAGGGTTAATAGTGTGTTCCTCTCCATCATGACCAGTGCTATTGGCAGCTGGAGTAATTGGACAGAGGATGTCATTATCATGCCCCGTGTGCAGCCGAGGATTTGCAGGAGCACAGAGGCCCACGGTGTGGCCCATGCCAAACACACTGATGTCCTTGGGAGTTTCACATGTAAATACTGTCTATTCTCCCAGCATTTAATAAATGTTTCTGGAGGTTTATTAATGTGCAAATGGGTGAAAGTGCTGCTCCCCCCGCGCCAGCACAACGTGTGCACAGAGGCACAGAGCTGTTTAAGGAGAAGAGATTCACAAATCAGCCGGTGTGGAGCTAAGCCTGTGGCTCTCTCCACTAGGGAACAACTAAGAGTATTTAATTCTCTCTCTTCCCCTCTCTCTGTATGTGCGGCTGAGACCTGTGTGTGTGTGTGTATCTGCATTTGTGCGCATGAGAGTCCATTACCTGCCCAAGAGTCTCCATGTTTACTCATTTGTACCATTCTCCAATAAGTTCTCCCAGTGCCTCCCCAGCCAGTGAATGGCAGTGGCTGTGCGAGTGAAATTGGGCCGGAAGATGTGAGAGACATCCAGATACTGGTATCGTGCATAGAGTTCCTGCACTCACAGGGGCATACAAATGGCCAAATCTAAGGATAAAGGCTCCCAGGATCCAGCTATAGTCATATGAATGCAAATAGGATTAAAGTGCCAGCTTTTGAGGCTGATATACAATTCACAGTTCTTATAGGAGTCCATGGCTGCAACCAGACCCCGCACATCATCCTCTGCTCCTGCAAAATGAGGATGTTTATGAAGATGGCTTTCTTGTCCCAGCCACCCCACACTTTTTTCCCCTCTTGAAATGAGGCGAACTGTTATTAGCAGCTAGGAAGGCTCCTCTCATTAGCATTCACTATCTCATTTTTCAGGTGTTTTTCAGTCAATATTAGTTTGATCTTTGTCTGGGGGATAAATGATTGGCTTGATGTACCGTGCATTTGTTTTTACAAACCCAACAGAGTGAACTACAAAGGGCTTTTCATTCAGCTTTAGACAGCACTCGAAAGGCTTTTTTTTTCTCCTCTTTTTTTTACTTGGCTGATTTAACAAGCGTTTAAACCGACTGATCTCAAAAAAAAAAAAAAAAAGGGGGGAAGAAAATTTGTTTCATACTGCGGGGGGGGGTTTCTGGGTCCCCAGTTTGTTAATGACTGTCTTTTTTTCCTCTTTGTCGTTAAAAAAGAACAAATAAAAATCTAGATGAATATA
>CM022485.1:25584104-25744104 GCA_011952105.1 Coreoperca whiteheadi
TTAAAACCTATTATAAAAAAAAAAAAAAAAAAAAAAGAGAGAAAGAAAATGTGTTTCATGCTGCGGCTGGCTCTTTCTGTTTCACAAAATAGTTAGTGAGTGCAGTCAGGGCCTCTGTGTCCATAACCTCTCAATGACTGTTGATCGCAATAAATATTACTTGACGTTTGGCTGCCGTTTTTCTTGTCGGGGGAGAGAATAACAAGGGCCATTCTGCTTCATATATTTTCACTCATTAGGTTCTCTTTGAGAAACTAAGCCTCGTCTTCCTCTCTCTCTGTCTTGCTTTACTTCTCTGTGCCCCCCCCCTCCCTGTGCAGTTAGTGGGGCTCTGTCAAAACCAATGCCTGCTTTATCTCCATCCATGAAGTTAAGAAAGCTGGCAAAGCTGTAAATTTGGACGCCCTTCGTTAGAGGAGCTCCCCCGGCTGTAATTCATCTCAATCCTCAGCGGTCTTTAGTTCCCTTTCAGAGGCTGTAAAGTACCGCCTAACACTCACTGGGAGTTGGGGGAGATGGGGGTACAGAGGGCCCAGGGGTTACCAGAGAAGGGCTCGTGTTTGAGGGGACAGTCCAGGGTCTGTGACACATCGGGGTCAGGTGACAGACATGGAGATGATATATGGACACTCGTGTGACACAGTGCTAACAAGACTGACTTTTACAATGGGTCTCTTTTTCCCTTTCTCCCTGTTTCTCCTTCCTTTCTCTCTCACCATTCCCAGTGTCGTTTTCTCTGCGTTTCAATCATCACTTGTTAGGATGTTGGATCCTTTTAAAACATTTAGCTGTTCCAGTTGTCAAATCAGTGGCAAGAAAAAAAAAAGGCTATTACAGAGAGTAACATTGCTGTGGAGAAGTTAGACTAGTTGGAAAGTCTAAATAAGATTTTAGTAAAGCGGAAATAGCAAAAGCAAAATAAATATAAAAAATCTGAGGTGCTGTCTCTTGGAAATTACTGGAAGTTACATTTGTAGTGTATAAAGAAATAATCTCTATACCGAATGGTCTAATAATCAAATGTTGCATTAATTACTTTTTGTAAGTAAGGATCTATGGTTGGTCTTAAGTTCCGTTGTATTTCATAAGTCCTTGTAATCAGAGAAGGTGTCACTTTATTCAAACTGTAGTTAAATTGCTCATAAAATGTAAATGTTTTGAAACAGTAGCTATAAGCTAATTTACTTTATGAGGAGATGACCAGGCTTGTACATGAATAAGATCAGTGTGAACTTTGTGTAACTATGTTCTCTATTTTTGTAGTGAGGATGAATATCCAGTAAAACCCATATTGGCTTGATGGCAGCCAGGCTTTATTTCGGGACGGGCCTCTGGAGAAGGAATAGAGTGAGCTGTGTCCATGAGGGGCCAGTTTGTTTGAGGACTCTTCTGATGGGGAGTCAGGGAAACAGGTGGGGGGTGAGTGAGTGTGTGTGTGTGTGTTTCTGGGTGTGTGTGTGGGGGGGGTTAGAAATAGCAGGTCCTAGCATCCCAACTATCCACCCACCACCAGTCAGCCACTCAGCCAGCAAGGAAGGAAGGGAGGCCTGTACCTGCCTTGCTCCTGCCCACATTCCAGCTCAGATCTGATTGCAAGGCAAACTTGGCAGCTCTCCCCAGATCCCTTGGTAAACATTTTCTGAAGCAGGGGGAAAATGAAAGGCTGTGAATGCCTAATGAGTTAATTATGACAATAAACAGTCACAGGAAACCGTCACAGATCACACAGATCATAGCTCAATTCCGTTATAGTCATATTTCACAGTAGAGACAGGCTCTTCTGGTGTCTTTTTTTGTCTGTTACCATCTGCGGATCATGCAGGGTTGCTCTTTTCCTATATGTCTATTTATGTGTAATGATGCTAGCTAATAAACAGTCCCTTAGATTCATGGATTCATCCCTTTCACCAGAGGGAATCAGAGAATGTATTGTTAAATGTCCATGTTGGCTAGATGGCTTCATGTTTTTATGGTACCGGCAACATCTGGGTCCACAGTTGTGAGTTTAAAAGAGAGGGCTGCTGCTTTAGGTCAAAGCCTAAAAATAGGACGGTCTTCAGAAGCTGTGCCACAGGCAGCCAGGAAATGCTTTGATTTCTCTTCCCCCTTTTTTGATTTTATAAGAATATTCAATAAAGCCTCTGGATCTGGCAAACAGGTGGCAGAGCTTAGGTTCCCCCACAGTGCTAAAGCAAACTTCCCCTACATATTTTAGCATCACAAAGCCCTGTAACCTGTGTTACTTACTGTACAGTGAAAGCTTTTGCATTTATTTTTCGATGAAATGTTGCCAAAATAATAATTATAATGAAAAAGAGAAAATAGATTCCCTCTGTTTACCCATTAAAAAGTATTAGCAGAGTATAGCTGTGGTATTGAAATAGTCTAGAATAAATGAATCAGGGTTTCTGCACTTCAGTGTGTGTATTAAAGTGTGTTTGTGAGTATGTGACGCACATTGTGGCTTGTCTAAGTAACCTGAAGCCAGGCTTAAGGGCCCACCTGTCTCTAGTTGTGGACAGACGAGGCCTGGCTGCCAGGCGCTCCATTCATCTCTATTGCTAATGCTAATACTAATGCTAACATTAGTGCTAACATTAGCTACTGTTCTTGTTTCACTCTGTCAGCCTCATGCCATTCCCCTGGCCTGAGCCAAAAGGGAGACTGATAGCCTACTTATGCAGATGGCCTTGCTCTACATTCATTATATTAGGGCCTGGGAATAAATAAAATAAAAGATATGTATATGTATTAAGTGATGAATTTTCAATAGTTCTTAAGCTTGTTAGGTTATACTTTAGTAATGCCTGTGGGGAATTTAATTTCTGCCTTTGACCCATCTAAACTATTTAGGAGTTGTGGGCAATCATAGTGCAGTGCCAAAAGACCAACTTCAGTTATGAGTCTTTGGTCAAGCGCAAAGGCAACAGAATTCTAATACCATGGGTAACATGGAAACCTTTGGGTAACCCACATGAATCATGGGAAGAACATGTATACTCCACACAGTTGGCCCTGGTGGGGTTTGAACCAAAGACCTTTTTGTTGCGAAGTGACAGTGCCTATCACTAAGCCCCCATGAAGAAAGTATAGGCCTACTTATACTTAAACTTACGCAAACACGAGCAACATTATGACTCATGGAGTCGTCCCCACCCCATAGTGTTTTCTAGTGGTTTTAGTTACCTGCTTATTTTACAGATCCACATAGGAACTAGATCTGTTCAAAATGCGTTGAAAGGTAATTAAAAGTGCAGCTACAGTGCCAAACTAATTTAGTTTTAAAGCAGGTGTGACATTTTTCTTTAAATGGTATAATTCAACTTCACAGGGGTTAAAAATGTAAGGTCTTTGCCAAATTAAGTGTTCAGTGCAACAACATATGCTTTAATTTGCCTGGAAAATGGGTTGCATAGTGAGATCCATGGTTACGTCTAAGAGTGTTACTTTAGCTTGTTCTGTTTTTTTCCTGTGTAATTACAGCGTGTTTTCTTTTGGCAACATGCATCCTGGAATTAGCAAATGAATGTTTTAACCCTGGTGAACTTTCACAGTGTTTTATGCACTCCCCTTCCCATTACATTGCATGGCTTTGGAAATGAACACAGCCGCTAATGACCTTTAGCATCACTGGCAGGTTTTAAGTGTGATCAGTGGGTATATGTTTAAACGTGTTGTCCTGCGCCTCAGGAGATTACAGTAACGATACCAATTAGCCCAATCTCATTAGCCAGCGAAACTCCACTGAGTCACACAAATTAAGGACCCTCTCTAATCTGACAGTCCTAGAAATGGGCCCGTGCCCTCTGTGTGTGTTTGTGTGTGTGTGTGAGAGAGAATGTAAAAGAGACACAAAGAGTGTGGTCTTTCATTTTGTTAACTGTGTGTTTATGTATGACCTATTAACTCTGAATGTCTGTGTGTGGGGGTGTGTGTGCATGCAAGTGTGTAAAGCTATAAGCTTAATTACCAGTCAAGGATCAGACACAGCTTCTATATGTACACCATCCCTGCTTGCACACACGCTCACACACACACGCTCACACACACAAACACAAGAGCAGCATCTAACTTTCATGTGTTTGTTTGGACATTTTCACTGCCTGGTGATTAATTTATGAATTCTTGAAAGATGGCGGGTGCGCTCAATCTCAGGTTTAAAAGCTTCATGTTTTCCTCTCTCTATCTCTCTGATACACACAAACACACACACACACACTGTCTCGCTCTGTATGTGTCTGTTCTTTTGGCAGTTTAAAGCATAATGGGGTTTTGAATACATTTGGTCCTACAAATATTTTGGGAAGAAACACATTTTGAATTTTTACATCACAATACTTTGATTATAATAGGTAAAGATGTTCTATTAGGCTAATTTAAATGTATTTTTATAGCTTTAAACTTTAATATAATGTATACAAATTAATAATAAACCCAACCCCCCTCTCTTTCTCTCTCCCCTCATTCTCCAGGCCCACATCTGATTAGTGTCTATTAAAGATCAGAGGGGTGAGGAGGAAGTGCCCTGCTGATCTGGGTGCTGAGTGCTGTGTTATCTTTGGATGAGTTTGGCCGCCCCGCTGGCACACCACAGTGCCTTATTACTGTGTTACCGAGTATATTAGAGCACCCTTGGAACAGGTTGGTTCTGAATTGAAGCAACATGGGTTATAGAGGGCAAGCGTTTCCTTTAAAAATGGATATTTTATTTGAGAATGAATGTGGTAATTCCCGTTTTATAGTGTAACCTGTTAACTATTATAACGTTTGCACGGCAGTGTAAAAAGTAAATTAAATTTGCTAAAAGAAGTCAGCTTCATTAAAGAAGTAATGTTTTTTTTTCTAAACCTTAATGTAATGCTCTTCGTGTATGGTGTTTTGCAAATATTTCAGTCCCACAATCCTAGCTTTAATGATCGGTTGTGCTGTTACAACGGTAAGAATTAAAGGCATTTTTTACCCCTAAAGTCTGTCTGTCAGTTAGGGCTTTCTTTTGGGATTTGTAGACCCATTATCCTAATTATGACCCCAACCTAACCTTTAACATCCATAACTACAATTACATGTATGTAAACATAACACTTTAATTTGTTAGCTCTCGTACAGTAGATGGCCTAGTAGGGAGCTGTGTTCAATAGGGTCAGTGCATTAATGATATTTCTGTTAGTCTACCACTGTGTCAGATGGTTTTAAGCTCCAATTCATTTGATATCATATATGTAACATATTTTATGTCACCACCTTGTCTTAAATATATGAAGAGCTGTAAGAACCAGAGTCAAGATGTTTTTTTATTTTTCCTTGTCTGGCTAAATGGGTCCATAAAGTATACAGCACAATTCACAAAATGATGATAATGTGTTATGATCAATGACACGAGAGCTGTTGATCTTTTCATCTCACAGTGAGCATTTGATTATGTGTCATTCTCCTATTTTTTTAATCTGGAGATTAAAAGTGTTTGTTTTTCCATGTCATTACAAAATTTCACTTTTACTGACATGACATTAAATTGCACTGTTGTTGTAGAAACTGTTATAATTTACCCTTTAAGAGAGCTTTCTCTACTCCAGTAAATCCCACTAATGCCATTTTAACCCTGTGTTTCCCCTTCTCTCATGCTTGGTCTCATTAGGTCAGGATTAACAGGGGATTACTGTAGCCATGGGCTACTTGCTCTTTAACACTAATATCTCGAAGAGATGCTCCATAATTTCATTTTGAACGCCTCAAATGACTTGAAACAGGCGGGAGTATCTGGGCCTTGGCAGCTAATCAAAGAAAATAACTCGGGGATGGCTTTGATAGGGGAGCTGTTTCCACTTGCGCCTTCGTAGAAGCCATGTTTATTTATTGTCCTCAGGGGGAGAAAATTAAAGCTGGCATGTTTAGTGTAATTGGTCATTCTGTGATTTTCACATGTCATCAGGCCTCCACAGATTAACACTACCTGTTATTGCAGAAAATAATTTCTTTGTGCCAGATGACTTGAGGGATGAAGTGTATTATTCTGTCTTTGCATTCATTCTCATTTTCCTTCTTAGTCTCTTCCTTGTTTTATTTACAGCTTGGTTATCCAGGCCAGAGGTGGAGGATGAGTGAACACCAGGGCTCACAAGGTGTGTATGAAAGAGTGGGCGTGTGTCATTGTGTGTATGAGAGAGACACATCAAACTGAATTGACGAACACACGGCCCACTCGCTTCAAGGGCCTGTGACAATCATGACATCAAATCTGAGAATTCTCTGATACACACAAACACACACACACACACATGCACACAGTCTGTCACACAGGCTCAATATCCTGTTCTCAGGAAACCTTTTGGAGTTGTTGTAGGTCTAGTTGCTTCAGCAGCTGTTGCTGCTTGTGCTGTTGTTTTGGGTGAGATTTGTATCCGAAAAGAACTGAGCAACCTCCACAAAATGTCTATGATTGATCACTGTATTCTGCCATCATAGTCTGTCAACCTTATTCGCTTGGCGAAAATCAAAACACTTTGCTTTCAAAATTCTCAAATATAGAGAACAGTGTCGGGAAGTAAATTGGCATCTTTTTGGTTTGTTTGTGTGCCATGTAACTCTACCTAACAGCCACCAGGCCGCAAGACAACAGAGGAGTGATTTCAGTTACACATCTGAACTCAAGCAGCGATATAACACTGCCTGCCAAAATGACACTCAAGTGAGCTGTAATGACTACATTGTTTTTACTGCCTCTCTCTCCAGCCTTCTTCTAAGCAGCAGCCAAACGCACCATCGTAAGCTAGCGGCACACAGAAGTCTGTGTGCTCTGAGAACTTAAGGAGTTTTGAAAGTTAAAAGAGGGCTTTTCTTCTCCCTGATCCTGTTGTGATGTTTCCCTGGCTTTCTTTTGTGTTGGAGTGCACTAGACGATGCTATTATGTTAGAGGTAAAGTAATATGACTGTGACAGGCTTCAGTATCCATTTGAAAAGCGCGTTTGGAAGAGAGCCTCGTGTAGTGCAACGCCTTCCTTTAAGAAATGCACTTTTCCCTCATGCACACTTTCAAGAATCTTGTTAAACACAAAAGGAGCAGCACCTGCTTCTGTGGGACGAAGTGGGGGGAAAAAAGAGAAAGGAGAAAATAACTTTCAAAAAATATATTATAAATGTGCTTGCCAGGTATATGAATGTCGGGTTGAATTTGGTGCAAAGCCTGAAACAGTGCAGTTAAAGAGCTTAAAGGCTGACCTTGAAAAGTCTGCCGTCAGAATCGTGTTAGCAGACCTGCTTCTCGCCTGTCAAGGTACGGTAGAATCACGACATTGTTTATTCACTTTGATTTGTCAGGGATGCATGCAAGAATATTGACAAAAGATCTCTCCTCGTTGCACCTCCTGCCCGTGTATCCCTTCTGTATTTCCATCTCGCCGTCACTGTGCCGGGTGCCATGTGTGCCACAGTCGTGCCCGTGCATGGGCCTTTATTGATGTCCCACCGTAATTATGTACCTCTGCTAGTGGCACTTAGGGAAACATTGATGAAATGTTGTATTTTAAGGGTCAGTGCTGCACCATTAGAATTAGCGCCGACATAGGCTAAGGCGTTTGTCATGCGTGTCACACACCACTCTCTCCTCCAGCCCCGTCTCCCCCCCATGTGCACTCCATTTTTGTGGTGGGGGGCGCGGGGTGGAGGGGAAGGGGTGGTGGTGGTGGTGGTGGGGAAGGGGTTGATGGGGGGTGCTGTCCATACGGGGGCTGTGGTCCTCTCAGTGTGGCACATCAAACTCTATAAAGGGAATCATTTATGTGCCACTCCCTATTACTGAACAGCATGGAGACAGCTAATGAGGGCCAAGGCAAAAGGAATATATCCACCACTTTGCTGTTAGACAGACACTGGCAGGGAAAGAAAACCAGGAGTCTTCAGGGAATCATTGTTTTCAAGGGAAAAAAAGGGAAGAACAAAAGGAGCGTGTGTGTGTGCGTGTGTGTGTTTTTCTCACACCCGCTTCATCTATCAGTTTATTTATTTATTTCTTCACCCGCTAGCGTTGTACTTAAGCTATGGTAACAGCTTGAGGTGAAGATTCTGCAAAACACACATCGTTTTGCGTGTGCTGCGTGTGCGTTTTTTTTTTTTTTTTGTTGTTGTAGTTTTTTTCCCACCAGTGAATTTGAGCTGTATGGTGATAATGGGAGTAAATATGTGTGCGTTAATGTGTAAATAAATGTATACCATGGGTGTGTGTGCTAATGGACACCTAGGTATAACCACGTGTGTTTGCAGTGCATACGTGCACATGTACGTGGACGTGAATTCACACACACGCACAAAGGGGTCTAGTGGTGCTGATAAAAAGGTAGCTGTGACATTTCCAATTTGCCATGCACCAGCCCACTCCATTTTCTTCCCTGCTGCCTCTTACATGGTAGAGTAAGCCTCTAGGATTGACAATAATTACAGCCTGCATAAAATGAAGAGGGTAATATGAACACAGCTTTGCCATAATTGCCTTTTCATTATTTGCTAACAGTGAGCTATTCAGTCATAAGAAAGAGATTGCATAGTAATTGGCTGACAATGGGAGGCTGAGGCTCTGTTCAGAGGCTGTGGTAATTTTTGTGTTGCTGTGAAGGTTTTTTGAGGGGCTTTTTTTATTTAAAATCTGAACCATTAAACTGTAATTTAAAACTACAATTTCCAGCATGAATGAAAATCTGGGTATTAACATGAGCTCCTATTTAGAGTGGAACATCCTATTAGCAGTATTAGCACTATTTGGTAACTTTCCATATGGGCCGCCTCTCAGCCCAAATGGGATTTGAGACAGCTTTGTTTCTCAGTCAGTCTCACACATCAACAACACAAGGTTGTTTACACTGGTGGAAATTTCCCGTGTAACGTCTGTATATGCAAGTGTGTTTGTGGTAATTGGGGGTTAGGAAAAAGTTTGACAGTCTGTGGCACACAAACGCACACTCAAACAGAATCTTGATGCATGTGCTCACTTACGCAGACCATCACACACGCGACACACACATCAAATTGTAGCTCAGTTGCTTTTTCCTTGAGGAATAATTGGACATTTGTTAATATGAGGCACATGCATTTGCACCCAGGCAACATGAGAATAGATATGCCATACAGCCGATGATGTTTTTCAAAGCAATCCATCTCATATATTACATCACACAGGGTTTGCTGCGTTGCAACGGGAGTCCTAATGTTAATTCGACTAAAGAGGATTTTGGGGTTATGCCTGGGCCTCTGGAGATGCTGCTACAATATGATGTCAAGGACGATGAAACAAGACAAGCAGTCTGTTGTGTGTGTGTGTGTGTGTGTGTGTGTGTGTGTGTGTGTGTGTGTGTGTGTGTGTGGAGAGACACAGGACTTTGTGACCCTTTATAAACGTAAAGGTCCTCTCGCATATCAGGAAGATTGCAGGTCATCTCGTGTTCATCCTGTTCCGATTTTGATAACTATATTTCAGCATTTGCTGACACACACACACACACACACACACCTGGAATGCTCCTCAGTGAGTATGAATAATTATTGTTTTCTATAAGTCACGTATCAAACGTGCCGGGATTAATCTTGAAATATATTCCTTTGCCAATTAGTTGCTAGAAATGTCACGAGTAACATAATTCTATTGAGAACAGAAACTAATTACTTACAAAAAACAAACTATGAGCTGCAATGCACACAGTGATGTTATTGTCAGCCATTAGTTGAAGATGTAGAAAATGATATTTGCATCTGGTCACATGTTCAGAACATCAAAGATTTAAATATATTACACTTTAAACATGCTTAATATGAAAGTTATATAATGATTACGAATATATTTTGTAATTTTAAAATATTTAAAATGACCAAATTTTCATACTTAATGCACTCCAGTTATCCTTTAACCTGACCGTGCCCACACAGAGGACAGACGTGCATGTCAGCAGCTTTTTAGCACATTGTTGCTAAATGGACAGGAGGAAAATCCATAGCAAATGTTCTGCTGTATAGAGAACGAGAGAGAGTGAGAGAGACCCTGTCTATTTGGTTTTGGATCCGAAAGACTGAAATTCCTGTGAAATGGGCGTTTGTGGCCGAGCCAGCTTGAGCCAGCCGATTCTTTATTTGGAACAAGCCTGGCTGGCACAAGACAACTCAACACTCCTCTCCCTCTCCTCTTTATAGACATCTCGTCTCACTCTTCACTGTAGCTAACAAACCCTCCAGTCAATCAATATTTATCTTATATAGTGTGCCGCTCCTCGGTACCCATAATCGTTTAGCTCAAGTGCTTGCATGAGTGAGAAATAAATTACATTTACAGTGCTACCATTGAGGGCCTGATGTTTCCCAGGCATTAGTGGATATTTAGAGATGACCAAACGTGGTAGGACATTAAAGAACAAGGCTGAAGGAGATTGATTAGATGAGCAAACAACAGGCCAAGAAGATGTAGAGAGTAAGTGGAGGTTAATATGATTGCTGAACTGAAGAATTATCCATCTAAGTCACTTAAGCTAATATTGACTCCTAAGTTTTTATTTTAGTTAAAAATAAGTGATGTAATTCACTCAGGGTGTCGTCCAGTCCAATTCAGCTTCTAAAATTGTTTTTTAAATGTAGTTTAGTTTTTCATAAAGTGATATGAACTTGATTCTAGTGTAGTAACTTAGCTCAGTGAAAGACAAGTGTGCTTGCTTTTAGAAGATTACTGGAACAAATACAGATTTGAGTTGGCTTGTAAAAATTATTGTTTGCTACAGGAGAATTCTTTAAACAGATGATACAGTTTGGAAACAAGTGAGATTATCTAGCTGTCAGATTCTTTTGTACTTTATCTAAAGATCAAATTAAAATGTTATGGTGTGTGTGTGTTGTAAACATGAATATTCTCCCACAAGTGCTGAGATGCTGATGCCAATAACTTTGTGTGTCCATTCACTTGGCCTTTGCAGTCTCTGCTAGTCTATGCTTGATTCCTCTCTTCCCCTGTTATCACAGCCATGGTAAAAACCAGCCAGCCAGGTGCTCTGTGTGTTTGAGGTGCAAGTTGGTGTCATAATTATCTAACACAACGGGGTTGCTGCTCTTATTGGTAATTAGCTCCTACCAAAACTGATTGGTATGGGTTCCTCCGCTCATCCCTTTTAATGTTTAAACATTTACTTTGTGCTTGAAGGATTTGTTTGTATATATCTTGTGTGTGATGAGCGCTTTTCAAGTAATTGGCTCCTAGGGGACAACACTTTCTAACAGTTAAAGAATAATTACAGCCCTATGAAATGTTAAACTGCCCCGACTGTCTTTTCGCAGAGGCTTAATTGCGTGCAACAAGTAAGGCAGGCTTTTCATTTTGTTCCATCACAGGAACGGACTGAACTCTCATGGAAACACACAAATTTTGTCGAGTTGTAAATAGCTTCTCATATGGTAATTTTGTAGGACACCAAAGCAGTTTGAAAGGCGCAGCTCTCATTGAAAGCGATGCCGGTAGCTTGTTTTTTTTGTTTTTCATGTTGTGGAAAGGGGAAGCGAGGGCTTGGTGTCTGTGTTTTTATGCTCTAATGGACTTTTGCATATATTCATTATAAGAGAATCCTTAAAGAGGGAAAGACAGCATAAAATACCAAAAAATTACTGGGCTTTTGCTGCCCGTGGATGCATGGTTGAAAGGGTTTGTTTATATCTGTCCACTGCTGATACTTGGAAAATATAAATCTACACTATGACGCATAAGTGCTATATGAATAGAGCTAATGTTTTGTGATACTGGTTGGTTTAAAAAAAAACAAAACAATAATGAAATACCTTCTTTAAATTATTTATTTACATGCATACGTATTATAAACAATTAGTCAAATCTTGTGTAAAGCTCTAAGGTTTGTGTGTGTTCATGTGCATGTGCACTTGCATGCATGTGTGTACCAGTATGTTTCAGAATATTTCCTATTTGCAATTTTACAAACATCTGTTTCAATATAATGTGTGATACATCTGCTTAATATCTTTTGTTTGTCAACACATTTTCCATTAAAATTAAGACAATAGAGAAAAAAGGTAATTGGGACCAAGAATATTATTCTGGTATTATCATTACAAGATAAATGATGTGGTTCTTCAGAGCCCCAAGGGTGCAATGGGTCAGCCCATAGGTGGTATTTTCACACTTGCATAAAGTGGAGATTATTCAGATAAGCTGTCAGTTCATAGCAACAATGAATATGAATTGAGCCATATATTTTCGTATATTGTGTGACTGTGCATTCATTGCATTCCGAATTCCAAAGTACTGCCATACCTCGAACCTTCTATTTTGACTGTACATTGGATATATATCGGAAGTGTTGGCATTGCTTGAATGTTAGTTCGAGAAACTTGTAAGTCATGAAATGTAATGACCAAAAATGTTTTCTCTTCCTACACATATGCATAGACACACCTCTACACTCCGTATGCACTGCACATTGATAACATTCACCAACATGTTGCCACCATCTATGGATACTGACTTTTCCATACACTGCTGTCACTCCACATGCTAATGATTTATAGTTTGGCATGTGTTTTTGTTTTCCCCACTGTGTGCTGAAATAGTGTGTTTTATTGATTTTGATCCAGCGGGTTCCTGGCTAAATGCACCATTGATTTAAGAGGAGTGGATGGGCGTTGCGGTCTGCATGCCTCACATTCCTTCCTGAAATACAGTCCTGCTTCGGTCCTCACTGGGGAGGCCATGCAGGTCTAACTACAGATAAACTGAAGGATTTGGGTCGGGCGAGTAACAGCAGACTGACCCTCCCGTATCGTCCTCATCATGCCTCATCCTCCCGCTTTTATAGGTACCCTGCTGTTTTGCTTTGCCGAGGCCGATGAGTGTTGGATTAGATTTGCCTTACAGGTATCCATCAGCTCTCAGCTCCTAATAACCCAGTGTGACTAAAGCCATTCCCTTTTCCTTTCCCCAGTTGGATTGCCAGGGTAATATAATGCATTCAAGTGAATTGCATTGGGCTCAGTTTGGCAGTGCTGGCATGCATTGTGCCCAGTGGGCCCTTTGTAAATAAAATGTTATTACACGCCTGGATATTTCATGCCCTGTGTGCACATAGGACTCACTGGTGCCATACTTCCACAAGATCACACGCAGATGTTAATCAGAGATTAACACACACTCAACACAGGACTCAATCAGCCTCTCAATTGCCATGCTCCCCAACACACTGATTATTAAGAGAAGAGCCTACCATGCAGAACTCTCCTGTAGCTTTTTACTCTAGGATCTTAGGTGCTGATAATTATTTTCTTAATTAGTGGATAGGCGTGTGATGCAGTGAGGTATGTGTTGTTCTGATGCAGATGTGATGTTCCGGAAACATTTTATATGTTTAATTTTCTCCCCTTCTGGTATTTTCTTTCTTGTTTAATTACGGAGGCGTGTGGAAGCGAGGCGGATGAGCTATATTTGCTGTTCTGGCTGCCAAAGTCAAAGAAATAGATAATCAGATTTAAAACTTCATCTGCACCAGTCTGGTCGCGCTGGTCTCTAATTCCTTGACTTGACTGTCAGATTCTTCAGTAAGAGAGGAATGCGGATAGTGTTACACGTTTTCACACTTCTCTCAGTGTGTGTAGTCATGACAAGCTTTTGACAGGATATCCAGGTGTGGACCATGCAGCCCTCCAGACCTCTGGTGGGCTTGCGGGAGTTTGCTATGACTGGACTTAGCCAATGGAAAAAAGACACGCTAACCTAGATTGCTTTGTTATTTTCAAGACAACATGCTTCAATTTTGTGGACATTTCAGTTTGGATGGCCCTTAAGGGATTTGCATTTATGTCAGAGGTAGACATAAAGTGTTTAATGTTTAATCTAACTTAATTATGTGGGTTTGTAACCCAGCAAATATTTGAGGATTCCATGGTAGCTGTGATGAATTTGGGAGATAGTGCTAACAGCCTGTGCCTGCTAGATTGAGCCCTATGATCCAGAGACGAAGAAACACAGCCCATGGCTAAACAAATCCTCCTTTGTTTTGGGGTGTGCTGAGTGATCTCCATTGAGAGGAGGGGATGGGTAAACACTGCTAGCTCTATAGAGCTACACATTGTAAACACACAGCGCTCATTAACTATAATGAGATGTTATGAGGAACCCTTGAGCTCATTGTGTGGCTTCCACAGAAGAACCTTGCCTGCTATTGTTGTTGTTGTTGTTTATGCAAAGCAAATCATGGCTTTAGGTTTAAGAAAAAAAACCCCACTGCATTCCTCTCACAGTTTTCACCCACTAATCATCAACACCAAGGGAGATGGTTTAGAAACACCTTGGCCTGGGGTTTTTTTAACATTTTTTTTTACTCTTACCTTTCCGTGCCCTGTGTTTGCCCTAGCCTTTCAACTAATGTTTGTCTCTTTCTGCAGGTCTGCATGTTTAACGTGTGTTGCCATGTGTTTCTATGGCCTTCTAAGAGGTAGGACTCACCCTTACTTGGTGTGGTCTTAAAAGTGCAGTGTTGTGGTTAAGAGCATCTCCTCTGTAAAGCTTAGGTTTTTAATGAGGATGACACTAGACTCATGCTGGGTTACTGTGACCTTTCTCTGGGTTTCACCCACAGTGGCATTCCAGCCAGCCCTGCCCTCTTATGCACAAACTGTAGACCTACTTTACTCTGTGGATGTGTGCTTACAGTGCCGCTGTGCTCCCTACCCAGCATGCTCCTCTTCATGTGTCATTTAAGGCAGCACCCGGGCCACCGCCATGCAGCACTGCTCCGCATTCTGAGCCTAATTACAACGGTGCCATCGGATGCTGGCAAAGTAACGGGGAGGGGAGGAGTCTAACATGCATGGCTAGCATAGTCTCTTTGACGACAATGAGTGGCTTCACCTTGGCTGTTAATTGCCCCCCGCTCGGGTCCCTGGTTTCCAGGTGCCGGATCCTCTCCTGCCTTTTCTTCCCTTTTCGTCTCCCCACTGATTGGAAGCGATCTGAATCGGCTGACAGTTGGCTGAGATTTCTCAGCCACATGCAGCCTGACACCCCTAATTAGATGCTCCTATATGGCGGTTTACATTAGACAAACATTTGTGCAGGCCATGGGAGATGCCAGCTTTTATTCAGAGACTTACTTACACACATGCACACACACAGACGCACACAGTCTCGCTGGAGAAATGGGCGAGTTTGCTCATTTGTGCTTGTTTCCAGACTTTGTGTGTTGTGTGTCTGTCTGAACCATAGCATGGATTTGGATAACTGTGCAGATAATGAATTTTAAATCCTATCCCAGAGATGGCACATTGGTAAGAAAACCCTTAAAGTTAATTTGCTTCCTGAAAATCATTAACATATTCCTAGTTATTGGCATAAGGGCTGTTGAGAAGCTTCACTGGTTGTTTTTGTTTCGTGCCTACAGCTTGCCAGCAGCAGAGTATGGATTCACAGCTACTGTTTGCCCTTTCTCTCTTGCTGTAGAGATGCTCACTTGATAAGAGTCCTGAAACGATATGCTTAACACCAATGCAGACATATTTCCATCAGGCCTGCCTTTTAATTTTCAGAATAAAAGCCACCCCTTCACACCCCTTCCACTTATCAGCTCCACAATCGCTGGCCCTTTCAAAGCCAACAAACCAGATTTCAAATGGCCTGTTCAGTCTGTGACAAGATGTAGCTCATTTCCCTCACAGACCCACAGCAAGGTCACCAATCTTTTCGATTCATTCTGTGGGAGGAAGAAAGAGAGGAGGGGAAGGGGAGGGAGCCACAGAACAAGGCCTTGTCCTCTGCCTGGAGGTCATTCCAAAAGCCAGTCATCATATTCAGCTGGATAAGGGAATTGGAGAGATAAGTGTGTGTGTGTGTCTGCACACATTCAAATATGTACGTATACATATTGTATGGTATATATAGAAATGTCTGTGTGTGTGTATGATTATGTTTGTTATATGTATGTACTTGAGCCCGCAAATATGTGTCCATAATTGTTATAGTGTGTGTGTATGCCTGTGTGTGTGTGCGCTGTAGACCTGATGGAGAGGTACTACATCATTACCATATCCCCACCGTTGGCTATTCTGGGGGATTTTCTATAATAAGAGGGCCTTTGTACTTTTGCCTGTCCTCTTGTGTGGCTGCTGGGCTTGTCAGCCTGATAGTTTAATCAGCCAACCTGTCATAACCAGTGCTGGAGTGGGACTTTGCCCTGTAAATGCAGATTTATATCTAAGTTACATCATTGAATTACATTTTCTGTCTAAATAACAGAGAAGCTGGTTGAGGGATGTAATAAAGCTAATCTACATACAGCCCTGGGTGGATAATCACATCTAATAAGTGGGACTCACGCCCCTATTAGCAGGGAAACGATGGGGGGAGGACGGAGGACAATTCAAGGAGTCAGCTGTGCTTGCTAATTATCTCTATGCAGTCCTGATGCCTGTGTGTGTTTGTGTGAGTGCTGTTGTGACATGTGAGTGTGTGGATTTAGATTCCACTGCTTGTGCAGCAGGTCTACTTGCTCTGCAGACACCTTGTGCATTTGTCAGGGTGCTTTGGATCAATGGCTGTGTGTTTATTGCATGTTATATCAGAGGTTACATGCATTTCATATGGATGTTGCACTTGCATCCAGCTTAAATTGTTTTTCTTGAAATAATCTTACAAATCACAACACATAGATATAAGCATTTGTTTTTTGTTTTTTTATTGCTCAAGCACTGAGGACAGTAGTTTTTGCATGTGTGGCCCCAGTACTCCTCGTACAATAGTGCAACTTGAACTACACAGTTGTCAGCATGCTGCCCTGCGCTTGGCAAAACCACATTAGCTTTTTCGTGTAAAGCCATTCTCACAATCTCAGTTTCCTTTGCTTTTGATAAATGCTCTGACAGGAATGCAGAGAAAAGAGGGAGGAAAGAGGGGAAGACTTTCAGTTTGAGGCTTCAGGGTTTGTGTCCAAACCCTCCGTGGTTTGGCTAAATTATATGCGTACATGCCTAATAACTAGTCTATCCAGGGCCTGCCAGAGGCTGCATCCCAAAAATAAGCCCTGACACATTAAGAAAAATGCCATCTGCTTTGAATGATGGCAGGGCCTGGTCTCAGCGTCTTCTCCTTGTGTGGGTGGAGGCCCCGAGGTGACAACCTCAACACCTCTCCTCCTTAATCTGCCTGTTCCTCTGACCCCCGGCGTTACCCTGTGCTATGGCCCTCAGGGCACCATGATCCAAAACCAAGGCCCTGAGTCAGACTGGACCCTGTAGCCATGTGTCCTCTCGTCTCACATCAAAGGAATGATTAGTGACAAATATACAGGAGTGATTTGCTAGAGATATAGCAAGTCACAGTGA
The DNA here is from genome assembly GCA_011952105.1 of Coreoperca whiteheadi. NCBI lineage: Eukaryota > Metazoa > Chordata > Actinopteri > Centrarchiformes > Sinipercidae > Coreoperca > Coreoperca whiteheadi. The sequence continues at coordinate 25,601,443 of CM022485.1, forward strand.
ACCATCGCACATTTTTGTTTAGATCCGCAGAGGGAGTGAAAAAATATATTATAGGTCTGAATGTAGATGCAGTCGGGCTCCTCTCTGCTCCCCTGGGTGGAGCTGCTGAGAGTTGACCAAGATGTACACCCCCCCCCCCTCCTCTGTCTCAACTCTCCTCTTCTGAAAGCAGCTCACTCACATCATAACACACACAGCAATCAATATATTGGTGCGGGCGATACCTTTTTCTCTTTACATGAATCACAAAAATTGTTTCACCACTACAGCAAAGAGAGACAACAGTGAAATTCAGAACGGAATTAGTTTATTTTTTTTCTGAATAAAGTAATTTGAACTTATATTAATAGAACCATAATCACATGCAACCTTTTCTATGAAGCGATTAGATGCTTTATCTCCTTGACATTTGATTTACATATGATATTGCACCTGGTTTGCTTTGAAACGGAATTATTCAGAGCCCGGCTCACATAATTTTACATTAATGAAAATATAATTCGAAATTAATGAAGCATTAGCCATTTATGGTTTTTCCACCTTACATATTAATACCACACCAGATGTAAAAGTTGACTTTGTAATTGCCGGACAAGCATTTCAAACATGATCTTCAGCTCATGCAGAAATAGACAGTTTAATCACTGCTGCATTCTATTTATCAATTATTGACTGCTGCGTTAAATGAATATATTTCCACCTATACACCTATACTAAAAACCACTCCCTCACATGTGTACCTGCATCATGTGGAGAGAGGGAAAGAGGGCAGGAAGCGAAAACAACAGGTTATGACACTCAACACAGCCGTGTGCAGAGCCTTAGTTTAAAATGACATGCAGGGTGAAATTCACAAAGACATTATCATCATCTCCCCTAACTGTGCAATCTTGGGGCTCCTGTGTGTACCACTGTGTGCCACTGGCTGTTGTTAGCCAAGCGGTTAAATGAACGTTGTTTTACCCTGATTGAACTGTCTGCGTAGCACGGAGCAGTAAGGCCGCACAGCCAGCCTATTTAGAGGGGAGGCTGAGCCTGTCTCGCTGTCGCTGCACGCCAAAGTATTACCTCCCTAACTGGAGACTCCTGTTTCACCAGGGAGCTATCACATTTCATAACATGGAAAAATAACACTTTAGCAGGGGGGTCAGGTGGGGAAATGGCACCTCTAAATGAGGGTTAAGGCCATATCATTGTCTTCTCTGGCGGAGCCACCCCCGCCTCCAATAATTCTGCTGACCTTCGGTGCCATGCGGCTGGTTCGACATGGAAGGGGTGAGCTGCCGGGGAGACGATCCTTTTCACGCAGCCCGTTTCCCTCAAAATGGCTTTTTCTTCTCCCAGACAATCATCTGATACGGAGGCTGAATGAAATCACAGATTACATAAGAAAGGTCCTCTCTCTGCTGCCGATAAGGGCTGCACCTGAAGTGACTGCTCTCACCGCTCTCCTCTCATCTTCCTCTCCCTCATCTTTCTTCCTCTCTGCGCTTATCTGCTCTTTTCTCCTCTCCTCGTTCCGGTGCTCTCTCTCTCTCTTTATTTCTTTAAAACCTGAGCTCTTGATTTAAAATATGTCGATTGCGGTAGGCAGAGCAGATTAATATGGAAATGTCTGTAAGCTTTTTAATTATATAAGATTAACTGTATTGTGGTATAATACTTAAGTGTGATGGTGAATTGTACAAAGTCTATTGTCATTTCACAGGTATGCAATGCTCGCTTTTTCTCATACCATCCAACCTAATGTTTCTACTTTTATATCTTCTTCCTGTAATATAGGGACATCATCAGAGGAAATATTTCCCCACTGCGGCACGTCCGGAATTGAACTAAGTATTAAATAAAGAATGATATCCATTATACATCTGAGGATGAAAAATAATACTTTATTTCCCTTGTGTACATGCACTATCTATGAGAAGAGAGAACAGTTCTATTGATTTTGGGTTTCATTAGGTGAAAATGCCTCCCCCGGTGTACAACTGCAACTTTTCAAGCCCATTGGAGTCTGGGTAAACCTATAAAAGGGACACTGAAAATATATTCCCCCACCTGAGATATTCTTCAAACAAGGCCCGAGGAATGTAAATGAAGTGGCGTCTGTGATGGAGCGATTGTAATAGATTCAGAGGCATCCGCAGCAATGAGGGTAGCTAGACAGAGCTTAATGAAACGCATGCACACACAGGCTCTCTCTCTCACACACACACACACACACACACCCGTGCTCACGTGCACAGACGTTAAATAGTGTGAAAAGTGGGGGGACAGATGGGAAGTGCCAAAATGAGGCTCATCTCAATCTGCTTTGACTCAGTGTAGCAGGAAGAGAGGAGAGCGCCACACTGTGGACTGGAGGGATATTACGGGATGCAGTGGAAATCGAAAACATTGATGAATGTGATAATCTTAGAAATCACACAATCACATCATTTTAAGAGTTCCCCGCAATATCATGCACACAACGCTATTATTTGCTTCAGAGGCAGTACTGAAAATATAGCTTAAAAATATCCCAACACGCACTTGCACTTCAGCGTTGTCTTCATGTCTCTCTCATTCCTGGCACTTTTCTCTGTCTCTCTCTTTTTCACCCTTACAGCAGAGGCAGAGATGGGGCTGGAGGGTTGAGACTAGGTTTAAATCAGTAATCAGTAATTAAACTTGAACATGGACCTGATGGTTTTCCTTCGTGTCCTGGGGATCTACTCAGTAAAATTAAATATTTTAGTGCTCGGGGGTAAGGGGGGGGGGGGGTGTCACTAAATCCATCAGGAATGGAAATGGGCTTAGAGCTTTTGCATAGATTATCCAAATGCAGTGTTGTCTCAATTTTTTTTAATATTGTCTTTCTTTAAATTAATGTTAATAATAATCTTTAAAAATGAAAATATTACAATAGATTAGCATAGATTCAAACATGTCAATGTAATGGGTATATGACTGAGGGCTGTGTGATCACAGACTCGTGAAGTATGGATAAGAAAAATATTTTTGATACAACTGCAAGCAAAGGAACATTTTTACAATGATGTTTGGGGGGTGGGAGCACGAGTTGTTGCAGTTTTCCTTGTTGTGATTAATCGGATATATTTACATCACAATCTTGAAAGACTTATTTATGCACCGAGTTTTTGGTATCAAGTGTTTGCGAGATAAGAGGAGGAAGCCAGGTCTTGTCAATGGCTGTACTTATCTTGGGAAGAAGTGAGAGGCAGATTGCATTTCAATCCACATGTATTATCTTAGACGCTTTGAGGTATTTTGTATAAGAGCAACTTAGCTACTTAAGAATGCTTTCAGTGTTCATCTGGGGATGCACTTCAGAAAGTTTTCTGAAAACAAACATCTGCATGGATTAAAAAATTAAAAGATTTCTTGGGAGAAGTGACCTGAATATATAATCTACAAACAATACTTCCCAACAATTTCATTTATTTACTCACAACACAAGAATCTGATTGGCTCCTATAAATACAAATTGTAAAGTAAACTACTTTACACAGCAATGGCAGCTGCTCAAAATGAACCCTGTCCCATATAGCTTAAAGGTTCACTTTTCCTCACTCTTTGTATAGGAAAATGTCTAAATCAGGAGTTGTTATCTTAAGCAGCTCTTCCTGATTACACAATGAGTTTTTGAAACTCTTTCCAACTTATTTAGTCTGATTTGTTTATCTCTGAGTAAAGGGGGTAATTTTTTTCCGATAAGTATTCCCCCTGTTGAAATCCTCTTTAATTCATTGGTTAAAAAGCACAAAGGAATGCAGAGGGCTCTAATGCCGGGACAAACCCAGGCGACGGCAGAGTGCACATCCAAGACAATCCCAGTGCTACCTGTGCCATGAAGATTAGACCATTGTGTGGGGGGAATGTTATCGTCTGCGTGCCAAGCGCCGACTGTGCACTGTAAAAGTCGCCAGTAAGGTGCTTAAGATATGCAGTTTTGTCCCAGGATTTATTGATACTGTTACAGGAAAAAAGGTGACCTGGTATCTTGGATATAGTCTTCAGTAGAGCCTCTTTGTGGTTTTTATGCTCATATATATATTTTTACTCCTCCTCAGCAATGTTTGGGGACAGTATCATATTCGGCGAAGGCCTGACACTGTTCACTGGTTAAAGTTTATCTGTATTCTACAGAGATCAGGAGCCTCAGCTCGGTGCTTTGCAAGTTGAGTGCTGCTGCCAGAGGAAGTGCAGCGCTCAGGGAACCATGAACATCCCTATGCCCCCCCACCCCTTTAGTCCCTGAAACTGCTAAACCTCATCCGACTGCCACCACCACCAGCAGTACTGCCTCGACTGAGTCATACGAGTGAGCTGTAAATCCATATGAACTAACAGAAAATCAAGTTAAAAGACTTTGAACTTAGTATGTAAAAACACAATGCACTAAAAGTAATGGCTTGAGAGACCATGAAAAAGCATTATGATCATATAACAATAGTCATATATCTCAAGCAGACCTTATTAAAAAGACAAACAACCATGTGAAACGAGGCCGGAGCCTCTGAGCCATCTGTAGACCGTTGAGTGGACTCTGGACGCCATGGCCCCTGAGGCTGCTGGGACTGGTGAGAGCAATAAACAAATGAGGAGAATGGGAGTGGAGTGGCAGAACGTTGTGTATCAGAGCTCTGCTGTGTCGGCACTCTGATTTCGTTTGTGCTATTACATAATTAAATTTGGACTTGGATCATGCTTTTTAAGAGATTATGTGAGCATATGTTGCTTGAACATGTGCCAGCCTGTGAAATGGCCCTCCTTTCATGAGCACTGTATTAGGTTTAGAGAGTTTATTGAAAATCAGAATTAGTTTGCTGCCAACAGTTAATGAATTGGTGTTATGATCTTAGGCCAAAGGATGCTAGTGTGCTATAACTTAGACTTGACGCCGGAATAAAGGAGAAAGAAGTCTGCAAACAAAGATTGTAAATTAAGATTTTTACTTTCCGCCAGTAAAGAAATTTATATACTGCAGCTTCAAATATACTGTACCGTTTGTTGCACTAAATGCAATATTGTGTTTGTGTATTATTTTAGTGTATAGTTTACTAGATGGGTGTTAAATAAAGCAATTCGGATAATGTCATTTAAGTCATAAATCACAGAAAAGAAAAAGAAACATATATATATATATATACACACATACATGCTGATTGCCAAAAGTTACTGCATGCACGGATACAGTCTGAAGTCCGGATCAGGCTTGTTTTAAACAATTTGTTCACCCTAATCATAATACACTATATTAAGTACCAAATGTCAAATAAGTGCTTCTGACCTACTGTGATATTCAGTGGAAACTGCATTGGTGGATTGACAACTTATCTTTATAACACAAATGTTTCTGAGAGTTTTCATTGATTTATTTATTTTTCTGGTCTTTTATGAATAAGATCTGATTCCTAGTGGACTTTTTTTACCCACAGAAAAAAACAAAACATCCAAACTGCACTTCCCTTTCCATTTTTTGTTTGTTCTCCCTTCATGTCTCTAGCCCACACGCGTCACTTCCGTCTTCTCCCTCGTCCACTTCTCTCTCCAGCTCTCCCTGTTGTGCATTCATCAAGATGGGAATGGACAAGCCAGTTGGCTCCACTTAAAGAGACACACATATCAGGGTGCTCTCCCTTTGCATCTGTCATTTTCCCTTCGGTTGAAACATGGCCCCTGTCAGTGCACTGGCTGAATATATCTCTCTCTCTCTCTCTCTCTCTCTCTCTCTCTCTCTCTCTCTCTCTCTGTATCCCTGTCTGGCTCTGCTGTCACTGCTACCATGCGGCAGTGCAGGTCCGTAAAGGTTTAAGCGGTTATTCCAGTCATTATTGGCTGTTAAATCTGGTGATGGTCGTAAAGGCCCTGCCTGTTCCCCCGTGCCTCAGAGGTCAGCTGATGGCCTGCTTTATGAGCTTGCAACGCCGTGCATCACTGCTGGGCCACCGTTTCATTCACAGCCCCCTCCCCATCTGCACTCCATCCCAGAGGCAGGACGGATGGATAGGCAGGTCACAGACCGCCATCTATTTGTCCCCGTCTGCTGGGCTAACCTGAGGTGCCAAAAAAAGCCTCCAAAGTCTCATATTACTCCTCGGAGGCTGGGAGGCCCTTTGTGATTTGTGACTCCAGATTATATGAAGTGACTAGACTTGCATGGCCCACGAAGTGAAAGCAACCGTCATCATGGAGATGGCAGGAGCAATTCAGCAAATTTATGGCACATTTCAAGAAATTGTCATTTTTTACAATCCCATAAGCGCGAGAGTGAGTTACTCGCACTCGTAAGTTGTGTCGTTTTCCCATGCCGTTTGTTGGATTGAAATTCCCCAGATTATCATTGAGTTTCAAAAAGTGAATGACATCAATTTTATTTGACTTATTTAAAGGCCTTTGCCTCATAATAAGCATTGTTATATGAGACTACTGCTCTAAACTGCTGTGCCACATCACTTATGACTCAAGGAGAGGAGAGGACAACTTCTATCATTATCACCGGTTTTATTGAACACTCATTCATCACATTGACGCTTTATTCTATAAAAACGATGAAAGTTTTCAAATAGAATAGAAGGTGGTCAGGGAAAACGAAACACCCATTTTTTATTTAAGAAATCCATTTACTCATGTGAACCTCTGTTCTTTTAAAGGAAAGTCACAGTTAATGGCGCCTCCACCAATAAGCGACATTTTTCTTGCTGTAGCTACTGTGTGTGCTAATAATTCATTGGCCTGCCAATTATTATTTCTCCCACAATGGGAGACAGGAAAGAGAAGGGACGGCAGGAGTGAGAGGAAGTACGCTCCGTTTGCCTCTTGCTCAAGGACTGCCGCTCTGGAGGCAAAGACACTTGGATGTTTTCCTCTTTTTTTAACCCTCTTTCTTTCTCAAAGGGCTTTTTTTGGACAGCTGCACACAGGCGTGCTGTCTTTACTGTAAAGCGCAGCCCCTTTATTACCAGGCCTCTGGTGACCTCACCCCGCTGAATGAAGTCATTGACTGAACTGCAGGAAGACAAACCAGCGTTCCAGGGAATTAATCAGGTCCATCAGCAGCTGAGCTGCTGGGCGCTGGACGGCCATGTTGGCGCGGTTGGCTCTGCAGCCCCTGGGAGCGATGCAGGGTAGTTACCGAGTTGACAGCTAGCTGATAGCCCTGTGTCCTTCATCTTACGAGCACATCAAAAGCAGGCCTCCCGGATAAAACGTTAGGGTTGAGGAGTGGCGAATGAGGCCTCTCACCACTGGCTGGATGAGTGTAGCATGACCTCATCCCTAACATACTGAGCCAGAGTTGAGATGATGGAAGGGGACCGAGGGGCCATTGGGAGGGGAGCAATTTGGATGTTTAGCCACCTGAAACTCGGTTTTCTAAACATGTCTTTCCCCATGGTGAATAAAAATAATAATAATGATAATCATCTCCTCCTCCTTCTGCTCTCTGCTCTCACTTTTTCCTCTCTCGCTGTCATTCGTGTCTCCTCTGTTGTGTTCCAGCCTGTCTGTCTATGTAATTTGCCTTGCGTGATGGCATGCGGCTCTGTCCAAAAATAAAGAGAAGACCCCCTTTAGACATCACCAATTAGAGAGACAATTAGACTGAGCCAAGCCAGTCTAGGGCTGCGGAGCGCTCACAAGGCTGCCCTGCCTGCCTAGTCGGAGTACGTGTGTTTGTGTAGTTGAGTCTGTTTCATAACACCTTTGGCGAACGACTAATACTCACTGTGGCATGTTTATTTTTTTAGTTAACTTTGCGTCGATCGGTGTGTGGATGTGTATAGACTTTGAGCTTGACATTGGGATTTCCTGTCTTTAAGTGTAGGAAGGTCAGGAGCAGGAGTGAGGTGTTGTTTCGGGGCCACTTGATGAGCAGAACAGTAAAAAGCTGGTGAAACCCCTTGTCACAGATGTAGAGCCATTAGCTCACCAGCCAATGCTTTGTTATGCTAACAGTTCAGCACTCTATGCAGAAAATGGCCCCTTTTTTACCCTTTTTGAACAAAATAGACTTTATTTTATCATTTTATTGCCGTCTTTCTTGTCTGCGAAAGGCAGTCATTTGGTGATGTTTGATGGTGCGAGCGTGTTTGTGTGTGCCTGAGGAGAGGCGGGGGAGTTTCGCGTCTGAATTCCTGAGCTGTGTGAAAAGGATCGCTTTCTTTGGGGCTGAATTTAATGAGATGATCAATGACCCTCAAGATTCACATTCACAACAGGGAGAGAAGAAGAATGAGGGAGCTGAAGACTCAATAGGTTTACTGCAATTGTATGTCAGCTGTGGTCCCCCTTTGAAAATGTGAATTGTTTTTGAAACATGAAATCCTTCTTTTTGATTGCAGAGGGTTGGGTTTCCTTTGATGTAGCTGAGGCAGACAGAAACAGGTCTAGGATTCTTTTTCAAGTTCGTTTCTGTAGTAGATGAGACACTGGTCAACGATAAGTATGGGAGACTGATTAGACAACAGCGTCTTTATGCATGTTGCTGGGGTACACTGGTCACGGTAAGACGGTCATTCCACCAACAGCAAATGGACTTGGATGTCTTAGCATAGTACAATGCTGTCGGACAATTTGTTCTGACTGATTTCAACTAATTGTACTCACCTTCCCCTCTCCTTCCCTTTGAACTGCAAAGGTAAGAAGGGAATCGGAGAGGTAGGCTTGAAACAGTACTGGCAGATAGGACTGTGTTCTCACTTTGAATTATGGAGCACACAGTCGGATGTCAGAATGTATCACTTTTGAGATCATGCATCCCTAATATTTACGCACAGTAGGGGTGTACTTGTTGTGTTGTGCATATAAATTAGCCTGCATTCTATGTTAATTATGTTCTGTGACGTTATGTTATGTATTTACATTGATATCAGCATAAAAAAATGAAAACGTAACAACTGTGTACTTCCCGACACAAAGAAAACAAACAAAGTAAGGCGAATATTTTGCCTGCCTGCATAAATCTGGTTGCTTGTTTCTCTGTGTATGCATATATGTACATATACCTATGCAGTGTGTGTGCATGTCTGCTACTGATGTGGGACACATGTCATGACAGAGGAAGGACACTGCCTTATGGTATGTTTTGCTGTGCCCTTTTCCTTAATTTGCCTATTGTGAGTGTGAAGGGGAGCCAGGGAGATGACATCATGCAGCAGGCAGTGTTTGAAGTGCCAGTCCTGAAGGAACCACTTATAGCAATTAGGATATCCTTGAACAAGCGTTTGCGAAACATTGGCTGGTTTTTGGCATTTGCCTCCCGTTCCTGCCTACTAACTAGCGAGGTTTGATCTCCCATAATTATCTACCCACCGGCTCCTCACTCCTGACAGCTCTCTCCCTGGAGAGGGCTGAATGCTGGGGCTACTCACTGATTGCATCAAAGTGTCAGAAATTGCAACATCAAAAATAATAACTGATATTCCGGTGGCAGGCTGCTCTTTGAATATTTCCTTTAAAACGATCTCTAATTTGTGTCTTGCATGGTGCCAATGTGTGTGCGACGGTGAGGGTTTAAAGCAAATAAAAGCAGGGGAAGTGCATTCATTATTGAACCTCTATTTACATATGGCAGACTATTCTGTCTGAACTGGCATAAAATAGATAAGCGTTAATTCTGGTGCTGCTTTATGGCATGCCGCACTTCTTTCAGGACTTGCTCAGCATCTGTCCCTTTTGCCTCCTTCCTCCTGACTTTGAAATATTTCTGCAGTGCCCTACAATACATGTCTGGCATCAACATCTTAAATGTCCCATCAGCAGAACTAACAAAAAGTGGCAGGGTGGTGCAGTGGTAAGAGTGACCATCCCACAACAAAAACTCAACACATTTGATCCAGACAAGAGGCACACAGTGTGTGCGAGTGAATTGCAGCAAAACATTATTGTAACTAAAATTAAGGTAGCTGCTGAAAATTGGTTAATTATACAAATGTGAAATCAGTGGGTTGAAATGGTCAAATGTTCATGTGTTTTTGTCATGTTTGCCCACTGGTTAAATATAGCAGAACAAAACAACGTCAGACATAATGAATGAAAAACTAACATTTGATGAAGATTAGGTGGAAAGTTTTGGCCCTTATTTTGTTCACTGCTGAAGTGCTATTTGTAGCATGACCTGCACTGCACTGTCCTCAGATAATGCTCACAGAAATGTAAGCCGGTGTGCAGGCAAACACATAAATATTCTGTTAGGCAGCGTGTCCAGAGGGTCCACTTGCAGCAATGTTAGTGGGCTCTTTGAGGGTGACATCCATATTTCAACACCTATCTTGACTTCCCCGACCTTGCCGAGTTACGCATTAATAACACATTTATAATACATAATCTCTTTCTTGTTCTTAGCGTGTACATTTTTCTGTTCAGCGCTGATGGTATTCGTTTTTAATTGTGGACATCAGAAGAATAATTTGCAATGTCTCGCACGCTTTAGTGTTTCACTGAAGACCATTTGCATCACCTGCCCAGTGTCTATGGCTAGGGCTTCGCCTCACTAGTGGTGAGTATTACTTCAAGGAATTGAAGGGGACAATTGTGTGTTAAAGCAATGAATTGAAATAGACAGTCAGCCAAGGTTTTTGCAAGGATGAAATTAAAATCAGCGCAGCGGCGAATGGTTCTGCTTTACCAGAATAAATTAATGCCAGAAGAGAGGGGAGAGGCAGGTTTGCTTTGCAATGACAAATGTTGATTTCCCCCGAGGTATTTAAAGTGATTTGACCCAGTCATTCTTTTAAATCACAGACAGGAGATGATAAATGTGCTACTAATGAGGCCTCTGCATTTTATCTCTCACTCTCCCTCCTGCAGGATCGCCCAAGCTCTTAGAGGCGCCTGCTATGCCTTCACATGCTTCTAAAAGCACCCTTAGCCTGACTAAATCCCAACAATGCAGAGTACAGAAAAAAACACCCACATGTATCCCTTACATGCTGTGAAAGATTGTCAGAAAATTAAAATCAAACACGCAATCACATTGTTCTGCAAATGCACCCTTTTTAAAAGCTCCGCTAATCTGAAAAAGAGTCACTGAAATTCAACCCTGTCAGCGTTTGTAGACATTATGATAATCTTACTACCGAGGGCCCTGTTCTTTTTAAACTGTCTCTTCGCTCCATCTAAAAGGTAAGCACTTTGCCTATATACACATGACAAAAACCAGAGCTGCAGGAGCTGTTAACAGCAAGGCTCTCATTATCTGCAGCATTGAGCGTGTTGTGGAAGGAGACGAAGGCTCTTTTCAGGTGCAGATGTAGAGCATCATTGATAGGGTGTGCTGCTTTCCTCCTTTACAGCTGGCCTCTGATCAATCAGTGCTGACAGGGCAGGGGCTTTGTTTGCCACATAGTGGGACAAATGTCTGCCAGGCAGTGGGACACACCTGAAAAGAGGAAGCGGCACGCACCACCCAGGCCCACGCCTGCAGATTAGCCCCAGCCTGCTTTGATGGATTAGCATGTAGAAAAATTGCTTGATTATTGATATGAAAATGTTTTGGGGGGTTGAAGGGGAAGATGAGGGTCCCGGACTGGTGTGTTTCTGAAGGATGTGTGTGCGCGGTGGTTGCGATTATCTACCTCGCTTTCCCTTCTCTCATCCCCACTCTCAGAGAAAAGAGTGGTACAAAGGAAAGACGAGGACATGGGGAGGAGACAGAGAGAGCCAGGGCTCTCTCCAGGAGAGACGTATTCAGTTGCCCTTCATGAAATATTGTTCATCATCATATTAACAGGGCTGAACGGGGGGAGATAAGGCCTGTCTAAAAAAGTAAGCAGAATGTCCCTGTGAGCTGTTTCAATCCTCATCCCCCCCTACATTCCTTATTCATTCATTCAGAGTGAATATGAAATGTAGAAGGACCTTTTTTTGAGCCAGCCCAAGAAAATGATGACATAATCACCTCCACTTTAATTGCTTGATTTGTCAATCTCTCACAATCCTGCGCTGCAGTACTGCACGTCTCCTGTCTCCAGCATCCTTTTACTCTCAAATGTTACCCTCAGTGACAGAGCAAGGCCTTGCATTTGCATAATTCTGAATTATGTTGATGTTACAGTATGCAATAGATACAACACCTGCCAAAATGTGGCAAATTGTAGCACTTAAAATGCACATATTAAAGGGCTCAGTTAGCAGGATGTACTTTATGACTTGAACCTAATCAGCCCCAGAGAGTGGCAAAATGTGTTGCATCCCGTCTGTGGGGATGACCCCAGATCCACAGAAGGGTGTTTAAGCAATTTAAGTCTCAATGCTGTGAGGAAACTGCATAGCTGCCGTTGCAAACTAAATTAAGATTCCCTTTCAGTGTACCCTGTCTTGCTGAAGCACATGGTGCAACTCCCATAAATGTGATTGACATAATGATGATGAACTTTATCAGTAAAGAATACAAGATGGCAAGTACAAGCCACGCTAGTCATATAAGTCATCTATTTTGATGCAGGTAAAATCAAACAAAGAGGCTTTGTGACTTTTTATGTTAAATTATCTCCACATCAGGTTTACGTCAGTGGTCCAAAAATATACATTTTGACAGCCATTCATTTGTTAAACACCTTATTTATATTTACTTTCACCCAGTTCACTTCTCTGAACAGAGCATGCCACCAGCACTCCAGTGGCGGTGGCATTTTTACAAATGCATCCACTCATTATCTTATACGTTGCTCTGACATTGACCAAATGGCATAGTGTTTTGAGCTGAGAGGTGCATTAAACAGATCCTATGTTTAGCGTGGACAGCGCACGGACATATGAGCTGAGATCTGGGGGTCAACGCAGGTGATCGTTGTCCCACAACTATCAGATGCTGCCAATGTCTGACAGCCAGAGGATGAGGATGAGGGATTTGTGAGAGCCATGGATTAGCTTCATGGTAACTGCTGTTCTGATCACAGGAAGTTGGGCCCTGTCTGTTAAATGTCATCCGTGACCGACGGACGGGATGCCGCTCTCTCATGGCCCGAACCCATTACTGCAGACGGAGGCCTCTCAGAGGAGCGGACCCTGACTAATGGAAACAGTGTGTGCACAGTCTGAACTTCAGAACTCCAGTGACAAACAAAAGTAACGCAAAAAGCGTGTGTTTTACAATCTCCCCTGTAAAGGTCCAGTCGTAAACTGAGAATTTACGCCCTTCATTAGTGGTAATACAATGCACATAACTCTAACGTATAACAATTTGGATAGCTATAAAGTAACCATTTTATACCTTCTCAAATCTGTGACTTGTAGGTGACCCTGGTAGAGGCAATGTTAGGGCAGGCAGATTTACAATGACTGCATACTCCCTCTGATAGGCCTCTGCGTTTTTAGGGAATTAAAGGTGCCAAAATACAAAATGACTTAAATAATAACTTTATGTACCCCATCAGAAATATTAGTCTCCAAAGCATAATTTACAACTTGTAACTCAAGTTTTTTTGTTCAAGGAGATTTCACATTGATTCATGTCTAACTTTGGTTTTATAGCCAGCCAGGGAAGGACAGAAACCCACCTCTGTTTTCCTGGTTGTTTCTTACTCTAAAGCCTCACCCAGTCAGTCCATTAAGATGACATATGAGGTGTAATAATAGCTCAGGTAAAGGTATTCAAAATTAACAGGCAGTTCATAGAACTCTGAAGTATCAGGACATTTTCTCTAGAGACTTGGTAGAGGGTGTACAAGGCCTTTTGTTTAACTGTGACCACATCTTCAGAAATAAAGCCGCAATTCATCAAAGTGGGCATGTTTTGTACACGCCCTCAGTGAAATATTTGAAGCCCTGCTATATCAGTAACTGCACTGCGCGCATAGCAGGAGGGCAGAGATGAAATCACATCCTCTTTTAGTGTTGTTAAATTAATTTGATAGTTTAAACCTTTACTACAGTAAGTGCTCGTTTGCTTGAGGTATGGTACTGTAGTTGTGAATGAAACAGTGGAGACATTCGGGCTGCAGTCAGTTTTTCTTCTGTGCAGCATGACACAGTCAGTCACCTGACTGCCATCAGTGTCAAAGGGTGGCACACACTCAGCGGGGGATCCTGAGTGGAGCCCATTGATGAGATGAAACAGGTTGACTTCTCCCTTGGTCTGAAGTGGAATGAAAAACAAATGTCATGGAGGGTGACAGAGAGCGTCTGTGTCTTATCAGCCTGGCCAATGTGAGTGATGGCTCTTATCTGGCCCCCTGCTCCGCGGCTGTTTATTATCCTAAGGTGGCAGGGTGGTGCTGGGAAGAGAAGAGGACTGGGAGCCCCTTCGTGATCCATCACTCTGGAGGTCTCCTTCCCCTCTTATCTGACCGCTACATGGATAACTGCAGCTCTTGTTTACAGACGCCAGCCCATTTGAATGAGTAGCAGGCGCAGGAAACGATTCCTTTGCTCTCTTTATCAGTCCAGGTGAGTTATAGGGAGGATGGAGTGTGCCACATCATTTTCTTTGCACACCCAGACATGCACATGAACACACACACAAAATAAACTGGCCAACGTGTACACAAACACTTATGTACACCAATATGCACACACACATGCATAAACGCATGCTATTCTTCTCCTGTGTGAAATAAATAGAGGTAGAAGGGAAAAGAGATAGATGGTGAATGCAAGGCAGTGCTGCACACACTAGAGGATAAGCTTGTGTGTGGCCAAGTTTATCTCTTTTCATGAATTACATTCATTTCTGTTATCATGTTTTTTTTTCTTGGTTATCTGAGCCAGCATGTGTTGTCAGTGTATACAAGAGTAAGGGTTGATATGAGAGAAAGAACTGATCTACGCCTGTGGTGGTCAGCGGGTACACTGTTGGGGTTATAGCATTACAGAGCATCATATCCTGAATAGGAAGTGTCGTTCCTATTTATACTTGTGTTTTTAAAAGGAAAACCTCAATAAAGGTGGCTATTTTTTTCACTTGTTCCATTTCCTTTCCCCATCTCTGTTGGGATATTCCTGGTGCTCCCTGGCAGGGGAGAATGTGTGGGTTTCCATTTCAAACAGGGCTCTCATGTCCATCCCATCACCAGGGGTCTCTCCTAAAATACATATACGTTCTGGCAAAGCTCTGGGATAGAGGGTGGATAGAATGGAGCAATGGTGGAAGGGAGGGAAAGAAGTGAGGGAGAGGCGTTTAAGGCTACCGGTCGGCCATTCCCCCGGGGTTCAGTGGCAGGCAGGCTTCCTCATCAGATCCAAGTCAGCTTTCGCGGAAGCTGAAATAACTAGAGCTTGTTTGAATATACAGAAGAGGAGAGGGGGCCCCGAGGCCACCGCCTGTGAACTGACACAGAAAATCCTAGTGAAATATCTCCTACTGCCTCCCCCGTCGACTAAGGGTGACACGGTGTAGCTTGCGCCCACTCCGGTTTTAGCTTCACAGAGCCAACAAAGCAGAACATCATGAAGGATGCTAATTGCAAACCACCAAAGACAGTCGGCCATCACGAGGCGGGACTGGGAATTGCCAAAGTGCCAGAGTTGGGAGTGGGTACGGGGAGGTGGTGGGGAGGGGAAGGGGAGAAAGGAATGTAAACACAAAATCCTATGCTCTCATTAAAGAGTTGTGAAAAGGCCTTGAGCTCAGTGCAGCATGCCAGACAGTGCCAGTGGAGATGCCTTTCTAAAGACAAACATGACTCCGTAGACATTAGCCAAGTTGTCCAATAAGACCAGACAAAAAAAGAGAGGGTAATAAGATAGATGACAGTGCAGTGGTTACAGTAATGCCTTCATCTTATGAAATAACTCCATTCCCCTTCACAGTAGATCTGGTGTCACTGTGAGTCCTTTCTCTGTACATATAGCATGATCCCACCATACTGCTCCTGAGCATCAAAACTGGGCATGTGCTTTGAAAAGCCTAATTAAAAGTGCACATTTTATTGGAACTTAGACTTGATTGCAAACTAGAATCACTGAAATAGATTGCGCACATATGAAACATACAATGTCCTACACCATCCTCTAAACCTGCCCCTGTTCATTGTGAGTGAGGCCTAAAGTTTGGTCATGTAAAATTTAGAGATAAATCAGAGCACTGGTTTTAACCACCTGGGGAGTACTAGATGGTCAGGGATTAGGGCTTCTAATCAGTGTCAAAAACTAAAGATCATTTGAAAGTCATGTATTTGCTACTATCTCAATTGTTTTGATTCATTAAAACCCATCCATCTTGTGCTCCATGTAAATAAAAGCAAATGCTGAAGCGTACTGGAGCTAACAGGGCCGTCTGCAGGCTGGGGTTTGTGTTTGAGGTAACGTGGTAGAGTAGGAATACGTTTCAGAGCTCATTCTTCCCACTCCAAGACTAGGAAAAAGCCAAATGCCTCGGCCTGATGCTTACCAGAGCGTGGTCTGTTGTTTCTCCCATGTCTGAAGCCTACACACACACACACACAGTCATACAGCAGAGACACGCTTATGTGTCTAGTCCGACATTGGCCAACTCTTTAAATCATTCTTTATTACAGTGTCACCAGAAGTAATGAAGAAACAATGTTTCCATATTTCTTGTGTTTCTATTACAGAGAATCCTACTAATGCAAAAGCTTAGCGCCACCAAATAGTAATTTATTGTAATTTGGATGTGATTAATTTCTAGCATAAAAGCAGCATTTATAAACAGGCATGATCCACCTCAACTTAATAGTATTCAATTAATCACAGGCTGGGCCAAGTTGCCACCAAAATAATGGCAATTTAATAACGTGACGCATATAGCAGAGCAGATTACCAAGTATTTATAAATGTCATTGGCTAGCCTGTAATACACAATGACAGGGAAACATGTGCTAGGCCCAGCAGTGTCTGCTCCTATGTAATGCAACAAATGTCCCATCGGCATAGCAAAGAGGCTATGAATAACTGTGATAATCACTGCACAATGGCTTCATTTATCAATGTATGAGGAGTGCAATGCTGGGGCGATTAGGCTGCCTCTCTCTTTTCTGTAGTGAAGGTTTGTTTTTGCTTGAGCATTGGACAGGCGTGTCTGCAGAATGATGTCACAGGTGACTCTTCAGCTGTCTGCCTGTGTGTGCCCTCTGCTTTTTTGCATTGTCTACGACACATAAAGCGATGAACAAGGTCCTTGTGAACATGTGCATGAATTTGGCGGAGGGTGAAAATTATTACCACAATGCCAGCGGCAATGTTTTAGCAGTCCTGACCAACAGAGACTGTCCTGTCAGATTGTTGTAATGAAACTACAAAAGTGTAAAGACAGAAGTCTGTAGCTACAATAATACAACTCACTTTTCCTGTATCTTTGAGATTTGTCTAAGATCAGTAAGCTCAGAAATTAAATCAAAATGTAGTGATTCATAGATAATTAAATAATTACTTTCATTAAGGCTTATGGACGCCACAGTTCAACATTAATTGAGGAAATGATTTGGGTGTTTAAAATTCATAAAAGTATAATAACAAAATTAATTCATAGAAAAGTTGGTAAGATTAGTGCAGTGGGAGTTGAAAAACTTCTAAAGAAATGAAAAAAGATGGCACTACATAAAAATACCGTATGTACAAAAGAAAAGAATGTTTATCAAAGAATACAAGTGCGTGCAATGTAAATGTCTTCAAAGAGTCCAATTACTACCACAGCTCAGCGAACATGAATGCAAGTTCAAGCTTAATGACCACATATGCAGTCCCAACTGCTCATCTCCTTTTTGTTTGGTGTGAAAAATATATTTAGTTTTTGGCTTCTGCTCTCTGTCTTTTAAAGAAGCTGTTATTTTTTGTTTAGTTTTTGAACTGATTCACTGCATATGTCTTACACACATTTCATGATACACTCACTCTTTGTCTGCTGTCATTGAGATTTCAATAGGATAGGCCAGGTGAATGTTTTTTCCCCACCCGAATCGTCATTTAATATAGATGTTTAGATTTGCACCTGCTTCACGCAAAAGTGACCCTTGCAAATTGAGTGAACCTTGGTAAATTCAGAGGAATTTGCAATTAACCACACTTGTTATGCCCTAACCCCCTTCTACCCCTTATTTGCGTGATGCTCCCTTACATTCATAAGCAGTAAGAAGTGAGGTGGGATATACTGAGGGAATGCAGAATGTGCCTCAGATAACAAACAAACAGTGGCTCTTGTTCCACAGTGTCCATCACATCGCCATTATTTAAAAAATGATAAATCAGTACTATGACAAAAAATAAAAATGGACAGAAATAGAAATGTCTTTAGTGGAAACAGTTTGACTTATCAAGCTGTAGCTTGTTTGAGGTTCAAAGTTCATTCTTGACCTTGGAAACAGCAGTCTCACCCTAAGGTCCATTTAGATTATCTGGAGCTTTTGACCAGATCTGGGTTTGTCTCAACTTTGCCTTTCTTTCAACCTGATCAGACTTTAAGATACATGTTTTTTTATTTTACTTTTTCACATCAGAAAGTGACAATGTTTTGACAAGAAATGTGCTTAATTATGGATTATGGTTGTGACAGGGGCTCTCTTCAACTCTACCGACGTCCCTGACTTTCCCGCACTGGTGATACCCCGAAGGTTGACTGAGTTGCCATTGATGTGCCACACCAGATTGTTTAAGCATTCTGACTCATTGTTTTTATTGTGTATTTTATCTATGTTTCCTTTTTTTCCACATTTTAGTCACGGATTTCCACATTTGAGGCTCATTGCATTGCTGCAACGTATTGCAGTTACGAGGTATTTAAACGTACTGAAATGGACTGTAATTTTGTGCATCTCTTAATATCTTTACTAAAATGGTAAAGTGTCCGGAGAATTTTTTTTGGGAAAGTTTTGTGATTGAACAAAGATTATAGTTTGTTACATAATGTCTGGGTGCTTAGGTGATGAAATTTGCATGCCTTTAATATTGTTTCCAATGTCTGCCTCTCTCTGGATATGACTGCAAACTACTGTATTTCACTAAACAGTAAATGGAAAAGGTCAATATAAATGGTTACAGTTTGAGTGAAGGGTGTGTCCAGAGTGTGTCAGGGTTTGTGCGGTCAGCCGGGTGACAAACAGCTTCCCAGCATTGTTGGGATAAGAGAACGTCATCACACACATTTTAATATGAAAGTAAGGTTTGATGACTGAAAACAATACTAACAGACACTAAGAATAGCTTGGGTGTTGGAAAGGGATGACTCCCATCCTGAGGGGAAAATTCACTGCAATTACCTCCTTTATTTAGATAGTTGGTGGTCCTTAATTTGATATGGAGTTGTTTAGATGTAATTTTCTTTGTATTCATCAGTTGCATATTAGTTACACATTTGCACTGTGTGCAATGCTAACATTTAAATCGGTGTAAACAGCTGATGAGAAGATAGATGAGCTATGGGAATTTGATCTCTTTGTTGGTTGGGGGGGGGGGCTATTCTGTCCTATGTGAGTAAAAAATGTGAGATGGATAGGTTGACAAACGGAAAAAAGAGAGACAGCAGTGGAGCGGAGGCTGCTCAGTGGGGATGTGAGAGGAAGTGGAGTAGTGGTGGAGCTGACCACCGTTGAGACTGGAGAAAGGTCATGGTCATGGTGAAATGGAAACTGATTCTCCACCCTGGATCCCTGGGAAATATCCAGTAACTCTGCCTGTCTTTCCCCCTGTACAACAGCGTTGCACTGCCTTCCCAACCTGAACGGGCCGAGCGAAGGAGAGAGCAGGTCACCAAATCTGTTGGAGTACATCCTTTAACTTACCAAAAGGAGGGGCTGTGTCAGGGTGGGGGTGCAGTTGCAGAGCAAAATGATCATTTCTGACAGCCTTTAAGCTACAAATCCTGACTCAACCAGAGGTTCTGACCCGAGCTGCGTGATAGGAATGCAGCGTTCCGCCTCTGATGGCCCGATTTCCTGCTCACCTCTTCGAAATGCGTGCAGGGTTGGTTTCAGCAGAACCTTCACATCAATTACTCTGAAGGAAACCAACTTGCTGCCTGACGTTGTGGGTGAAGGCAGATATTTATTGTTAGGACATGCAGTAAGAGCAAAAGAATATATGAGGAGCAGGACTATGGTTCGTAATGCTTTGTCATGTGTGTCAAAGTGTGTGTGTAAGATGAGGATAACTAGCTCCCTGTTTGTGTTTTGTCTTTTATTTCAGCCTGTAAATGCACACTTTCTATGCACTTTGACATGAAACTTTCTCATAACTATGTTTGTGCGGGCTATCTCTCTCTGTCAAAGTAGCTCATTATTAGCCTGCTACTTTATCCTTACCTGCCTAATAAATTATTTTTAAGTTCCCAGATTGTTACCCCCTTATTCCCTAACTTCACATCTTGTTCATGTTTACCTACATGTATATATGAGTATACTGGTACACCATCAGTACAAAAAAATTACACTGTAAATTGGGAAGAGTTATGCTGTACGTTGTGGGCCATAATCTAAAGCGCTGCCAGCAATAATACTTGTTAAGCTGTTAAAGATGCAAGCAATTTAAACCATGATTTTTTTCCTCAATGTCATAATTTGTATTTCCTTTTTAACATCCAATGATGGATAACCAGTCAGTCTCCAATCTCATCTATTTAACTGCACAGTGCAATCAAACTGTTCTTGAAAACGATGACTTACCCTTTGTCACACAGCCACCAGTTAATGTCATTGTTGCTAAAGGTTCTCGTGGACATTTTCTTACCATCTTTTCTTGTTTGAAAAAAAAAAAAAGATCCAAGAAACTTAACCTACCTTCTCAAGTTGAAAATGTCAGTAGTGTTACTGCACCTCTGTCAAATTGAGATCCTGCTGCAGCACTTAAGTGACTATACGTGCTGACCTGGTGCTGACCACTCAAAACGTTGCTAACCTGTGACACCGACTGGTAACTTTACAGCCATCCTCCACCTTCTGTCTTCTTAAGCCAACACAGCTCTGGCCTGCACATACTGTACACTATTAAAATTTTAAGGGCACAACACATTTGTGGCTAAAGCCCCCAAAGACACCAGACCGCTTAACTACACTCAGCACAAACACTTTCCCTTTCACTTTTGCTCTCTGAACAATCATGCTCAGTAGCGACGTGACGTCCTTACCCATGAGTAAATGACACAACTTTGAAAAGCCACAAGCAATGTCAGCTTTGTCCTCCTTTCGGCCCTCTAACATCTCACACTTGGGAAGGCGAGTAACACAAGACAGATTGTAGGGCCAGCAGTAGAGAGAATTCAGTGAACTGTACCCAAGGCGAGATTACTTTGTGAGACATTTAAAGGTCCACCCTTTGGAGTTACAATGGTGTGGTAAATAGCCATCATAATGTGGAGTGTTTAACAGAATTGCTTCTCATTTTCACTTTCACGGATGGTTTAAGGATCTCCAGTTGAAAGTGCCCCTTTGTCAGATGTTAATCAGTGATCGGGATTGTTTTGGAGACATAAAATATTGTTAAACAAGTGTAAAGGGCAGACTCAGCCACTGCATTGCCAAATGACATGTTGCAATGATAACTTGTAATTTTGGGGGCTTTGTAAGACGTGACTTCATGTGAATGTGACGATGCAAAGAGTTTACAAGTGCTGACATGTTATTTTTGTGCGTAAGTACAAAACAGTTTTGCAGCGTGTTTATTTTGGTTGTCAGCATATGTTTGTGTGGGCTGGAGCTTCATGGCACCACATCTGCTCGCTGTGTTCTTTTTTACATACATAACGTAGAACAGAATTGTGGGGTTTTCAGGGTGTATGTGCATTTGTCAGCCATTCCCTTTCCCTCTACCTTTTAGACCCAACAATAAAAATAACATTTAGAAAGTTACCCAGCCCAAACCATTATGGAACATTTGCTGCCAACTATCCAGAAAATGTGTTTCTGGTTCCTTAGACTATTATATGGTTTTCACCAGCAAGGGGCAGAGAGGTTGGCTGGCTTCCTGATAGAGATTTATATAGGCTTCATGGTTCTTTCTTGTGTTAAAGTGTGTGTATGTGTGTGGGGGTGTATTTGGCCATGCGCGGATGAACATTAAAAGTATATTTCCTTTTCCACTGGGAAAGATTTGAGGTCAACTTGTTCTTTGGCTCTATTCCCTTATATGTCTTGATGATGTGTAAGCAGTAGACTGTGTGCTAGTGATAGCTTTTATTTGACTAGTGTTTTAGATGCTATAGCTCTCAATATACCTGTACAGTCCTCAAAAATAAACCAAAGCTAAACACTGGTGGAGAAGTATTCATGGACTGCTGGATTGAAACACAGATTGCACCAGCAAGGTGTTGATAATGCTCAAGATTAATGGCTCAGCCGTGGATAATCACCCTCATCCCCCACTTTTCTGCACAGCAGTCGCAGATAGACTTGTTCAACTCCTAACACCGGTGCTCATAAGATGAATGGCACACATAGTCTTGTCAGAGAAGACAATCTTGCTCACACACACACATAAACAAATGCATACATCACAATCATTCACAAAAAATACACAAGGCGTGTGAACAAGGCCCACCAGGCCATGTTATGCAGAAATCAAGCGAGTCAAATGTTCACTATGAAGGAGGTACACACACTGTGAAAGCAGCCTTCACTCAAATCTATTTCATCCTGCTGTTTCCCCGTCATCTCCATTATCCTCCCCTGCGTAGCAGATCTCTTGCACTTCTTTCGGCCTATCCCCACTTTGTGGCCATAATTCACTATGGTCTGGCTTTGTGACATGCGTGCAAATTGGCAAATTACAGGATGGCGAGCTGTCACTAGTCAGATTCATGTGGTCACAAGGGGCTTGTGGAAGGTGGGGAGTTGGGGAGGTGCTGGTGGTGGGGGTTGGGCAGAGCAAAGAGGACATTAGCCCTGCTTGTTCTGGCCTAACATTGTTAACGCTGACCGCTTGATTGACACTCACTGCTGCTGGGATTTAAAAAGGCCCTCAGTGCTGTGCTGCTGTAGGAGGCCTTTTCCCCTCCCATCCCTCCTTTGTGTTCATTTTTCCCTTCATGTTGTTTTTCTCTCTTTGCCCCCACCACCTCATTTGCATCAGAGGCCGGGAGGTTTTATAGTGTACAGAAGGGAAGAGGGGGACTCCCAAACTAACCCCCTCCATCCCACCTACCCACCCTTCAGCAAGCACTCTTTGTCTCATCTACCCAGGCCAGATCGAGGACACAGCAGGCCTCTTGCCTGGTGCTCCTGGCTGGGATGGGGCTGGTGTATCAGGGCAGGCTGCTGGGACAACAGCATGAGAGTGTTATTGTAACTGGGCATGGCCAGGCTAAAGCAGCATCCGCATCTCTGTGTCTGGTTCATCCAGTTGATCCCCCAGGAAAGGATGTCTCACTTCAAGGGAACAGGAAGCCGCTATGGAGGATGGGATTTCTGGGTAAATAGCAAGGCTACTCGGACAGTCTCTGCTGTTCTTCTGAAACAGACTGTACTGTACAATTATGAGAAAGAAATGGGAAAAGGAGAGAGGGTAGAGGATGAGGCAATTCAAGCCAACATTGTGCTGAAAGCTGATTAAAAATGGAGACGCTACATCGGTAGTATTAGAGTAAAAACATGTTGAAAAAAAGTTGATTGTTGTAAAAAATTCTTTCCATTGTTAGGAATAACCACCTCCTATACATTTCAGTTGCCATGTAAACCAAAACAGACCTGTTTTCCCTGCAGATAAATGCCCCCCTCTTGCTTTTAAGTGGTTAGAACATGATCTTAGTCTGATTAATTACACCCCTTGCTGCTTGCCCCCTCTCTGCTCTCCTGGCTAATGGCTAGTGTTTATGCTGAGAGTACAGCCATGGTTTCAGGGGGCAGGTTGGCGGTAGCAGCGCTGAGTCCTCGCGTGAGGGGAGCAGTTTTAATTAACGTGGAGACAACACCTCTCTCCCTGCTCATCTTTCACCTGGGAGACATGGGGGAACTCTGACACCAGCCCGGCATGCCACTGATTAAAGCGGGGCCTCATTTACCGTTGCCTGCTGTCAACAAAACACCACGAATGGCACAATGCCCAGGCCTGAGGGGGGCAGGTCCAGGGACTATCCCCACCCGGGTTCAAATGAGAGAAAACAAACTTAGCCTAATCTCTGATACAGGAGCTTAATCTCCCTGTGATCTTATCTAGGAGAGGTCTCACATGTTACAGGACCTGACCCTGCTGAGGCAAGATGGACAGGGCTTAAGCAGGTAAAAGCTACCCTGTACTCTTTCTTTGGGAAGGTGAGATATGACTGAGTAAGTATTTAAAGGTGACTTAGTCCTCTTAGTGGTTTGGCGGAGGCCTTATTCAGAAGCCAGTCACTGACCCAGCACTGGCAGGGAAGAAGTATTTGCACTTCTTTCATCACCTGATGGATGTTGGCATGGATGTTCCTTGCATTCTGACGGTGACCTCATACATGTCCGACTCTCTCTGTCCATCACTTCCTCTATATATAGATGGGAGTCATTGTTCAAATAGCTCGGGCTGTCCCTTTGATGTCCTGGCAGAACAAAGCTGCGGTGTCCTTACACACTTAGAGAACACTCCAGCCTGGAATCCTGAACATGATGCTAGTGTCAACCAGTCCATTAACACCTCTACACTCCCTGTCCACGTGTTCTAGATGTTAAATGGATCTGTTATATATGACAGGTTTAATTCCAAAACACTTTGTGTACATTATGAGGAAAAATTTGAAATCAAAACAAAATTTGAAAAACCCAGATGCATCAAACAGAAACAGTTGTGAAAACACATGTCGTAATATCAGAAACAAATGTACAATCTTATCTTTCATTATAACCCAATTTCCTATTACCCCCATCCACATTTCACTATGTTTTACTCCATTATTCTCTCTCTTTTAATGGTCTTAATAGCCTGCAGCCAGCTCTACTATTGGCACTCCCTGTGCTATTGCCCCCATTGTACATTCTGACAAGTTACACATTTTAACATGAGCGGAAGGGTAGTATAAAATTTAATGCTAAAAGCTAGGTCACTTGTCTTTGGTGTGCATTGTACTTTTACAGTCTTCTTATTAGTTGCCCCAGAAAGGAAAATTTAACAGCAGCTTTTTTTATTGATTTATGTCAATAGCCATTAGTTTGGGCTTTGCCTTCTCTTTACCTTTAATAGGGGCATGCATTATACTTGGAGCGCATTAAAAGACCGGGGGTTATTAGAGTGATGATTAATTAGAAAAGTTTGTTTCTTGTAAATTGACAGCTCTTCTTTAAGCAGCCCTGTAAACTTTTATAGGACCATACAGCTGACCTCAAATTGGAAATTTGTGTTGGAAGCAGCCTGGCTCACCATTACAGCTCCTGACTGTTGTTAATTTTATATTTGTCCAATAAAAGGCAGCAGGGGTTACGGACATGCGCTGTATGCCTCCCAATGAACCCCTCTGCTCTTCACTGCCTCTCTTTCATGTGGTTGATGAGGGGCTTCCCAGTGTTTTAATACAATAGCGTAATGTTTTTGGTCATAACCTTTTCTGGGCAAGGGGTGGATAAAATGAAATAGGTCTCTATTTATTCCAGGGTACTGCAATCCACCATTTAATGGAAATGCTTGTCTGACATTCTGTAGTTACATTTAGAAGGTCAGAAGTCTCACAATGACACTGAGCAAGTCACATCAGCCAAGTTTAGAGTTGAGCCATGTGACTGTTTCTTTGTACCAAGAAAGGTTTGAAAAAATAAAAAATAAGTAAACCCGCCTCATGACCTGTTCGTTCAGAGGTCAGTGTCCGTAGTCGTCTATAGTGGTGCAAATAAGTATTTTATGTATTAGTATTGCTACGTCATACAGGTCAAACCGCCGTACTAACACAACAGTGCTTCTGTCGGTTGGCCCTTTTCAACTGTTTATACTGAAGTCAGCGTAACGTGAAGAGGCAGAAGAGGAAGTGCACAATGAAGCTTCTTGATTACCGCCTTGGGGAGACCGAACTGTGGAACCACTTAAAAGATAATGCCTGAATGATGTTTTTTGAACTCTGGCTGCCTATTTTGCGAGTTGAAACAATATCAGTGATGTAAAGGAAATGGGACCTGAATGGCACTGTTTACAGTTGTTGGATGTTCACACATAAGC
This sequence comes from Coreoperca whiteheadi, assembly GCA_011952105.1. Classification (NCBI taxonomy): domain Eukaryota; kingdom Metazoa; phylum Chordata; class Actinopteri; order Centrarchiformes; family Sinipercidae; genus Coreoperca; species Coreoperca whiteheadi. The sequence continues at coordinate 25,627,438 of CM022485.1, forward strand.
AGCAAGTTCCAACATAAACATCCACTTAGTGCATGTAAATCTAAGGGCTATTAATAAGCTCTTTTATCTTCTCTTCTGGAGAGTGGCCCTGGAGGCCTTAGGCTAATCTGGCCCTCACTGACTAGCTCTCCAGTGTGTTTCTCTTTAGCAAAGCCTGTGCCTTTGGGCAAAGAAACTCATTACCAAGCTTTAAACACCTCCATTTCATAGTGCCTGCTCATTTGCTGAAGAAAGTTTGTTTTAGTCTTGTGTTTACACCTCTATCAAGTCTGCAGACCTGTATACCTGTATCCCAGACATGCTTAAACCTCACCAACCTGTCAATGTCTCTGTTGATGTGGAGGGTTTTTACTGAAGGTTTCCCTGGCTCTCAGTTCGCTCTCCACCAGCCTGTCCCCTCTGTCTTGTGTTCAGGAGGACAGTGACAGCGCTCATATGGTTGCATCTCCCTTACATATTTTCCCTCTGCAGACTGATGAGTTCTGACAGAGCGAATGCCTTTGTCTCGCGCTCTCTCATGCAGACCCCCTTTCAACTGTTGTTTTTCTTATTCCTGTCGACAGAAAGTTGTTTTTGCTGCCTCCCTTCCCTGCGTGTCCGTGACAGGCATACTTCCTCCTGCATTGTGTGTGTGTGGGGTTGTGTGTATGTCTGTGCGGGCATGCATGTATGTGTGTGTGCATGTCTGTCTTTGTGTCTATGTATGTGTGACTACTTCAGTGGAGTAGAAGCTGCTTTTATGTCAGCGCCAAGTGTGGAGAATGGTTCCGCTAGTGAAGGACAGCCTCTCGTGCTGCACTGGGCTTCCCACTCTGTTCCGAAGAGCCAAATGCCTTTATCTGATGTTGGATCTTTGTTATTTGTCCATGAAACTACAACTGAGAACATCTTATACCTGTGGGACCGGTCGAGTGATCTCCTCCATACCAGTATGTGGACATGAACATAAATGGAGCAGTTTGCTCCTTTGCCATCCTATATTGTTATTAACTTGCCGCCAGCTTCTTCCTTTGACTGTCTTTGAAATATCAGATGTAGTTGCTCACAAAGTCTTGGTAGGATGGCCATACGGCCAATATCTTGCTTGGCTGAGGTTCGCTGGCATCATCCCAAAAGCTCAAATGTTTGTGTCACCATGTCACACCTAAAGCGGTTCCATATTTCAGTCCTACATCCTTGAGACTCAGAGTAGCTTTGTGGCTTGTGTTTGCGGACTGGCTGCCATCTTGAGCTGTGTGTCTCAGCCACTGTCCTGTGGTTTGGGCTGGTCCTTGGTCTCGAAGCAGATGGTGGCACAGTTCAGTTTAGTATGTGCGACACACTGGTGGCACCAATTTCCCTATCATAAGGCATTAAGTAAAGTGCAGGCTCTTCAGTTCTATTTCCTCACTAGGTCATTGTTGTCACACCTCTGATCTCCCACAATTAGTAAGTTAACACTCACTGTCTTCCACAGTTGACAGTTGCCTCTCGATTTGATTGACTGGGTTTCACTCTATATATACTTCTCTCTCAACTTTATTCCAAAATTTTTAATCCTTTCTAATTTTTGTTGTAAATGTCTTTTAATTTGTCTTTCAAATATGCTTCATGTTATTGACTTTGAATTGTCTTTACAGTATGTATGAAATGCGGTATGAAAACGTTAAACAAGAACAAGAGAAAAATAAAACAATAGCAAGTTGTTTGCATTGACCTAGTCTGTAAAAGAAGATGATTTATTTATCCTTGCCCCCTTGCCAAATCAGAGAGAAACATCAAAAGTATTTTTCTTATACATTTGTAAAGCAGTTTTTCTATGTTCTTCTACACACCAGAATAATGTGTGAGCCTCTCATCACTGGAGTTCAGAATGGCAAACAATTCACCAAATCTTGCAAATGAAACCCAGAATGACCATCTAAGTCGGAAGTTGTTGTAGCCCTAGTAAAAGGTTTGCAGTTTTATTTCTATATTGTAACTCTGCTTCACACTTGATATGGAAAGTAGAGTCTAGCTTCCAAGGATAGATGATCCAGGAGGATGCTTTGATATCTGCTCACATACCTTTGATGCTCACAACACTAGATGTGCAGAGATATTTACTAAATCAAAGTAAAGTTCTTTCAACAGCTGCATAGAATTTGAGATAAATGGAAACAGTTGTATATCACTGAAATTCAGTTACAACAGCACCTTGAGGAAAAAGTGATGTTTCCATTTCTGGTGAAATGCAATACCTAAAATATGGCTTGTATTTAGTGTGTGTGAGGGGAAAAAGTTAAATAAAATGTTATAAAATAAAATAGGTTTTCTTTTAACACAAGTTGTGTTATTACTGCAACAGTGACATTACTATGTCCATTCATTAAAAGTAAATTGAAGGTTTTGAAATTCAATGGCGTTATCAATGCTATACAGATCGATTAGATATGTACTGGTAGATATTTTATAGGTTTGGTCTGAAGGTTATGTATGAGTGCACATAGTACTAGAACACTTTAGGCCAAAGGTTGATGATTGACTTTGTAGTGTTTTGTAATGTCAGATGATGATATGCTGTATATCATGGATACAGGGGTTAAGAGGGGAGCAGAGCCTTCAACTGAATTGTCGAACTACCAGAAGCTTGATCAGATACTGGGGAAGATGCCAGAAAAACCTGATAAACCCAAATATGTAGTAAGGGTGAAACGGGAACTCCTGGCATCTGTCTATAAGCTCTTTGACTCCAATCTCCGGAAACATCTTTCCTGAATCCTGCAGGAGGTTGGGGATATGGAATGTGAAGGGGTTATGTTTAAACCCCTGGCAAGAACTGTGGCCAGAAGGTTGTCAGAGCCTGATGTGGCAGCAACCGACGATCCTTCTGGTGGACACCGTTGTTGGAAAGGGGTGTCAAGCTGAAAATGGAGGCCTTTCAGACTTGGCTAACCCAAGGAACTCCTAAATTGGCTAGCAGTTTGTGAAGGCCATGAGGAAGGTTCAAAGACTTAATGAGAAACCATCAGATGATTCAGGGAGATGATTCTAGGCCTCACCCAGGCTGTTCTCAGCAAGAAAGAAGTGCTGACCTCAACTGGTTATATAGTCGGGTAGTGGAAGCAGCTCTTTGAGGACCACCTGAATCCAACAGACACAACCTCTACAGAAGAGGTACAGCTGGAAGATTAGGGGGAAGCTTTCCCCAGCTCTCTGGCAAAGGTCATCGAGGTAGTTAAAAGGTTTGCCAGACTGTAGATCAACAGGCGGATTGGTGTGGTGTCTACAGAAATGCTTGCTACATAAAGTGTTTAATTGGATATTAAATATATGTTATAGATATTTTGAATGTTTAATTCTTTAGAAACATGAAGTGTTAGTATAGTCACACTGTTGTGGTATAATTGTATAGAACCTCTTACACTGTAGCTAAAAACTAATTCCCTGTCAGAATGATAGATGTCTGAATGTTAACATTACACCTGAAATACATTATTTTTTCAGCACTTCGGTTGAAATCCTTTCAGCCACCTTACACAAGTGTTGAAAAAACAAACCCAGATTGAGTTTGAGTGACAGGAATGGCATTGGAACAGGGCTGGCCAGACAGCACATATCCCTTTCACAAGCTGGGAGCAGAGGCTGGCTGAAAATGGCATCTCCCAGGGAAAGCCAACAACTGGCTATCACCCTGACCGTTTGTCTTCATCAATCAACCTGCGTTTGTTGACCAAGCAACATGATGTCACTATTAATTTCATGCATTCCCTTAATGGGGTCCAGAGGGGAGCCCAATCCTCACAGTAGGCATTTCCTGTCCTGTTGCATTGTGGAATATGTCCACTTCCTTTTAGGAGATCAGTTGGACTTTTTCAAAGTTTTACTTCTTCTCTTGTTTTTTCTCCCTGTTTTTCAACTCCCCTTCATTCCTGTCTGCTGTTTCCCCCCTCATGGTGTTATTTGCTTTGCTTTGTCATACCTCCTCTGGTTAGAAGTAGCTCCACTGTGTTTGTATCCTTGTTATGTGAGTACTTGTGATGATTCCCACTTATTTGCCGAGGTATACACTGAACTGGATGTACCGAACCTTTTGATCAACCCTCAGATTTCATGAACAGATACTGGCGCTGTGTGCTCAGATCAGCGCATTAGCGTTTCATTTGAAAGAATGGTGTCAGTGTGTTGACAAGCTCATGATAAGTTGGTGGCTTCTAAGGGAAAATGTTTAAAGCAGATAAATGCCTCAGGACTCCATCTGTCTGTCTCATTGTCCTGATTGTAGTTTATTTTCGGTGATTATGAAAACCTGCTTTAAACAGGCTTTGGGGATGTTGGTTTATTAGCTTTAGATGAAGTATGCCCCCTGCGTGATGATTCCACACAAGGTACTTAATGGTATCTCTTCTGACTTCTCTGCATATGTATTTACTGTCTACATGACTGGCTTTTTTTTATCATTCCTTTGATTATCATAAAGGAGGAGGGAGTTGTGAATGATATTCCTTGCTCTTAGCCTCACTTACTCCCTTCCTTACTTCTCAGTCTCTCCCCCCTCTCTCTCCTGTTACTGCACCTCTCCTCTGGCTTTAAGAGGCTTAGCAGCAGCTTAGCGCCCAGGTCAAACTGACCTTTGCCCTTCATCTGTCAGCCTTTTGATGTGGTGCCAGCCTGGGCTGCTTGCTACGCTCTGCCTTTAACAGCACGTCCAGGGGTCAGAGGAGGGCTCTGCTTCAGGACCCCACTCCACCCTAACACCCTCCCACGCCCCTCCCCACCCCCCAATTCACAACCACCACCTCCCTTGCAGATGTGTCTGTCTCTGATGCACCCCTCTTCACCGCACTCTGTCCTCCCTTGGCTCTTCCCTGCCCCAGTGCCCATTATTATTTTATAGTTTGGTTCTGCATTCCTTTCACTCAGGCTGCGGTGGAAGGCAGACCTTTGGCTTTATTGCTTACACATGTCCATGGCTTTCTCCCTCAGCAGGGAGAGACAAAACAGCAAGAGGGAGATGGCCAATAGGGGCCAACCATCTAAACTCTCCCCACCTTGAACTAATCGTTGGGGGCCAAAGTGTGGCTCTACCTCAGCCCTGTGCCAGTGGGGTTTCAATTTGTAGAGACATAAACAGATACTAAAGGCAAGGTAACAACACAGTGATTTATCAAGCCAGTTCACATCAAATTATCACAGCGCCCCCCTGCTGTCAGGCCCCATAATAGCCCCCAGCCCAGCCCCTGCTTCAGGGGTGCACCGTGGTCACACTTCATTTAGGAGTGCACAAACATGTGTCCCTCTGTCTGGTTTCCCTCTGAGCGTGACGCTTCACACCAGCTAGTGATCATCATGGACAGAGCGTCAGGAGATTAAAGAGTACATGAATGTCTGCAATTGTGTGTGTGTGTTGATAATGGTGGAATTTTGGGGATCTGCTTCTACATACAGGCAGTATACTTGCTCGTATGCGTATGCTGTAGAATTTGTCCAATGATTGTAAACGCATCTGTGTCTTTGCCAATTATGATAATAAATGTACATTTTAATGAGTATGTCATTTTTTACCAACAATCCAAATGCATTATATCAAGCTTATGTTGTCTTTATTTCTTCATTTCATCACCTGGAACAGATAACAATAGTAGTTCTTGGTGGAAAAGCACCCGAGTCAAGTTAAATTGTGTATGCCTGTGCAAGCCAGGTATGTAACAGAATCTATCTTGAAATAAACAGATTATTTTTCTGTAGCAAAATCATGTTTCACTTTAATATGGTGCCTGAACAGAGTGCTGCCTTTGATCTCCACTAGCAGAGCCCAGCACATGGATAATATATCTTTCAGAGATAAAAGTAAAAATGTGTGCTAGGTGATGATGTCATGCAGTTGTGGCCGCAAGTCTGGGAGAAAAGCAAACTTTCACAGGCCAGGCTATCCCAGGGATCACTAAGGGTGCTCTCTGAGCCTTTGGGGAAATCAATTACACATTGTCCGAACTGTGATTCCTGCTGTAGGAACTTAATCGTGGGGGCCTTCTGCAGAGGATCATCCCGATGAGTTTGGACACTGTTTTTGCTCCCTGGTGTCTGCTCTCCTCTCTCTCTGCCCCCCACCCCCAACCTTTGCAATTCGCTACATTTGTGTGCAGCTTACAATTCTGCAGAGAGTCATTCATCATCATTTGGTAGCGTATCTGTCTTGAGTGCCTTAGCTTTGATCATGTTGTATTTTATACTTAACATCTGTTCTACATTTAATCTTCTGTAATGCTATAACTATTACCTTGGCATAACAAGGGAAGACTTTACCTGGTGACTTTGTAGCCAGTGTAAATCTGGCATGTTTGTCATGGCCTGGTAAATAAATGATCCACCAGTTGAAGCGTTGTGATAAGCAGATCTCCCCCTTCCATTTCCTGCCTAATGGGACAGGACTCAGAGCAATCTCTGTGCTTCCTCTTACGTGATCTTCTCTTCTTTCAAAAGCTTATCTACTCCTAAATCATCCTCTTTGAATTGGGATGACAGTGTATTTTTTGTATGTTCGCTAACTATTTCCAGCTCTATCATTTCCAGTCTTTCTCTGAGGCTTTGCTCTCTGCTTCTGTATGCTGGCACTCCACCTATGCCCCCCTACCCTGCTCCCTTCCGCCCTCACTCTCTTTTTCTCTCTCTCTCTGGCCTCAGGAACCCAGGAGCATAAGGCCCTGACCCCCCTCCTCCTCCGCCAACACACTAATCATCCCTAATCAGAAGTGAAATGCATTTTTCTAAGGAAGTAGCTGGAAAATTTCACAATCTGCATTTCTCCGACCAAGCTGATTAGAGAAACATTATCCTGCTTTCACAGTCACTTCCAATCTGCCTTTAATCTGTCACTTCAATCGCCTAATTATTTAGTCAATGACCTGGGGACGCAATCTTACAAAAGAATGAAATGCATGCCATATCATTTTCCCTTTCATTTATGCATGATATCGCTGGTTACATGTTATGTTCCCTTGAGATAAATATGCAAGCCTTGTTCATGTACACGTATATGTGTGTCTATGTCTATTTCTGGTTTTTTGTGTGAGTGCATGCATGCATGCGTGTGTGCATGTGCACTGTTCAGGCATTTATTGTCCTTGCCCATCGCATCCATACATGTGTGCTTCAGTGTGTGTCAACAGTATCTTGTTTAGAAGCTGCTGAGCTGTGAATGCTGGCTGGGGGTAATGCAGTTTAGCCCTTAGTTGGAAGAGCCTTTAGGGAATGAGACTCTGTGGGGGAGTCGTGTTATTGGAAAGGTCATGATTACAGTAGGGGGTCAAAATAACTCGCTGACACTCTTTATACACAAGTGACTGCTATTGTGCCTCAGGGTGTCAAGAACTATATTGAGTATTGACTATATGTCACAACAATAAAAAGGAAACCTGTTCTCCTTTGGCAAATGTTTTACCTCCAAAGAGTGTGAAGTCAGGAAAAGGTAAAAATACCTTCAATGTCAATAAGACCATCATGTTGACATGCTAATTTAGCTGCAGATGGGAAAAATACATTAATGTCTTTTAAGACTGCAATTCTGAATTGCTCCTAAATAGAAAAAAAAATAGACTCAAGAACTTGAAAATTGCTGCAGTTTTCCTTTTTCCCTTCTTTGTACATAAAACTATTAAGTATTTCTTCTACTTTACCAGGAAAAAATATCTACATTACTGACTAAAGAAGCACATATAGTAGTTAACCCCCAGGTCACATTTACAAGACCTCTCAGACTGTATGGAAACATGTAATTCAGGGCATTTTAACCTGTATCACATAAGAGATGTTTAATACAGAATAAAACGTCGGTATTATTCAGTGCTTAAATTTGAGGCATGCCATTGCATATACCCTGGTTACGTTCACTTACTTCCCTTTAAAGACATTTTTGATTGCATTATCCACTTACAGTTGCATAGGTAAGAGAGGATAAAGAAAAAGGAGAAGGTGGGAGAGGGATGGAAGGACTTTGAACTTTCCACACTGCATGGCCCACTTATAATAGTCCTAGTCTGACACAGGACCCAGCCAGCCTGATAAGAACCCAGACCCGTCCAGGGCAGCTGTCTCTCTTTCATCTTTGCCCTCACCGGTTTGGCAACTCCTTCCTCTATTTGTGGCCGCCTCACTTCACTTATCAAGTGTATATTCTGGAGAGCCATCATGCTTATTTGTTCCTGACACCCGATCTGCTCATAAACCTGCTTGGAAATGTGCTTTTAAAAGAGTGTAAGAAAACATTCCACAGTCTGGCTATGAGGCAGGTCCAGAGTCTCAACAGCCCTTTGCTAAAGCCAGTGTTTAGCGCCTCCATCCAGTGTTGCAAAACACACCATCAGAGGTCATGAACTCTGGCACTCAGAGAGCATTTTGACCATGGGAATAGCAGTGTTAAAGCCAAAACAAACAAGAGATGTACATCAAACACCAAGACATTCTGCTGGTGAAATTCCATATTCTGATTACTGGTTTCATGCATTTTGGTCAGAGACCAACGCAATACCACGTGTATGATCGCACGCTGGTCGCTCATTACAGGACGACCTTTTTTATAATTGTAAATAGGCCTCACATTTTTTTTCTGTGTTTCTAATTATATTCTAGGTTGGTCTTTTTGCAATCTAAGTCTCACTTTTATTCGAGACTTTGCTCTCTTTCCATCAGACACCATACCAAATTGATATATTGTACAAAATGAGCCTAGATGCAAAGCCTGCTTAGACAAAATCATTTATTCGTTTATTTTATTCACTTATTGCACAATACTGATACTCACAAAACAAATAAGAGTCATAAATTGATTCTGTATGGACTTTAATTTGTTAAAGAATGCAGTATGACAGTTATTATTGACATCCACAACTGTTAGATGCAGCAGTAAAGCGACAAATCAGTCCTGATGCACTAACCATAAAGGTTAAAAGTGCATAGCAATAAGCATAACTTTTGTATCAGAACAAATATTGACTTGTTCATATGTCTTACTATGGCTATAATAACAGAGGGGAAGGCGGGGGGGTTGCTGGAGAGAGAGTTGATGTGTGAAGTATTTCAGGAATGCCGCAGAGGAAACGTATTGATCGGGACACTTAGACTTGATAAGGACGTCAGGTTTAAGAGGAGCAAGGCAATCATTAAGTACACCACTGGCCGCTGTTGTTCAAAAAATATATTTGCTGCTTCACCCCCTTTTCTCTTTTATTTTTTCCTCTTTATTTGGCTCTTTCTTGCCAGAGGTGAAAAGAAAATCTCATCTCCATCAGGCTAAATTGTGGTGGGCAGCATTATCAGTTCAAAAGACCTGGGGATTTGACAGCTCCCACTCCATGGTGATTAATTACTTCTCGACTGTGGTGGGCCCTCTCCCCTCTCTCTCCCTGCCTGCTCCTGTAGTGGTGGTGTTGGTGGCTGGAGGCAACACATGATAAGAGCTGCCCTTATTACTGGTCTCACTGGGAAAAGGCCCAGGCAACACTGGGCTAACGCAAGCCAATCACACCCCCCGCGCCGCATGGGTCTAGGAAAGCTTGCAAGATACATGCCCTTTGTTTACGCTTTAGTGTGTGATAGAAAGGTACAGAGCTGCCAACTCTGTGATGTTGGGTTAAATAACCTCTTCTGCTCTTCAATCTCTCTTTCCATCCATCCCTCCTTCACTCCCTCACCTCCAGGGTTATAAGGGGTTTTGATCTCTTCTTTAATCACCAGACTGGATAGGAACTACAGACTCTAGAGCTCTCTATTATCATCAGCCAAGGGGAAGAAGGACACTCCTCATCACATGTCTGATGGACAAAATTAATCACTTATGGACATCATACAGGAGAAGCCATCTATTTTAACCAGTGTAATCACACAGGAGAAGTAGCTTCAATCAACCAAAAGAGACCTCAATATAGTTAAGCACTTAGCTGTGTACATATTTGTATTACAAGCCTGTGGCAGCCTTTTCCACTGTTATTCGCATTCTGTGGTTCTCAAGGTTCTGCACACAGCTGGTCCTTGAGCTTCATGTCTCCCTGTAGGCTCCACTCTTTGGCTTGTGTATATGAGTGGCACTTTCCCCGAGGCTGTGCCTGTTTGTGTGTCTGTGCATGTGTTTTTGTGTATGTTTCTGCATATGTGTTTCTGTTTGTGCGCATGCATGCTTGTGTGTGTGTGTGTGTGTGTGTGTGTGTCTAAATAAGCCTACATTGGAAAGCTTCATTATTGGACCTGTCAGGGCTGTAAGTCTCCCCGAAGGCAACGAGGTGGAGATGAGAGACAGAAAGACATACGGTAGGGCAACGTGCACACACGCCTGTCATACGCCTGTCCCCAACGGTGGGCATGCAGGCCATTATGGTGTCTTCCAGATGGACACATCTGTCTGTTTCCCTGGGAACAAATCTGCTAAAAGCAGGGAGAGAGCTATGAACAAGCCATCTCTGGTGGAGTTTTATTTGTTTATATGTACCATTGCAGGCTTCCTCGATGTCATGATATATGGCGTGAGATAACACCTCCAGAGACACCTATGGAGCTATGTTAGATCCCTCAGACAACACATGTTAAGATGTCAATATTGTATTAGAAGCCAATGTTCTCCTATGTCCCTCTACATCATTATTAGAATGACAATAGATTTGATTTCTATTGTCTATTTTTACCCTACAATATAGGCTTGTGTTCTAGAAAAATGCTTTTTTAATGGCTGTAGCTTGTCATGTAGATTATTGGACCTCCATTTGTCCCTCTTCCAGTGGGAGCAGAGAGGATGAGTGTTGTCATTACAGACAAGCAAACAAGGTGAACCTTTCCTACACTGGGGACCTTTTCCTGGTACGCAGAATCAGAACAACCCCTTGCTGCACCTCCCCATAATCCCTGGCATTTTGTTTTGATACTCCACAGCATGAAAATGAGGGAATATAGCAATGTTATGGCATTTGAAGTCAATATGTATTATAAAATCAATCTAGATGAAGATCTGCCCATCCCTCTAATTAGACGGGGTGACTGGAGATTGATTTTTAATTGCAAAAGTAATTACATGGAGCAGATAGCCAGTGACATTTGATTATCTAGGTGATTGATTAAAAGGCCTGGCTGCTGGGGCAGACTGTCAGCCAGCTGAATCCAGACAAAAGAGAAAATTAAAAAAGTTGTCCCGTTTGTAATCACGAATTTCAAGGGTGAAATTACAAAGCCAAACATCCCCTTGGAGAAGCCCAGCATCCTTCCACTTTGCGCCTGTCTGCCCTCCTATCTCACCCCCGCCGTCACAACACCCACAACGCAAGACCCCCATGACACACTAAAAAGGGGGAAACAATGATGTGAAAAATGAATTGAGGAATTGTTCTGTTACAGACAGCCTGGTGCGTAAATGATGGGTGCATATATCTGCTTAGCAGCCTTGTCACATCATCATAGGGAGAAAAGAAAGAAAGAGAGGGAGAGGTACCGACAGACAAAAGAAGGACAGAGAAACAGAGTGAAGGAAAGCTCTTATCTCTCAGACTGCTCCTTCACTCATCTTCATCTCTTGTCATCTCCCTGCAATGGGTGCCTGCACTTTTTCATTGTTGTCTGTCGACCAGTAAGGGAGTGAGACTAAATAAACAGCAGAATAACGTCTTTTTTTCTGTGTTTGGGAAATCCAGCAGAAATCCTTTTTTATGTTGTCTTTTTCTTCTCCTCCTCATCTGTCATTCTTGTGGGATCCCACTCATGGAAAATGAACGATGACAAGGTAAACCGTCAGGGGGACAGCTGTACTGTTTATGAGACTGACAAAAACTGTTTATGTGGCTGTGATGGACAGGGCTGAGTGATGACAGTTGGAAATGAAATACATTCTTCATGTCTACCTGCTGCATGCAAGTTAGACTATATATCAGCTGGTGGGTACATTAAGTGAGTGTACTTTATAATCTTGTGAATGCATACTTTATTTATGTATTTTTATTCATTTTTATTTTGGTGTCCTGGCATTGTTAGTTTCAGGCTGAGTGACAAAGAATACAATTCCTCTCGTATTGCTAGTCTCACCCAATAACTAATATCATTCTACTTAGCCACACTTGTTGATAAGCCCCCACCGACACGCATACACACACACAGAGCAACGTGTTCTCTGTTCACAGTCCACATAACCAGGAGATCCGTTTATTTCTCACCATAGGATGTGCCTATAAATTATGCCTGGTTAAGGTATCATTTAGCCTGGACTGTTAAGACACTCCTGTCATTTTAGTGGAAGGTTCACTCTTTGCGCTTTCCATGAAGGCAACATTTATGTCTTTAATTTACAGCTCCTTGCCTTGAGGATACTCCTTGGCTTTATGAAGTGGTATTAGGGGGCCTATTTAGTTGTCATGGCAGAGCACTACTCAGTGTGGTGCAGCCAGCAGAAGCCAGCAGAAGCCAGCCCCTGAAAAAGGAGAGACGAGGGAGCAAAGGCAGCGATTTCAAATGAGAATCGCTGTCCTTTTAACTCAAAGAGCTCTGTAGCCTGGCAGGAGCAGCTGAGCAGGGTCTTTGAAGGGAGGTAAAGAGAGAGTGAGGGGAGGGGAAATGAAACAGGCCCGGGCCAGCCCCACATATTATTCCCCCTCAGGACGTACAGAGTCTATATTGGCTGAAGCAGCATGGCCCCTGGGGTCACAGCTCCTTCTCTGGCTCAGAGAGCCGCAGCACTAAGAGGGACTTCCCTCTGTCTGCCTCAGAAACAGGCTGGCGAGTGTCTGCGGGTAAACCATCACACATGTGCCTCCCAGCACCGGGCCTGGGCTCTACGGGTGAACACAAAGCAGCGGCACTTATTAAATTTCCATGAAGTTTACCGAATTTGCAGGATCAGTGGGGTGAGGCCGTTAGGGAGACCATGCCACCGCCTGCAGCTTCCCTCTGCCACTGAAGCCCAGTGTGATGGAGGGCCTCACCCTCCCTCTCTATCTCCACCGCCTGTGTCTCTCCCTTCTAGCTTAACATTGGAAGAAGATTTCTACTGGCTTGCCCTTGTACCCTGCATAACTTGCTGCCCACATCCTACAGGGGCCCCAGAGGGCCCGGGTGTACCCGGCCAAAAAAAACAGTATAAAAGCAAATAGACACATGGTCACATGGCTTGTGATTTACTGTGCATCAGTAAATTATATTCGACACATACTACACATGCGCAGAGTTACAGTCCAGTCAGACTAAATGGTCATGCTGCCATATAGTACACAAAATCTCCAAAAAATTATAGCTCAGAGAATGTAGTTGACTTTATCCTGTGAAAAATGGAAGGCAAGTTATAGCCAACCCTCAAATTTTTGGTAGATAATCCCTTGCATGTCATGGGTAGTAAATGCTCACAGCGGGCTGTTCATCAGGGCCAGGACTCTTCCAGATGTGGAACTTACTGAAAAAGGAGACTGCCAGCGTAAGAGAGCAGAGAGAGACTGTACATAGAGCAAAGTGAGAGGGATAAGGTTCGGTTAGTTATGTTCTAAAGGTCAGAAAGGCCAACTCTCAAATATAGAAGTCAAATTGAATACACTGTCTTGATATTTGAATGGTTGATACAAAATTCATGTTTACTGTGATTTAAAATGTTTGTTTCCAGTAAAAGTTTGTATTATTTTTTTCTTGATTCAGACGGAGCGTCTTTCACATTTGGACACAATTGACTTGCATTTCCCGGGTGTCAACTGAAAGTCTTTATTTTCTTCATGGTGTAAAATAGGGGGTCAACACGCTTCACTTAGCCAAATCCCAAATCAAGAAGCACAATGCCTTGTTCATCTCCATAGCAAATAATTTAAATGTACTCACTCCAATTCCATTGTCTATTATTAAATCCTAAAATCTAATTTTCTTAAAACAAGAACAAAAAGGCCAACAAGATTATTTCACATTTCCAATGCTAATCGACCTGCCTAAAAAATGTCTAGAATCAAGAGTCTCTCTGACACTCATCTCTTGACACTAAGTAAAGGAAACTGCACTGTGGAAATGTGGACTTATTTTATCCCATTAGCAAAACCAATTTTTGTATTGTTTTGAAAAATGAGTCTTGAGGGCTGAATATGAAACCAAATGAGTTGTTAAGATGAAGTTTTTGTATTTATTACACGAGTGTGCTTCTTTAAAGATAGCTGCTATTCAGAACAAGCACTCTTTTGCAAACTTACACATCTAGTTTCCGATCAAGAATCAAGAATAAACTACTGTAAAAAACAACCATCATAGCAAAATGTTAACTTTGTACTCAAAACATTATTAGTTATGTAATTAATGTCATCTGGAAAAATGCACATCTTGGAGCTCTGAGAAACAGAGCAAACCTCCTCAAATCCTTCTCCTTGCATACCCATCCTTCTCACCCTCTCCCTATGCAGCTTCAAAAATGGTTACATTTGTGCTTTTTCCCACACTCACACCATGTCCTGATCATGCTCGGACTGCATGTCAGTCATATGCATGACACACTATTTTGAGGTCTTATCTTGTATAATAGAACATTTAATTTGTTAAAACATAACCCATTTTTAACAAGCACTAATTATAACAGAAAAAGAAATCAATGATGTGAAGTCATTACAAACAAGCTGATTGACGACGTCATGGAAAATTGGAATGATAGAATAAAGCACCTGTGAGATATGACAAAAGGCATACCGCTGGGATCTGTGGGTACCCCGGTTGGTAAGATGAGAGTTAAGTCAACAATTATTGAATAATTAAATGTAAGTATGAGAATTTCATGTTTTTCCAACACAACAATGAATTTCAAGCAAAGAAATTCTAATAAAGCTTAACAAATCTCTCCTATAGGTATATAGAAGCTAAAAAAATGTTTTGTCTAGTTTCTAGATAGAGGAAAACAATGGCTATTACTCATGCAACAGACAACCCTGGTTTAGCAAACGAGACTGCATAAAGTGAGGATGTGGTCAATGCAGACGGTCAATTACGGTGAATGGCAGCCATATACAAATACTTTGCTTATGCGAGCATACATAACAGTTTATTCCCATGTTGTTGTGTCTTTTATGTTCTAGTCTAAACTAAGACCAAATACCCAGGTACCGTTGCCATTTAGAGGACAGCTTCTTTTTGATTCAGCACACTACTTTGACCCTGCAACGAAAGATATACACAAACAGCCATTCTATGATTGCAGGTCAGGAGAAAACAGGCCACAACATTTTCCAGGTGCAGATCTTTGCTGAACTGTGGACATCATTGTAGGTTAAATAAGGCTGTGTTTATTTAACCAGCATCTCTCATGATTCTCACTCAGGAATTCTAGTCACAACCATTGTCTGGTTCTCTTTGTGCTTTTGCAGCTAATGAAAAAATATGAGCTGGGAAAGGATTAGTGGAAAAAAAATCACAAATTTCCTCATTATGTAACAAGAACATGTTCTGGCTACCTGGTGTGTCAAATGAAAATCTTTTGAAAAGAGGACAAATGTAGAGTCAGTTGTGACCTTATAGAGCACATGGGCCCGGCCTGTTAGATCTAGATGGAGATGAGGTGTACAAGAGTGTCCCATTAGCTCTACCTTTTCACTGCTTTCCCTCTCTGGGTGATGCTGGCCATACTCAGGTCTATGTTTCGATCCCAGGGCCTGATAAAGTCTGGCCCGTTGATGGGCTTGATGACATCTGCACTGTCCGTCTGTGCTCCCAGACAAATGCAACCCAGGAAGGTTAGTGCCGGCCCTTCTGCCCCTTATCAATCAATTACATTTGGCTTTGTCAGATTAATTGTATGGAATTGTTTGCTGCAGATAGAAACCAGGTAGATTCTTGGTGGGGGTTGGGCAGGATGCCTGTGTTATTGTTGGTGGATTGTTATTCTGTGTTTACCCTGCCCTTTTTTACCCTTGCTCGTTTGTAGCTGTCCCTCTGTTTGTAGCTGTAAAATGTGGTCTACAACAAAACATCTATTTGCTTTGTAACAAACGGAAGTATATTCATAATTATGTCTCTCACAGTGATGTAATACCTCTGAATGGTTATGTTTTCAAATCCATTTTTTTTTCCTAAGTAGATTTAAATCTTGATTGATAATGAATTTGACCGTAGTTGTATTGAAGCTAGCTGGTTTGTGTCCTCAAAGCTGAAAGAGGGCACACTTTGAATGCAGAATTTTTACTTCTGGTTGAGGAAGTCAGTCGAGTGCCAACAAATACACCCCTCCACCTTCTTTGCTTATGAAAAGCTGGATTAATTGCGTAATGTTCAGCTCACTGTGGCTAATAGCTGATAATGATGTGTGAGAGGTGTGTCAGACGGGAGAGCATACTGGACTGCCAAGTGCTGTTGGACCCAGGTCAGGCTGCGTTCATCTTACTAATGAGATGTCACACGGAGAAGATGGAACGACCAGTGCAACCAAGCGGTCATTGCAAACTAATTCACCTCCAGCTTTGTATTGTACAAACAGCCCAAAATTCAGAGAGGAACTTGCATGGCCTGCCAACTGACCACATCACTCTGAGGGTTCATTTTTCAGAGGGGTATTTGGATGTGGGGAGACAGCTAAGTCTGGATTGGCCCAGCAGCTGTGTCCATTTGTAGTCCAGAGAAGCTAACAGTGGGCCTGTGGTCCTTATTGGTCTACTTAATGCAGCCAGTTATCCAGTCTCCCCTTTAGTCCTTAGCTCCACTCCGAGGAGATGAGTTGAGGTTAAATCAACGCTTGTCTTCTCCTTCTGAACATCTAAATCTGTAGTGGAGAGTGAGATATGCTCCTCCCTTCATCTACCCCCTCGGGCTAGCCTTGCTTCTCTTAAGTTCTCTGCTGCATTGCCAGTGGGTCAGGTTGATCCCCCTACGTCATTGAAACTCATTCTGGGGGCATTAAAGTGTAAACCAGATGAAAAAACAAAGGGCTTAGGCAAATCAGATGGCTCAAACAACAACAACAAACGCACACTCTGTAATCTGCTTAGGGAAATTAATGAGGGGGAGCCCCCTTGGCCAAGGTGGATAATGATCCTGGACCACGGGGATGAGAGGCTGCAGTGGATCAGGCAGAAGGTGAGAACGGGAAGGGGGGATTAGAAATGGACTCCCACCAGAATCAAACAGGACTCTGCCAAAGGGATCCCTCCCCTCCTATGCCCAAACTTCAAAAACTCCAGCCTAAGCTGGAAGTAGGTGTCTGTAATCCCCTCTGTGGCTGTAGATCTATGCGGCCGACTCAGGCCCAGCTTTCATCCTGCAGCTTGTTCGGCATGCTCTCCCTCCATGTCCTGGGAACGTAAACTTTTGCACTGTGGCCCCCATGCAGATCGCAGGGATCTGCTGGCTCATTACCTCTTCATTAGCGTGCTGCATCGTTGGCTGCCAAGAGGATCAGACCATGCGTGGAGTCTAGCTGCACAGACTGCTTGTGGGGGCCAGAGACCTGGACACAGCAGCCAGATGGATGGATGCATGCTACTGGAAACACAAGTTAGCAGCCTATAGATCTTTGCGCTGTTGGAAGGTTCCATGTTGCCAGTGAACTTTTCTTTGTGTGATACACATTTTAAAGCACCCATTTGTCCTTAGCAGTGTTACTTCAATAGATTCTGCAGAAAAATATCCTGTGATTGTCATTATACCTGTCCATTGCTCCTGCATGGTTGTCCAATCTGATCATTTGAACGGAATTGGAAGGATATTTCTTATATGTATATATACTCTCCTATTTAATAGATTCTCAGAATTAGTGTCAAAGCTGTCACTTACATCCTCTGGGTATGTTTTGAGATACCTTTGAAATGTGATGCCAGATGCCACTCGGAGTTGGATTTATCTGCCTCTGCTTTTCTTTCTTACAATTCATAGAATGCAGGATGATTTAAAGGGAGGTGTGGAATTGAGAAAATAAGCAGGCTTTGTAGTGCTTAATGGGGCCCAAAGCTCACTGTTTAAGCCCTCCCCTGCATCCAAAGCAGACACAGTAAGGAGCCCAGCTTCATGAAGCCAAGTCTCATCAACCACTCTGCCATCCTCTGGTGTGATAGCGACAATACACACATACACACACATATTACCAGCAACCTGCATTCAAAAATGGCAAAAATGTATCAGAGTTGGCAATATATAATCTAGGGTGGAATTATGTGCACAGACACAGGGTTGTCACAGGAAAATGGGTGAAAAAAGCATTATTTAAATGTCAACAATGATGTGAAAGTCAGTTTAATGCAACTTGTTTTGATTGACAGCCGACCTGCAACAAGTTGTCCTGATTAACTTACCCCGATGTTCTATTATTTTAAGATGGATCAAACACCAAGCATTATTTGCAACAATTTTTTTAACCCGACATCACTTAAGGTGCATTAAAGGTTATTAGTAATGGAGTATAAATCTGAGAAATAATGCTTAAATATCTTCAAGTTTATCTGTAGCCTGACTGTTCTCTGTTGTAGCCTTCCTCTTGCTTTGCTGCTGGCGTGAGCCCTGCATCTAAATTATGCAGTTCCTTATCTGACAGTCATTTCCAAGGCCATGCATGCAGTGTGGCCCCATGTGGTTATGGCCAGGTGTAAAAGCTTGACCTCTCTGTAGGGCAGCAGAGTGACTTTCATTAGAGCACCCACTGGCTGCTTCCCACTGAGCTCTCTCATAGATTTAACACTGTGCCTGCATACAAGATGAGAGGGAGGGTTAACATAATCCAATAAGAATCATTAAGGGGAGATGTAAACAAGGACATTTATGTGTATTAAAAGTAACTCAAGACAAAAAAGTACCATTATTTTTACCTTACCTGTTATGCCTTATATTTTTCAATATTTGAAATAGAGGCATGACATAAGGTGTTTTGCAGATATCACAACACAAAATGTAATATTTATTGTGTGGAAAAGCATCACCTTTTTAGCCTGGATGGCTGACAGGGCCCACTGTGCAAATGTGGCATTGAGGGTTTTCCGACTAAGTAAACATGTATGCCCACTCAATACACATTTGATACAAGCTGAATGCACACATACACATTTTGAATGCCTTTGGATTTCCCAGCATGCTCACTATTGCCTCCCGCCCGCCTGGTGTCGTCACATTCTCTTTCATAAGCGGTCACAGTTGTTTTTGATATTTTCATCTCCTAGCCAGAGGATATTTATCTGCGGGAGAGTAGTGGCTGGAGAGCCTTTTTCAAATGTTAACAATTGCCGAGCCACAACATGAGGAGGTCGCTAATTAATGCATCCAACACGGTCCTGCAGTTGTGCTGGAGAAACTCAAAACGATTAATGTGTGTCGTTATATTGTAATTGTATGGTAATTCGACATCTAAAGCACACACACAGACACACACCTTTTTTGAGCCCTAAAGGTAGGTATATTCCACACTGCTCCTGGAAGCAGATTAAAGTCGGAGATTGTTTCTCCATGGAGAATAGGGATTAACTAGTGTCAAAATATTCACTCTGCTTCCTCACAACTTCATGTGTTAAATTTGTTTTGGTTAATTGTTTGTTTTAGGATGCAATTTCACACGACTAGAGCATAGAAATAAGTAGATGATAAAGATGAGGATTAAAGGAAGGAAAAGATGCCACCTGGTTGCTATTGAAGTACAAGTATTTCAGTATTAAGCAAATGTGGAAACTTCTATCCATATTCATCCTATAATATTTTAGTTTGCTTCATTTAATTATTTTTGGTTGATTGATTGTAATGGCAGGAGGAGCTACGGATCTGTCTAGATTCATTTGGTTGTCCAACACATGATGAAACTTCAGTTACAGATGCATGTTATTTCTCTACTCTGGCATATAACCATAATGTACATATGCATTTACATTACATTGCAGGTGTGTGCGTTGGTAGACGTATGTGAGGAGGAACGGAAAGATAGACAGAGTGAGAGAGGAGGAGCGTTTGTCTATTTCAGCTTGAATAAACTAAACTGCTGTGCAGTGGGCTCACTAGTGGCCCCTACTGTGGCACTTCATGAAGACATATGGGCCTAAAGAGCACTTGATGTGGCTGCCACCGCCTTGCTTGTCATCCACGATTTCGCCTGCCCTAATCCCTGCTTTAATTTACTCCACTCCACGAGGCAGGCAGTGACTAACACTGTCCTCGGGGGTCCTTTCACTTATGCCACTGGTGACAAGGAATATGCAAAGGTACAATTTCTCACCAGGAAGGGTGACAGAGAGCAGTTCCGTCGGGGAGCACACCTCCCGTTTCTGAGCATCTTTTAATGTCACTCACAAGAGCACTTTGCAGTTGCAAGCTATTCTTCAGAGACCCTTTTATTAACATGTTGATCCAAGAGGTCATTAGGTGAAGATTGTTTGGCGCAGAGGATTGCGGCTATTGATTTGCTGAAAGATAGACTTTGCTGGAAAGTTTGTGACAGTGGAGAGAGACTACAGAGACTACTTCTTTAGACTCAATCTAAACTGTTTTCAACCCCTTTATCCTTTTCTTCTGCCTTATTTTTCCCACTCGTCTAATTTTCCCCTGGAATGCTGGGAGGGAGAGGGGCCGTTGACGGGCACAAGTAATTGCTATCAGTCTGTCATTAGGTTCTCTCTCTTGCTCCCTCTCTATTTTTTTCTCTCTGTCTCTCTACACAGGCCTGTGCTCAGCATTGCTTACAAATAAGACACTTAGGAGACGAGTGGAATTTGCTCCCCAAAAGCTGTGATGTATTGGATTTTTTACGGTCAGAGCAGCTCCTCCAACCGCCTTTTCATTCTCTGTTGTCCTGAGAACCATTTTCTCTGTGTTTGCTATATTCATTCTCTCTCCCTCTCTGCCCTCTCCTCTCTGCCTTTCAGGGTATCATTTGCAATTTAATGCTTACCTGGGGTGAGCCTTGACAATAGCTTCCACCATGAAATGGCCCAGGCCCTGCCTGCATGCCTAATGAGGTTGATGTTGAGCTATTTAGGTCATTTTCCCTTTACAATATCTACTTAATGCAACTCCATGGGAGTGGATTGTTGGAACGGTTAAAGATTCTATTAAGTCTTTACAAAAGCCATTCCATTCTGCTGTCCACCACATACTACCAGGGGCACTGCTTTACTTCACTTTTGCTTTGTGCGAGGCTGTCGCAACAAAGCATAGCTAGGAGGTGCAATGTTACTTTTCAGGGTACCCCACTAATATCTCTCCAGTATTTGGCAGTGTGGTTTTTTGCAGGTGAAAAGGCAAACATCCAGTCAACCAGCAGTTCCTTTTGTAACATATGAAATCTGGAGCTGGTAAATTCATATTAATCATCACACAAAATGATCTGCCAAAACAGACGGTCAACACCAACTATTAATCAGAGCAGAACCCATGACAGCCTTTGGAATCGGAAGGGAAGGAGTCAGAGGGGGGGCCCCTTTGAGAGAGTACTTGATATGAAAACTGTGCTGTTGTGCTTTGTACCAGCCTGTGGGAGTTTTTAAACAAGCCCATATGGTGGTAGCCACCAGCTTTGGAGAAGGCGGGTGGGTTGGGGGGTTAGCCAGGGCCAGGATTTCACACAGTCAGTATTGAGTGGGATTGAGGAGGCGAGCTCTTAAGCTGTCTTTTCAGGCACAGCAAAAGCCCTCCATCTGGCCTCCCCTAAAACTCAGGGCGAGTTTACTCAGCTCCCTGTCGGCTGATTGGGCCTCCTGAAGCAGAAGTAACAGCATCAATAGTGTAAACCCTTGCCACTTGAGAGTATTACATTTCTTTTCATGCTTGACTTAATCAAAAGTGGGGAAGTGAAATTTACACCTTTTTGATGTTCTTTTTTCCCCGCTCACTAAGAGGGGTGATCTTAACCCATTTGATCTTCACAAGCGCCCACTAAATGGCCAAATATGCCAAGCAGACGGAAGCAGACGGTTGGCAGTTGCCAGTTTGCGCAGGGTCACTGTTGGAGCACTCCATGTGGCGGGGCAGGCAACCTCACAGAAGGCTCCCGTCTTCACAGATTCCAGCCAAGCTTCTGTCTGGAGGCCCACTGTCCCTCGCTCACTGTCCGCACCCAGCCAAAAATCAATCCACCCTCATGTTGATTCTCTCTGCTCTGCCTGAGCCAGTGTGAGACTTGTGTCGATTGAGCAGCATCAATTGAACACTGTAACTGGGGCTTTATAACAAAACGGATAGACAAAAAGCACCAGCCAAGTGTCAACGCTATGATGTGTATATTTGATGGCATTAGCATGGCTTTGCCGAGTCACTCTCTAGTTCGCATGCAACTGCACATCACATCATATACACACTGGCAGATTGAGCCATCAGATAGTAGTTTGAACTGTCTGAAAATTGCTAGTATCGTGCTTTTTATCACTATTATTGAAATAAATGACCATCTGATAGCAGAGATTGGGTTAAGCCAGCAAATAGCAGACTGGCTTTGTTCGGTGAATAAATTGTTTTGATAGTAACCTCACTAATCCAAGCTGTTGACTGGTGCTGGAGCAGAGGGAGCCGACCTAGGGATGTGTGAAGATTCCCCTCAACAGGAATCTGGAGAGAGCAGTTGCCGGAGAGCAGCTAGCCAGTGACAGTTGCTCCAGGAGCCTGGCTTTAATGAGTGTGTGATGTCTGGAGTCTTTAGCTCATGTTAAGCCCGGGCTAAGGCCAGGATCTGACTGATGGAGCCCTAGGCCTGAGTACTGTGGAGCTGTGTTTGCACCTCTTAATGAAGCTGGGGGCCGACGACATTGCCTGGCCCTCCGCCTGCCCTTCCTCTCTCCCCAGGACCAGCCCTGTGCCAGCCAAGACTGCAGCAGAGACCCACTCCATTAGTTCCTGTTTATTTCCCAGGCTTCCAAACCCTACACCCTTATAGTCATCATGTGCAGCAATTTCCCCCCTCCCCTTTCTTAAACTGTTGTTGGTTATTCATTTTGGTCCAATTTTCTCACTCACTGTTGTAGGCAAGACATGAAAAAAACTGAGATAATTAAATGCTTGTGCCCTGTGGAAAACAATGTTTTCCCCCTCTTTGTGTTGAATATAAATTACCATTACAGTGCCTGGGTTGCAAATATGTGTGTCTGTCTCTGTGGGTGTGTGCGGAAGGAGTTTACTTGGTGTCAGCATGAAAAGAAGGGGCCCCCATCCAGGCAGCCAAAATCCTGCCGAGGAACTTGTCTGGGATCGTGATGTTCCGACAGCTCCACTGTGACAAGATACATAGTTTCCATTCAGCAACAAGCTTCTTATTGGTTACTATAGTTTCACTAATGCCCAATTGAAGGCGATGCCTAATCTCGACAGAATGGGTTAAAAGGTGCCGATGTCCAGAGCCACAAAACCACATGTTGAGAGTCAAGGGACCAAGGCCCCACAAAGCACAGCTCCTCCAGCTTTGATGTGGCCCTATCAGGGGCAGGAGATTGAAGAGAGTGGGGGAAGAATACACAGAGGCCCCCGCAGCATACAAACCCCTCGAAGAACTCACTGACAATGGCAACTGCTGAAGAGCGGGTCAGGGCCTCACAAAAGGTGGGGCATCTCAGGAGGAGACGAAGCACCACTTCCTCCTCTTCTACCTCCACCAACACCCATTTCATCATCATTGCTGTCATTTTTATTGCCACCGTCACCATTTCGCTCATTCGTTTAATCATTAGCACCATCCTCGTGATTATAATTGCCTCACCACTTGCTTTGCTTATTACAAAACAATATTGCATCATGTGTTTTTCTCTCTCTACCCAGCCTGCTATATCACACACTTGTCTGTAGCCTTTACATTAGTACTGTTCAGAGTAGGGAGTCAGCGATGGAGCAGTGAAGAGAAGGAGAGCAGAATAAACAAGGAGGAGAGAAATACAGGATGAGGAGTGAGGAGCCACTGGTGTGTATGCTGAGGGGTGCTATGTTTAAGGCTCTCACATCTCAAGTGTTATGCTGGAGTAGCCTGATGAGGGCCGGGTGTGTGTGTGTGTTGGGGGGTTGTTCTCTGTTTCAATAGACTGCCGCTCAATGGCTCTGAGGAGTAATTGAAAAGCTAATATTGTTCAGCATATTCCAGGGATTACGTCTTATTGTACTAATAAGTATGTAATACTGCAATGTTTATTTTTGGTCAGGCTTTGTTGCAGCCACTAATTGGTGCTGAGTGTGAAAATGTGGAGTGCGCATTACCATGGCTGAGTCATGATGGCACAAACAGTCCCGCAGTAATCACTTGCACTGTGTTATCTTTGGAAAGTATCTTGGCTGAAAATCAGACCAGCAGTCAAAGACGCAATTGATGGGCATCGTTTTACAAATGTGTTAAAAATGAGTCTGCAAATACGTTTGAAATGTGTGATTATGTTAGTGATGCTGTAAAATTGAGCAGGGTTGGCTTGCAGAGCATCTGTTTATCTCACAAACACTGTTTTCCAGATGTTTCCAAACCCATTCATTTATTAGACAGACATGAAAATGTTAAAAAAATCTCACTCAGCATTGGGCTGTCGTCAACCATTGCCATATCGCCCCTCATTGTGCAGTTTATGGCAGATTTTAAATCAATTAAGTATGTAATTTGTAACAACTGCTGAGACTGGTTCAGGCCTAAACAATGGCAATGGGATAACTGCCCTTTAGTGAAGCATCAATGGGCTTACAATGTGCTGAATTAGCTGGCATATTAATGACCAGCCGCAATACCCCTCCATTCTCCTCACCCAAATCTGCTTATGCAAATGGCCCATGAATCCAGTTCAAAGGAGTCTCTTTTAAGTGAGGCCTATACCCATCCACACTGGGGGCTGTGAGAGAAAGTGACATGAGAAAAGTTAGGGACACTTGTCTTTTTTTTTTGTCTTCTTACAGAACATGATCCAGTTAGCATGCACCTCTGCTGGTTACTAGCATGGTACGGGTTGTCGATTCTATAGGATTGCTCCACGCAGAGGGGGCAGGGAGCGGGTTAATCCAGCCAATTGTGACTGTGTGTTTAAAATGTGGTGTTCAGCAGGGGGGAAAGCAGGACCCATCCAAGTTCATGCCCCTGTGTGAAAGAGAGGAGAAAGGCTGTGGGGTTCGAAGTTGAAGGAATAGAATAATCCCCCTTCACATTTGTTAAAGGGCCACTGGTCTTTTGTGTTGGCCAAGACAAATTTAAAGGCGATGTCATAATGGTTCAATTGGAATGATATATTAGAACACAATAGATGTGGCTTCTTTCCACGAACAACTTAAAGCCCCATTGTTCCTATTATTGGGTGAAATGTTTGGATACATGCGTACACTCTGAATGAGAATAAGTTGTTGTAAAACAACCTGTTATAAAATATTGAGCATGATTACACATGTTGTGGTCTCATGAATGATACAGACACAGTGAGAAAGAAAGGGGGGATATTTCTTGATAGTGAGTGTGATTTCTTTTCCCGTGCAACAAACATGTTTGCCAACATGTAATGAATTAATTTAGTTTAACTAAGGCCTTTTTTTAATCTTTGGAAGGGCCTGAAAATGTGAAATGACACCATATTACTTTAATGGTTGTATATAAAAGGTCAGCGTTGGTGACTTGGGTGAGGAGAAAATGATTGTGAATGAGTGTTGCGCTCTAATTTTCTTATGACAAAAACATTCCAACAAAAACAATTAAAACATTTCCCTTCTTGAGGAAATCTTTCAGGTGAAATGTCTTTGAACATGTTTGGTTTTCATGTTTGTTTTCTTTGGAGCTTTGACTGACTTTGTTCCTGACATTAGTGATGATGTATATGTTGGATATAGGAGTGGAAATTCTTTCTGGAGTTAAAAGGCCTCTTGTTCTCACATTTCCATTTGGGGTGAAAGTACAAGCCCCATAGTAAGCAATTTAATATCCCGAATAAATAAGACATTTATCACCACTAGCAGCCCTCCTGTTGGAACAGCCTTTCTTTACAATGCCTGACATCATGTGTTTGCCTGCATTTCCCAACAACTGTTGCCTGTGTATCTAGAGGCTTAATGTTAAGTTTATCCATGAAGTGCACATTCAACACACTGTTAACTCTCACAGGGAGTTGCCAATTAAACACAAAGCTTTAATTTATAAATCTTACTCTCTAAGCACATGTAATACCCAATTGAGTGGTATTATTTATTATTGCAGGATTCTTCATGCGCTTGCTGGGAACAGTCCAAGTTCTGGGAGGCTGTATGCCAGCAACAGAAGCAATGAGAAGGCTGACATCCTCATACTCACTGCTGGACAGGGAGGTCATTTAACCAAATCTGAAAGCAAACAGAAGCTAAATACTATGAGCAGATCTTTATTTTAAACTACTTGCTTACTTACCTCCTACATACAGGTAAAATGAAACATACATGTATAAATTAGAGTTTGAGCAATTGACTTTAAAATAGCATACACATTTTATTCATGTAATTAATTTTGTCAGTCAGTCTTTCATTATATTGATATTTTGTCCAAGGCTGCTCAGCAGCACTCTGAAATAAATAATAGCCACTACTAAAAAAAGGCAGAGTAATAGGTCTTAAGAGTATGCTTCAGACGGTATAAAAAAGTTAAAGCAACAACTCCCCTCTAAACTTCTGACCCAGGCCTCCTCCTCCCCATCCATCTTGGCACTGGGGGTGTTGGACGCCAGCCTCTCAGTGAATTTTCCCTCCTTAAAGAAGCTCATAATGGCTGTGTGAAGTCCCTAAGAGGGAGGGTTCCACTAGGTGACAGATTCTTCCTGTCCGTGAAATTCCCCCTGCGATAATTTGTCTTTGTGCTGATGGGCCCGTAGCTCCACGCGACATGGGTTATGGCAGCGAGGGCGGGACCGTCCTCATCACCTGCCATCTCCGTGGCCCTCTTGACACCCCACACACATAACCCCCCACCCACACCCACACACACTCCATTCTCCTGTCCTCCCTATCCCACACCCCCCACTTTCATCTCTCCAGCAGGAGCTGTCTCCTTACTGGCAGAGCAACCAAATAATGGAGCTTGTCACAGGCCTTGTTCTTTGTGTTTTTCAGGGCCCAAGAAAAATGCAAACACTCCATTGTAGTCATTAGTTTTCCCATCCTTTCTGCTGGGGCTTGTGGGTGGGGGCTTTGACCTGGTTCAAAAGGGACTCAGGGAGGAATTGGGCTTTTTAGAGAAAGTGAATTCTTGATGTCACATGCTTGGTTTGTGTGCATTATGCACTGTGAGTGTGCTTGCTTGTGTATTTAGCTATATTGAATATGTTCTTGAGTGCATGTTTCTATGTTAGATATACACTACCAAAAACATTAGTTTTTTGGTGTGTACATAACTCTTGGTATAATTTGTAGAGCTGTTATCTCATGATGTGTCAGGTAATGTTATGTTAGTTTGGCTGGGCAGATTGGTGTGACATGGAGCGATGAGACCAAGTGTTTCAGGGGTCCCCAGCAGAGGTGTGGGTCAGGTGGGGGGTATTTGAACCAAGCCCCAGGGGTCCTGGAGGAATTTAGGGGCTGCTGAAAGATAGAGAATGTCTGCAATGATCATCATATGGCTCTATAAAGCTAAAAAACAGCCTGACACTTGTGAAAATTGGTTTCATCACTGCATTTTTTACCACAGAGTATTGACTTATCTTTGTGTAAATGTTACCAACAGAAGACAGTGGCAGCATATTTATTCGCCCATTTATGAATACTGGACTTTTCATTGTATGTGTTTCTGGAGAAGAATAAGGTAATGCTTTATTTTGCAAAAATTTGCATGGAGCAACTGTTTGCAAATCAGATTTTACATCGTGAATGTTTGCCATTGTACGGCTCTGATCAAAGACTTTAATGACAAATGTACTTGGATTTTAACCTCTGTATTCAAATCCATCATCCCATTGAGTCCATTCAGTGTCTGGTGTAACATGGAAAGCCTTGAAAAGGCTTGACAGGTCTAAACAGGAACCAGACACAGTGCTTGCTATGCTCTGCCAGTGCTGTTATGATATTGTGCGGATGCTTGTAGAAACAAACCATTTGGGCTTTTCATTTTCTGATTGAGAAGCTCATCAATAGGCAAGGATAGACAAGGAGGAAGCCCATGCTTGCTGCCTTTGTACTCACTTTAAATTCATTTCTTATCTGGAATGTACCAGCTGTCCACTGTACACAAAAAACTGCTGCCCTTCCCAAACCTGATCCTGGCATTTGCGCTGAGTGAAGAGGGACTGGGGAAGTGTAGGCCCCAGGCCCCTGGGGTTTGACTGGGGGCCCCTGGGAAGAAACTGACTGACAGGAGTGGAGGGGAGTATAGCAACAGGCTGGCACTCACACTGGGCCCTGTATGGGTCTGAAATGAAGCTAGGCATGTGGTTCAGTGTGTGTGCTAGTGTTTGCATATGCAGGTGTGTGGGCCTGCGTATGCAAGCACTAGCCTGTAAATGTGTCGGATTTCGGAGTGGGGTTTCCAAACATTCAAGGAAGTACTTTTAAAGAAGCATGTGTAAATATAGCCATGAAAAAACAGTGTCATATTTACACACAACACATGTACACACATCTACACTGCTCGGCAATCAGAACTCTTAGACCAAAGCTAGAGCCCCTTACAGCCTGATAACCTAAAGAGCATGATAGATGATGGCAGGCACTTTGAAGTAAAGCTTATCTAAATACGACTTAAGGAACTGTCCTTTAACATACAAGCTCCCCATTCAGCAACACAGTCAATAACACATACCTGAACTTCCATGTAGGATTAATGCTTGTCAATATGAGCTCTGGAAACACACCCATCACAAATTGCTGCACTGTAATTTCCAACACGTTTAAACTCATATAATATGAAAGGGCATTACTGTGTATATGTTGCCTGCATTGCCTTTGTTTATTGCTCATTTTCCTGGAAGCACAGCCACTCTGGCTCATGGGTCTATAGATGTGTATTTGTTCACAGTTCATTTGATGTTGTTATCTTACATTAGCCACCATATTCCTCCTCGTCTGTAGCTAGTGCTCTGCAGAGCCCTCAGGTTATAGGCCCTCATTTCACCAATCTTACTAAACGACTTAACCAAACTAATGAATTACCCAATTAATCAGAGCAGGACCCTCTCTCTGCCCTTAAGTGCTCGTTTATAGAAGGAGACCGCCCCTTTGACCTCTATTCCTCTAGGGCTCTTTGAACCAGCTTCACTGCGTAACATTAAATAAATATCATTTTAAGGCCATATCAATTTCCCACATACCCATCCTTAAGTAATTAGTCACACTTACTGTATGCATTCTAGGTTGTCATTACATGTGTGCCTCAGCTGCATATATGTAGATGTGTGTGTGCATGCCCGCATAAAGTAGGCCCATGTTGGTGTGCCTTTGTATGTGTGTTTAATCCATTTGAACCAAGTCCAATTCAGCCACTTCCTCTCTCAGTCAACCTTATCTGTAGCTTCTGGGGACAAAAATCATTTGCGGTAGAGTAAAATGACTGAAAATAATGGGGCAATATCAAGTGCATCTTTTTGCTCCCCCATTTATTCCACCCGCTCTGAGTGAGCTTTATCGGGCCTAACACATCGCAACATACCCCCTCCTTTTTTATTTTACTTAGATTTTATTTTGCCCACTCAAACTTTTCATTTTCTGACAGATTGAGGAACCCTATTTAACAGTTTTATTCATCTGTGCCTGCAGGCAGGGACTGACGTTACAGTCAATAAAAATGGGAGAGCTTTGCAGGCACCTCTTCTTCCCCCTTCCCTTTGTGTGCAAAGTGGCAGCCGTGAATTTAATCGAGGGAGAATGTTGTGATTACTTAATGGTTTCCCAGGCAGCCATGGACTGGAGAATTAAATTCCGCATCTGCTTTCCAAGGCGTTAATCTCCTCTCCTCACATTCCGCCTGTTATGATGTGCACACAAGAGATAATGTTTAAACCGACTAAAGCAGGGTAAACCAGCGCAGGCTGTTATTGGCTTTATAATTACATAATTAACTTTTTGTTTCTAATCGTTACGGAGGTAATGGCTCTGCTAAAACGGGGGGCATCTGCCGAGCAGAAAAACCAAATCAAAAATCAATAATCCATAGAATGTCATTACAGTAAGTGCTTAGTCTTGAAACACAAGAGAGAGAGAGAAGGAAAGATGGTGCAAAAAGGGAGAGCCAGTTTGTCTCCTCTCTTCTCCGTTTTCTTTCCCTTTCCTCCTTTTCCTTTGCACTAAATGAATCTCATTTGGAGATGAGAGTGTTATCTGTGGGAGAGGAGGCCCAACAGCTGTGGGGAGCAGCAGGGTATCAGGGGCTGCCAGGTGCATGGCAGGAGAGAGAGAGGGCCAAGCGCCACCGTAAATTACACCTGGCCTCCCAGCACCGCAATTGTAGGGCGATTGACCCGCTCCAAATGAATTCCATTTTCTGCAGGTCCCTCCTTATTTCTAATTTACATTGTGATCATATATGTCTGAAAAATGATATCATAAAAAAGATGAATGTACTAATTACCTCTCCTCTTATCTCTCCCTCGCCCGGTGCTCACCCCTTTGGACTTACTCCTCGCAGCATGTAAGTATGTCACTTATTTCATTGTGACAGGCGTAATGTATTCACAAAAGTGCACCATAAATACAGGCGTTCAGGTTGGCCACCTTGCACTCACATCGGGGGCCTCACAATGCCATGCCTGCTCAAATGAATGGCGAATTGACAAACATTTCTGGAGCCAAATTACCCCCGGTGTCACTGTGAAATTAGGTTCTTGACCTGGCCTCTGATGCATGCTTATATTTCTACATATTTTCCCCATCGATTTTCATGCATGGCGTCTGGCCATTGCGGTGTGAGACGAGGCTCCCTATGAGAAAGAGGTTAGGGGTATTTTAATACACCTGTGAAATGAGAGACTACTCGTCATGAATATGCTAAAGTAGAGCTGTCACAGCAGTCAGAGTGATATCCCCTCACCTCTGCCAGATGAGCTGAGAGGGGGGATAACTGACTTCTACTCTGAGGGATAGGGGGACCAAGCTTATGCTGCCTGCCAGTGTCATTTTAACAAATAGGCTTATTAACAGTTCAGAGGCCAAGGAGAACAGCAAGGTTATGCAACTATACTGACATATATGGGGGATTATGAGAGAAATATTGAGTTGGCTGATAGTTGCTCATTGTGTGTGTTCCCGTTTCATTACTACACAGCCTTGTCTGAATGTCTTCTATGTCCAACCGTCAGAAAGATGACTTCCTCAAGAGTTTATGTCTCCTCACCTTGGGATGAACTTGTAGTCTGCCTGTCAACATATGTTTGCTTAAGATTTCCCCTTAGAAATGACTTTGACTTTGTGTGTGTCTCTGTCTGGGGCGTTTTTTCTCTGCATCTGCTAAGCTCTTCAAGCACACATGCTCCATCATTTGACTCTGTATTCCATGACACTATGCTTTGGCACTTGACCTCCTGACCTCATTCCCAGACTGCTATAACCACCCTTTGGAGCCCAGCATGGACAGCAGTATAATGGTAATTCACTGAGGTCATTGTTGCTAACCTATATTACAACAAACCTCCCAAGAACATATGAAACGATGTTCAGCAGGGTCACGTGAATGTCTAACAAGAGAGCAACCATTTTCTAAGGTCATGTACTAATAATTAAAAAAAAAAAATTATTTACTATAAACTTCATATATTTTAGGTTAGACTTTAAATTAAGAATGATATATCCACAGTGTAGTGTCCCTATAAGATCCCTTCAGTACCTCAATTTATTACCATCAGTTTCTCAACAACAAACCACTGTTAATTCAATGCACTTTGTGACCAAAGTGATTCTGATACTGACTACTACAAGAAATATCTCATGTTATTCTAACCCAGAAACTCTGTGACAAAGTCTTATTTTCACCTCTGAAACTTTTGAAGGAGAGTACAGCCTGGCGTGACAAACAAGCCTTTCCTTAGAAACACCTCATTTTGTGTGTAGCCATTACCCTTTGGTGTCACATTTGGCATTTGTTTTAAGTTGAGTATTTTCAGGCACAAAGGCACTATCTCTAGCTGTAAAAGCCTGTGTGAAATGCTTTGCTTAACCTGCTGACACAAAGGAACCACTTAAGCTGTTTTCCCCTTCATCCTCTACAAGCGCAATGACTCACTTTCCATTTGAAATCAATAATGGGGGATGCCGGTGACCGAAGGTAACCGCAGTAAGAGGACATACAAACTGAAAGATATCAACACCAAAAGGCCACTAGGTCCATTCAGTATGACACATGCAAGTTGTGGAACAAACGTGTGTGTATATATGTGCATGCATACATATGCACATGAACATTTGGGAGTGCACATGTGGCTGTGTATCTCCAGCACTTGTAAAACATGACATGGTCCCTTCTCCTTTTAACCAACTAAATTCCCAGGAGAGATTTGCGGACCTGTTGAAAGAGCACCAGAGGCTGGTGGTGGAAAAGCAGCACACCCAGTGAGCAAAGGTGCCCTGGGGGGCTGGGGGTCGGTGCTGAGTACACTCTCAGCCCTGGCCAAAGTCGGGAGCGGCAGTGATTAATTCACCTTGTTTAGGGTGCCGTCATCGGAATGAGACGGACGAGGGCTCAGGATGATGGATGAGGGCCGGAGCAAGGGCTGATAAGACATGGCCCATGAATCTGTTCTACATCATCGGCCCCTTTGATCACTGACAGAAGTTCAGAGATGGGCCTGCGCATCTGTCCAAACAAACAAAAGCCTCTTCCCTCCCAGAACCCTCCCTTACGCTTGCAACCCTCGCAACACTGCGGCCATCCACCATCCCCCAGCTCCAATACTCTGCCTCTCAGGTTAGCACTCACTCGTAAACAAACGGTGGAGAGACAAAAACGGAATGACAGAGTGGGCATGCATCTGAGAGCAAGATGGAGTGATAAAGAAAGAAAGAGAGTGGGACATAGATTGAAAAAGACAGCGAGACAAAAAGAGAGACAGAGCAAAGTATCCATAAGGGGGGCTTGGAGCCTGTGAACCATGGCAGCATGGTTTAAAGCCCCCCAAAAGGAGCCCTCCTCTGCAATGACAGATTCGGCAGCTAAGAGATGATCCATGAAAGCCGATCGGTGTGCTGACAGCAGGAGAGAGGCCTTGGCCCCGGCCGGCAGGGTGCATTACTGTGGGCAAACGCAGCTGTCAGGGCCAAACGGGCCCTCAGCTTTCTGTCATGCCACCACACTGACGTCACACAGCGAGAGCCAGGGCCTGTCCACCAGCTACTTCAGTCCTTCCAGTCACCGAACACTGCATTCCAGTATTGAAACATTCCCAGGCCAGTCTATTGCACAACTTCATTTTGGGGTATATATCAGCTGACAGGTGTTGAAATTAACCTGTCTCAGCAATTCTCTGACATATTGACAATGTGTAAAGGAATGCAGGGGCACATTGAGTGAAGGATTTCTGACAGGTAAGGCATAAAAGATTAGACTTGGATTTATTCTTGAGAATCGCATTGAGCCGCAGTTACGAGGTCTCTTTTACTCTTCTAACACTGTTAGACTAAGGAGCTTTAGCACTAGTCTCAAGATAGACAGACAGAAATATGGACAGCATGGAGAATGAGATCCACTGTGTAAAACAGGAGACTTTCATGTACTTTCCCTGCTGAACACGCGGCTGCACGGCGCTTATTCCACCAGCCTCCAAAGAAAATTACCCCATGTACCAAGGGAGCTGAGAAAAAAGAGTGCAGACGATTCCCTCAAGGAAATGAAAGGCAGTAATAAGCTATTTAATTTATACTTGAAATTATTTTATGCTCAATAGATACACTCTGGGTCCTTATTGCTATTTAAATGATTATTCTCGGCAAATTATTTTAATCCATTTTCAGAGGAAAAATTTCTACATCCTCATTTAAACAGCTAAATGGGGGCATCTTTTAACTTCATGCGGTCGACATAGTAAATTAGAAAACTAAAAGGACCCTTTTTATTTTGGCATTCATTTCAAAGTATTAGCTCAGTAATGAATATCCTCACATACTAATGCTAATGAATTATTTTACATATAAATGCTGATTTAAATGCACAGTCTTATGGTTCATTGGCTTACCATCAGAATTGTTTGTTTGAGCCTGTCCTTTCATAAGGAGCATTATAAGCAACCTTGAAGTAAGCAAAACTGACTGGCAAAACAGTATTGGCTTGCTCACTGACAGTCAGAATCACTTTAATTAACACGTATACAATAAACATACAGGACTTTGCTTTCACTGATTTAGGGAAGTATACCAGGACCTTATAAACTGTACATAGTGCAAGAGATGTTATAAGGGCAGTCAACTATACATATCATTTTCTATGTAACCATTCAAAGCTCTGTATCTGTATGAGATAAGAGCTGGGGATATGTACCGCATAGCTTTGACCTTGGTCTGAGAACTGATCGCTTTGGTCTTTTCTCTTCTTGAAATTGTATCTCTCAGACTCCTGCTTCACCTCTGTCCATGTCTAAATCCTGTCTCTCTCTCTTCCTCTCACTCCCTTCTCTTCTCTTCATTCTCTTGCTCACCTTTCTACTCACATTAAAAGCTGAGGTGAATACATGAAAAGATTGGTGACCTTTTAATGAAAATGTCAGTATTCCTGTAGTGTGTGGGGGGGGGGCAAGCTCTGTGTTTCAAAGACCAAGCACAGTCTCTATGACACTTGAGCTTTCACAAACTCAACTACATGTTCCATGACAGCTCCTAAATGTCTCTTTTTCTTTGCCTCTACGTCTCTAGGTTTTTTTTCTCTGACATCAGGGAGAACCCTTCTTCTTTTACTTGTCCTCTTTTTAAGCTTCAGATTTAGTTTGTCCGATGTCTGAAATGGATTTTAAGTAGTCCCATAGCAGTAGCAATATGCATGCCCATCTTCTTCTAACTATCCTATTCCTATTTATAACCACTGCTAACTAAAATAAAAGAAGGCCCAAAAGGACTAAGTAAAGATGTAGTATTAACACATTGTAAATCTCATTCAGATGTCTTGAAGTCAGGACAATTACAAAGAAAAAGACTGGATAAATAATTAATTGGTGCTTTCTGCAGCAATGTTTCAACAACAACTGGGCTTGACAGACACACCTGAAAAAAAAGTCACTAGGGCTAATGTCACTTTGATGTCTTCCTTTCTAGCACTCTAGCTTTGTCTTTTCCTCTTACCTCTGTGCTTAGGATCCACCTTAAGAAATTGAAATGTAGATCTTTCTGAGTGACTCACTGTAGCAGGTGCCACACAGAGCAGTCATGATCATTTGTCAACTGTACCTCTGCCTTTTGTCACGTTTTGTCTTCCATCTCTATTTTTAGTGTGGCGAAAAGACGACAAGGCGAAGGTGTACTTTAAATAAGTGACAACCTGACGCCCAGCTTTATTTGATGCTTGCCAGATCAAAGCCTCACTGCAGGGCACGCTAATTTGAAGTCCACCGCAGTGTTGATCGCTGTGCATGATTACCCCACAATGGCACTCCTATTAATCACATCAGTCTGATTATTCTAATTTGATTTGACTCAATGATGCCTCCCCCAGTCCTACCTCTCTCTGTCTCTGTCTCTCTCTCTCTCTCTCTTTCTCATCACCGTCATCACAACGTCTCCGAATAAAACTGTCAAGTGGGGCGACTGCTCTCCACAGTAAGTGGATGACATTTAAAAGGCTACAACATGACTGACAGTGTACTCACAGAGGGAGGGAGTGAGAGTGCAGAGGGGGGAGGAAGACAAGGAGAGAGACAGGGAAGATGAGGGAATGAGGGGATGCCCATGTTAATACTTACAAATGACTAATGTCTCCCCCAGCAGGTGCCACGGCCAGACAAACTGGATAAATATTGAGATTCCTCCGAGCACAGCAGCATGCAAAATGAAACCCAACTGTTTCTGATGCAGCTCTGTTGAAGTGACTGCCCTCGCCGTGTAGCTAAGCTCTGTCTCTCCCCATCAGTCCGCCTGCCTAATTGTTTTCTGTGTTTAGTAAACATTTCTAGCCCGTCCAAACTCGCACATCACTTCATCTACTGTATGAATACTGTCTGGCTTATCCTGTCAGCACTTAATGATATGTACAGTAAAAACATAAACCATGGACATTTCACGTGAAACAAAAGTATATATTTTTTGAACAGGACTAAGACTTTCGTTGTATGAATGTTATGTGATATATTATATTTTAATGTGTATTGGCTCTGCATTGCAACTTAAATTAAAGAGGTATATTTAGGATAGAAACCAAGCCCTCTTCAAAAGGTGAAAACATTATCCCCAAAATGTCAGCTTTTCAGGAATCAAAAAATTGCTTTGTTTTTCAACTGATAACTGACAGCACGTCAGCAATAATTTCCATCATTGTTTGACTTTTTTAGTAGTAATGAAAGTCAATTTTGAGTCAGCAAGCTGCACTTAGTCGAGTTAATTCTGCCTTGGCAATGACACTGATTATACAAAGCTTATCAATGTTTTAAAAAAAAATGCTATGTATAGAATATTGCCAAACTCTATCATTTCTTAATTAATATTGACAGCAAAGGATAAAAGCAGATTAATTGTGGGGCTGATTTGGCTTGGAGGTAGAGTGGGTCGTCGATTAATTGGAAGGATGGCGGTTAGATCCTGGAGTCCACCAGCCCACATTTTGAAGTGTCTTTGGGCAAGATACTGAACCCCAAACCCCTTCATTTTGTATCTGACCAGGCCAAAATGATTCTCCGATTGATGTTTTGCAGAGTTATAACTTAGGACTTAAGACTTAAAAAATAAAATCTGATATTATAAGATTTGATCTAGCTGTCTGACGAAACTGACAGAAGGGTGGTACTCAGAGAAGTCGCAATGACAAATCCATTTGCTACTTCAGCAACATGGACAGCGCCATGGATTTAGCACAGATAGGCTACTGATATTTCATAGCCATGATCGGGGCCATAGATTCTAACTTGCTCAAACCTCAGTCAGATAATGGATCAATGAGAACAAACAACCCCTTTGCCCCTGGACTCTTTCTTCTACTAGGGGATGAGAGGGGGGATGGGAGGTTAACAAGGGGGATGCATTTTGGTCATTTTGCCCCCTCATTCCCCATAAAAGGGCCTACAAAATATAAGCAGCCAAACTGTGAGTAAGACACTGCAACTAGAGAAAATTACATTTTCTACAGTGAAGATCTTGACAGCCTGAATTCAACAGAACGCTTAGTCCCTAGCTCACTACCTGCCCATTTGACTACCCTCAGACCCAGGTCAACGGCCATGTGGCAATCTCAACATATGGTAGTGTACTATCCACCTTACTTTCAGCGGAAATATGTACACTGTTTTTGTGCAAGACTTCCATTTAGACATTGGCTAACTAACACAACAACTATTTCGACCACTATGGATTCGAGGAAAACTGAAATGTTATGTGCAGTTAAGGGTTGCCATAATAACTGGTACAAACAAAAGGACTTGGAGCAGGAGTTACCAGAGACAACCCGATACCAGAGAAGTAGCTAGGCTAACTTACTGAAGCGTCTTCTCAAGAGATTAGCAGCTGCAGTTTGAATGGCTACGCTAGCTAATGCTAGCTCTTGTTAGTACCATAAAACTTTTATTAAAAGCTGAGCCCCATTGAAACACATTTTACTGGTCGTGTGTGGCTACACACTTTGTCAAATAACGCAGGTCTCAATTAGACTCCTCATCTGGTTTTTATAGAAGTCCTTTGGATGTATAAAACCTCTTAAAGCCCATCGGGTCATCCACTTGATCCAGTTCAATCGCATACAAATATAAATGTTTAAACTTTTGTCAATTTGGACATGCTAATGTTACATATCGTTAGATTGGTTAGAGTCTCCATAATTCAGTCGTTCAGTTCATTTTACAGAAATCATGACCACCAAAGAATAATTCATTCAGATTTACCGGCATGGTAAACAAGAGAAACAAAAAAAAAGTGGTGACTCCCTAACGTTAACATTATCTTTGAAGCGGTCATAAAGTCCCATTATGTGTCCATTCCTCAATTATTTATATTCCTTTAGTCCGTAAGGGTCCACCGATCAAAATAATCCACATTTTATTTTCATAAAAAATAATCCAAGTTGTGGATCTTGTCATATGAAGTCCATAGCTCATTTGTCCACACCTTTCTCTGATTGCAAATAAAGGTTGAAATAACTATGGTAACCTTCAGCTTTCATTCTTTCTAATGTAGGTTATCGGTATTTTGATATGAGGCGAATTCTCTCTCTCATGTTACATCAGGGGAGCAACTACCCAGTGCCAGAGGGGTATGCAGCAACAATTTTGACTATCAAAGACCAGTGTCAGGGTTCATTTGGCTTCCTCTTCCAAACAAGTATTTGGATTGGTAAATGGCATTTTATGACAGGTTCAGCAAATGGCAGCTATGGCCGAAAATTCACAGACTGATTAAGAACATTGTAGTGCAATACCTATGGCTAAAATACGGAATTCAGATATGAAGCTATGTCCCCAAAAAACATTCCAGAAGTTACCTTTTCCTGTTGATTGAGATCAGTTATCCACCCGTCTCTGGACACAACCTTACCATGCCAGGCCTCAACTCAGAGCAAAAGCGGCATGCTCCACCCTGACTCTTTGGGTCTAACCAGTGAGAGTTTTTGTGCGTCATACGCAGTGTGTCCCAGCCCAGAGCCGAGACAACACCAAAGCACATCCTCTTTTCAGACAATAGACCTGGCCTGCCATGTTATACCCAAACAGCAGGAGTCCACTACTCTGCACAGGGCAGGAAGCTCCTCCAGCTGACCCAGTGCCTCCTCACATATACAGTCACAGGAAGTTCCCTCAGCCAGCTGGTGTTCATAAGTTAAATAAGTTCAACTCTCTACTGCAGCTGACACAGTTTTTCAATACTGAGGCTCACATCAATCAGTCAGGAAAATATTTTTAGTTTACGTTTATGCATTACTAATATTCCACATTAAGGAAATATATTGAAACACATGGAATGGACTTCATTGGTTGTTTTTTTTAAATATCAGCAGTTTTAGAGGTAAAAGATACAGTATTACAATCCATGTGATGTCTCCTATTGTTTGCAACAGTGGAAAAAAACTTGTCGAATTCTGCTACACATCCTCACATGTCATTTAAGAAAAGTGTAAGCACTGGCATGGCATGAGGCATTGTCAATAGAGCCTCTGAGACATCTACAGACGGACTTGATAAAAGCCCTCAGCCACAGTAAAACACACATTCTCCACTGTGTTGGTTTAGGAATGAAAAACTCCCTTTAATTTGCCCATGTCTCCAGATGTCATTGGAAGTTCAACAAGATTAGATATGGGACAGTTTTCTTTGCCTTTATTTGCTTTTGTTTACTGTAGGCGACGGTGACCCACACAGTAGAAATATAAAAGATGTGTTTCATGTTTAAAATTATAAGTACATGCATTAATTTATGCCTTATGAAGATAGATACACATAAACACAAATGCGCAAACAGAAAACAAACAGAAACTTGCACACACATATAAGGCCCCTGCTGTGTTTAATACACTCTTAGGCCTGTAAAATTCACACCTATCGGGCCAGAATGCCCAGACAGAATGGCCCATTTGGCATACAGATGGCACTCCTGGTAAAGTATGGTGTAATTGGTGCACAACCATGGCACTGTGTGGCCTAGCAGCCAGGGGCAACACATTTTCTGGACAAAGGGCAGGACGTTTTTGGCTCGGTGGTGGGTTGTGGAAGAACCAAGGGCCATAATGCTGTAGCCATATGTTGTGTAAGTCTTATAGAGCCTGTATGTCTTTGTGCATGTAGCTGGAGGGTCACACGTCTTTGTGTGCCGTGTGTTATGGTGTGACACTGCCATTATGGATGAGTGCTGACAGCCGGTGGAATGGCCACAGACAGAGGGCTTGTACTTGTTGTGTTAACACTGGCGGGACACAATAATCTGCTACTTGTAAAGCAGGTATCGTCCTGACAAAACCATTATTGTCTCCACATGGTAATGAGGGCCGGGGAGGGACTGGGAAATAGATTTAGAGGAGGCTGGTCCTGGGCCATGGCCTGCCTGAGATGGGGGTGTGACAGTGGGGGGAGTAGGACAGGGAGGCGGGGGAGTGGGGCATTAGGTTTGTTCTCTTGCATCACTGAGCACTGGAGAGTTGTCTTAAATTGCCACAATACAAATTAGCTGGGCTATAGAATGGAAGCCACAGAAGAGGGGGGGAAACAGATGACAAGCCTGAAGATTTAAGTCAAACTTACAATAGCATTCTGTAATGCCCCCCTCCCCTTCTACCCACATCTTCCTCTCTGTGCATAAGATCAGGGTGGAATAAAAAGAGGGGGAAAAAAAAGAAAACAGGGAGTGTTGTTGGTGTCTTCTAATGAAGCAAGCGAAGATGCAAGTCAATAGAGCAATTCATTAACAAATCAAAGTCCCAAGGGCCTGGCTGGCGGCATGGCTGTGTTTGTGAAAACCCTCCTTCAGAATGGATACCCATATGCCAGGGGTCAGGGTGACACCCCTCTCCACACTGTTTACCATTCAGCATACACACACATGGCCGTTAGGGTCACCGCTATCTAACACGTCCGCTGCGCACACAACAGAATTTCCATATGGTCCATGAAAATGGATATGCCGTTGGACCTCCCTTACTTCCCACGCCCCGGCCTTCAGCGCCTTTGGCTGCTGTGTGGTTAGTGAGTGTCTGTCCACACACTTCAGGCGGGTGGGTTAGAGAAACAGGTTGGGCGTCAGAAGGGGTTCTGGTGTTGCTTTTGTTAGAAACCCAGCCAAGTCAAGAGCTTAAAATACTGTCCTCCTCATCCTCATCAAAGCCAAAATATGTTCCTTTCCTTTACGTTTGCTCTTCACCCCTCCCGCTGCAGACTGTTACCTCCATTACTATCACCTTTCTTTCCTTGCTTCACCCCCGACGCCATGCTTCTGCTTGTAGTGCACCTTTCAGAGGACTTTCAGAACTCTTGCAGCAATGGCGTTTATGTTACTTCATAAGAACGTGAGGGCAGTACTGATGGCCGCCTGTGAGTGTGAAGCCCATTGAGACAGTGGTGACCCGCTGAAGAGGATTCCAGCTGGAGGCCACTTCACATGACTCTTTCAAATCCACACAAATAAAGCTCTTTATGGCCTGAAAGTGGCCCCACAGAATGGGTGCTACAGAGCCCCCTGAAAAGCCCAACACGATTGTCATGGATATTACACGACGCGAGCAACAACGGGCCGAGGAGACAAGTGTTGATGGGGAACAAAACTCGAGCAGACTTTTCCGTGAGGCGGGCTAGAGAATGTTGACAGGCTGGTGAATGGTCTGTTTAACCCTTTGAAAGTGAATGGGGGCTCCCTGAAACAAATGCATTCTGATAGACTTTGTACGCACTGGGACACAAAAAGTACACTAAGCCTCTGCAAGGGAACCAGGCAGAAGGCGAGAGACGAAAATAAGATTGGAAAGGTGGGAATGTGTTTGCGCCAGATTCCATCAGCCCGGCTCTTCTATTTTCTGGCTTCGACGCTTCTCTTTTGAGCTCAACAGAGAGATGATTTAAGCCTTGACTGGGCTCTAGCATCCATTTTGACTGAGCCCATTTAGAGTTTTAGACAGACTGTTTGTTCACAAGAGTATGCTGCGGTTTGATGGAGAATGTCAAGGCTGAAGTGAGTGTTATTCCTCTGGCACTGGCAGTTATTCATTCAGTCACCTAAAAACTTTATTTTCTGTATCACCACTCAAGGGTAAAGCCAAGCTCAAAATGCATTGTTATCAGATTTTGTGTAATTTCTCCGTATGGGTGTGACAGTTGCACACTAACCCTGCCAAAAAAGCAAAAAGAATATCTTGCCACAGGGAGGGGCCTTGTCTGTGGAGGTTGTAGCATTTTAAAAAATGGAAAAAAAAGTAATAATAATGTCATTTAAAAATGGTAATTTCTGGAATGCAAATGCTTTACTTTGTAATTAAACTTTGCTCTAAAACAGATATTACTCCTGCTGATTTAAAATTGGGGCATGTGACAGTTATGAGGCTGTTAATTGCAAAACTGCTCAGCATTGCTAATTGTTCCACGGGTGAATGATATAAGGCTCTGGCAGGGTACTCTATCAATGTGACGAGCAAGTTTTGGCCACTGTGGCACCTTTGGGCAGTCATGCATACTCTGTATCTACTAAATGATTAATTTAAAGATGACAAAATATGTATTTGTGATAATGGATGGAGATTAATACTAAGGGCTGTAGAAATATTGTTGTTACTTCGTCTTTTCTGAAATAGAAAACATGTAACACATTGGTGTGTTTGACAAGAGATTTGAATTCAGTCCATCATGCATACAAAATGTGCCACTTCTAAGTTACTGCATGTTCAATTGTGCCTACATACCCAAACTCAACATGAGTTTCTTCCAGCAAACTGGTACAGCTAGGCTGTCACCCTCCAAACTCTCTCACACAGCCTTCTCAGACAGCAAAAAACTTCTCCAGCAGAGCTCCTGCATGCTGACGGTAATCCTGAACTTTGGAAACTGCAAGGGGGGGAAGAGAAATGTGCTTAGTTCAGCTCCTTCTTGTCATGGGGTATAGT
The DNA here is from genome assembly GCA_011952105.1 of Coreoperca whiteheadi. Lineage (NCBI taxonomy): Eukaryota > Metazoa > Chordata > Actinopteri > Centrarchiformes > Sinipercidae > Coreoperca > Coreoperca whiteheadi. Next base: position 25,669,907 of record CM022485.1, read on the forward strand.
TTGAGTGGGAGCAGACATGGCTGCCATTGTGGGAGCGTTCTGTGTTGCTGTGTTTGTGTCAGGAAGGCTTTCAGCAGCGAGTCTTGTGACAGTGAGGACATGTGAGGTGCATTGAGATGTCCTCGTTCTAGGAATACTGCCACCGCCACCATGAGACCAGCCAATTATGCCTCCAGCATGCAAATGTCTTGCAGAGAGAGAGACAGAAACAGAGAAAGCGAGAGAGAGCAAGAGAGAGAGGAAGAGAGAGCGCGCTAAGACAAAGACACAATGGGGTCTGTGAAGGTTCTATGTGTGCCCCACTCAGTCTGAGACTGTTGTTTAATTGCCATGTTTACCCAGCAACTACATCCCATGTCATTAGCACACAGTGTAGTGTCATTTGTGTTGTCACACCACTCTACAGCACCATGGGGTCATTATTGCTCGACTGGCTTGAGCGGGGAAAATTGACATATTTTATGTGGGAAATCCTGATACACTCCATGGAGTTGTTTTCTCTGCGCTTTCAAACAGCCATGGGGCCAATTAATTTTTGACCAGTCCATATCCCAGGGACTGCTGTTGCTTTTAATGGTCTGGTTAGCTCTGGCTCACATGTCACTGTGTATTTGATGAGACAGATAACTGTAGTCTTTTATAACAGGGTTAGGATAAATGGGGAAAAAAAATTCATATACATATAATTATGAAACGTAATATAAATGTGTAACTGTACATATACTATACATTTACAACTATGCACATGCAATTAAAATAATAATAATAATATGAATACAAAATTAGAAATTGTATCGATGTCAACCAAGTTCTGGGCTTTGACACTGCAATCTGCAACTGAGGAAAAGGAGCTTAAGAAAACTAAAAGCTCTTAAATGTGTTTAATGTGTCTAATTTGTGTTTGCTACTGTTTGAATTATCCCCAGAAAAATGATCCCCAGAAAAATAAATGTTATGTAGCTGGCTTCCTGTTACACAGCATATTACCAACAAATTCAGAGGTAGGAAGAGGGAGGGAATAAACACAAAACACGGAGTGGGAGGTAAAAAAAAACAACTCTGAATCCCTGACTGCCTGGTCAACACAGGTGGCAGATTCACAGGAAACAGATTTAATTATGCTCCTGGTAACCATGCTTTGTCCTTACAGCGGCTGACATCGCTGTTGACAAAGGCCGCCGCTGCATTCTAATCAGGAAACAAAATGCCGTGGAGCGCCCCAAAGCCCTGTCGGAGGATCATTAGCCAACCACCTCCCAGGATCCAGGGAAAGCAGCAGAGAGTACCATACAGTACCATACCATCAGGCAGACAGAGCTTGCTTTCCACCCTGGAGACTAAGGTCCACCTAGGGAAGAGGGGAGGCGAGAAGCTGACCAACTGATAGACAGAGCGACAGCCGCGTTGCCCTGCCCGGCCATCCCACCAGGGCTGAGCTTAACAAGGGGGCTGACAGGCTGCAGCTGGGTCCTGCCTAACGAAGGCAGGGACATTAGCGGGGCTCTACGTCTGTCTCATTAAAAGACTTCAGCCCACCTTGATTTTCACACACACTGGCCACTTGCATGACAGCTTGGCACGCCACCAGCCAATGAGGGAGTGCGGCGCAGGGACACCGCCAGGCAGGTGACGTGAGGAGTTGTTGACATTACAGCGTGGGGAAGGACAGGGGTCAAATGTAAGGGTGACCCCTGTCTCAGGGACAGTGATGACCTCGTTAGGGGCCCCTGACAAAAGGAGGACCGACTGGGTGTCACCACTGTCATGGTATACACAGGTTGGCTGACATCACAGTCTCTCATAGCTGCAGCTCACACCACCTCTCTATGACTAGTCTGTACTGCTGACACAGGGGCGCTCGCTAATGAGCATCAAAGGGTCTGTCCTTCAACTAGTAATGAGGACAGGTGACGACAATATCACATAATAACAGTGACTGGAACATGAGTCTGGACAGTAGAGGCCAGAGCAGCATGGAAAAGATGAGGATCCTTTTTAAAAGCGCTATCTCTTTTTAAACCTCCAGTGTTTCCACCTCATTGCAAAAAGAATGATACAGATGAATGAAAAGTGATTTAAAACCACACCCCGTTTTCAAATAGGGTTTTCTCAGCAGTAAAACTAAATTCGTAATGCTGGTAAAGATATACTACACACAGTCCTAGTAAGGGTTTATAATTATGCAAAAGGGTCCCAGTGCAGCAGTATTACGGGCCCCTGGTCTCAATCCAACCCTATATATATGGTTCCAGCAGCCGTCTCTGCAGGTCTCCAGAGCTCAGTTTTAAGAGGAGGATGAATAGATTGATGAAGTGCGGGTCACATGTCTGTTTGATCCAGTGATAACGAGGGGGCTGAAGAAATAATCTATCAGCAATAATCCCTGACTCAGGAGACACCTCTGCAACACACCCACACTCACACAGACGCATGCATGCACACAGATGACAGATGCACACGGAGACATATCCAACACCGACGCTGATCACCATATTCAGCAGGCCTTCATTATCACTATAATGTGAAGCAGGGGAGCCTGCAACCAAAATGACCAATTATTCAGCATCAAGTATATCACCGTTCATTCACTCACTGGGATTTATTACCATAAGATACCAGGTCAGTGTAAGTGGCTGAAAATGGAAGGCAGACAGATCATGTCTGTTTATTGTTTAGAGGGATATAGGGAGAGAACATTGCACCATTGGGACCTTGCTGAATCTCACTTGAAAAGAGAGCACGTAAAACACACAGGAAAGGTTATCAAGGAAAAGATGCCATATTCTACACGCATAAATCATTTATAATGTGTACCATAATATTTATCTCTCTACTTTAGTCACAGAGAAGGGTAGGATCCCATTTCCTGCTTGGGTCCGTGTAAAGATAATCATGTATCCATTTACATTTCCCATAAAGGAATATGGAGATGAGGTGGAGAGTCAGCAGGGGGTTCCTGACACAGACACAGTCACAAATGTATTTGCCTTGCTATGCTGTCACAATCAGGACATTCTGAACTATCACAGATTCAGATTAGAAGCTGTCAGTGTTTTCGTTGCAGACACTGTTCACAAATGAAAAGCTGAGGCGAAGCGAATGAACAAAACAACATCCTAATGATTGTTTATACAGTGGAAACATGAAGCAATTTTGGCTGATTATCGGGACAATGTCTGCCAATGACGCCATTGTTAGTATACAGGCCAGAGAAAAAAAAAGACTGATTGAGAACAAAGCAGAGACAGCTGAACCCATCATCTTTTATTCATTACATAAATGACATTTTAACAAGAGAAAATTCCTCATTATTGCTTCATTATACTGTATTAGATCTCTGTCTAGCAGATTGATAGAGTGATAGTGCTTTTATGAATATCAATATGTTTAGACAGGGGGCTTTTGAAGACCTCAGCCAAGGTCAAAGCTATATGTTATGACAACACGAACCATGATGACACAGTAAGGTCAATAGATAGTAGGAGTCTAGAGATAAAATCGTTTGGTTGAAATCGTCAGGGTTTACATGGTTGTTGTAAAAAATCAATGGGATATGGTTTTGTCTGCATGTTGCCAATATTTTAACAGCTAATGACTTTTATGACATTGTGTGATACATAGAATAAAAAACTGTAGGCCGTAACTGTGATGTTCCATAGACAAAGAGTGGTATGTATTCTGGCCAGCTCTCACTACGCTCCTTATGCAATGGGCCTGATTTCTGATTATATAATAACATCCTGCATAATTATTTATTACAGTACTTTTTTTTATGACAATAAATTTTTTTTTAAATTGAAATGGCTCAATGCTTTATATTCACATTTTCTTTTTTCAGTCCCTGAAAAATGTACATGTCAATCAAAGTGAAGCGAGTGCTCCCTGACAAGTGAGAATAGTTTATTCAAATTGGTCTGGTGACCGAGAGCAGACTACAGTAAATGTCTGAATACAGAATGAGGTATTTAGGATACGGCTACGTTGTCCTCCATTCTAAAGAAGCATTACACTCACTCGAAAAGGAAAGTGGAAATGTTGACCTTTATGCTCTGGAGTATACGCACACTTATACAATCCTGCACACGCGTATGTGCACATGCACACACATCCAGAAACAGAAAAAAACAGACGCAACACAGCACATAGTTTTTCTCCTCTCTCACATATCCCACCTCAACTCGGGGATGTTATCTCAAATAATTACCGGTGGCCTCTCCCTGTCCCCAGTGGCTGCTGCTTGTGAGCGAGTAGAGACAACAGTAGGTCACAGTGGAGGGTCTGCTCTAGGAGGAAGCAAGAGTGTTAGCGGAGACGGTGCTGGTGGTGGTGGTGGTGGGGGTGTGGAAGATCTGAGACTGGCCTCCTATGGCCCTGGCAACAGCTCTTAATTAACCACCCAGGTATTCCTGAGCCGCACGGCCCACTGCCCGGCTGGCCATATGGCTGGAGCTGCGCCATAGCCATAATTGCCAGGGGAAACACTGCATCAAAAAGAGCTCAGCCAACATAAAGCTTGTGTAAATTATTTTTAATGGTTCCCTTCTGGCAGGAGCACTTGTTAGTCATCTCAAAAAGAGCGGCCGAGCGATTTATTCGCCCTTGACCCCTCTTTTCCATGCACTTGCTCCCTGCTTGACAGTGTGACCTGTCTACCTGAGTCTAGCTGGTGTCACGCACACACACACACACACACACAGCCATTAGCACTATTAGGAAGCAGCCTCACTCTCCCCTGCTTGAGTGAGTGCTTATAATGCACAGACAAAAAGGCATTTCGCTTTGTGCCCACAGCCACTTCAGAATGACTCATTGATGTAGTATTTAATTAGTGGTCACTACATTGCCTTAAATCTAACACATTAAATTCTAACATACAGGCTAAATATGCCCTCTGTTATAAATGTTATATTAAAGAACAGATGGTGCAAAACATGATTAATTAATTACTTTAAAAAGTGAACTGCATGTATTTCATATTTCATTGAAAGCCAGTTGCATTCCCTCATCAAGATCTCACCTCACATGCTCCTGAAACTGGCAGCCATCTTGACTTTGCCATTAGAGAAAGGGACAAGAAAAGGAACTAGAGATTATGATTTGGCTCTCGGTTTGTAATTACCTAATCTGTTGTTCTAATGGCCTCCTCATCATTTCGTGAACAAGCATCTCTAAAGGGATGAAAATTGTGGTGAAATTGGTTCCATGCCTGTCCTTTCTTCTCTCCTTCACCCACCTTCACTCCCTCCCTCTCCTTCTGTCTCTTTCTCTTTCAGTTTGGATTGCTAATCGTCCCAGGAGGGGTCCAGGAGGGATAAAGTAGCAGCTCATTGCAGTTTTCCGCTTGTGTTATTTTTGACCATCGGTCTTGTACAAGGATGTTGTTGTGAAGAAGGGGAGAGGGGGAGACAGTGTTCAGTGGCCTCTGAGGTGGGTTACGACTGCTGGCTTTCCCCTGTCTGGTGGCTACTCACAATATGTCAGGAACACAGAACATTTCCATGCCCCTGCTCCCCCTCCGTAAGTCTCACGCCAGGCCATTGGTGAGCTGTTTTTTTAAGGAAGTGGCTAGCAATCTGGTCAGAGCGACCTCACATCTGCCCTGCTAATGAGAAGGCTGGCCTCCTCCCAATTCACCTCCCTAAACACTGTCCTTACCCACACAGGTCATGTCCTCCAAGGAGCTGAACCAACACAATACAATACACACACATACACAGAGGCATGCACAGAGGCATGAATACACATGCACGGAAACACAGCAACACACTGATATGCACGTACGCAAAATATAAAAATATATGACAATATAAGACAACAGCTTGCATTGAATTGCGTACAAGGACAAATGCATACAGTATGTACACTCTAGCAAACACAAATACCCATGACACATATACAGGTACTTTTGTATTACTAAAGCGGACTCTTATATTTGTAATTCATTGCTTAGTCACTAGTATTAACCTTCCCCATTACAGCAACATACCTAATCGTAATCCTTGCCCCCATTTATGCAAAAACAGCCTATTTGAAGACCAAAATGCCCTTACTTGCAATGTCTAAATTGGTCCTCACAAACATAGAATTACACACACACACACACGTAATATAATCTGCTCCTACCCAACTGTCTTATTCAAATACAGACCATAAACCTCAGAAAAAACACTCACAAACAAACACATAGGACTCAGCTACTCCTTAGTCCAAACTCCAACTTAATGACTTGGTTGACGCTTAGTACCACACACAGTGCAGTTGAGTGGAAATGAAAGCATAATTGCCACCATAGATCCAACACATACTGAAAATAATACAAGCATGCATTCATGCATTTAACCACACCATCAGCCCACTCTCTTAGCGACATCAGAGTCATTACTAGAATATATTTTTATGGTGTTTTCTAAAAGCCATCAGAGATGAATCACACTATCAGGCCAGCGTCGCCAAACAGACCCTGCGTATTAACTTGATGCAAAGCCAGTTTAATGTACCTGAATTCTGAAATAGCTCCAAATTGCCTGATTGGCGGTTATTGCACCTTAGGCCAATGAGAGGGCGACAGAGGCGGCTCGTTCACAGCTTTAATGAGACCCACACAGTGAGACATGGAATGAGATATCCCCAGTACAGACTAATCTAAAATGCCCTAAAACAGCAGGTCCATAAATTAAGCAACAGACACACATGCCTGAAACAGCAAACGCTTTGTAAAGCAACCTTTAGTGCTGTCACTTTGACTCGCACTTACTGAGAGTGTGTCTTGCTGCCACTGAGTGTCTGCTTGCCAGTTCTTGAGTAAATTTGCCATGTTCTAACCCTAAGATACCAAGAAGAATAAATAATTAGCCCCCCTTAGTTGATAACACAGGGGGTTTGCATCAACTTTCCTGCCATACGCCTCCACTACATCCTGACCCTTCTCACTCTGGCACCTTTAACCCCATCTCACTTCAGCTCTCTTAATAAAGGGTGTGGTGCTGGGGGAACCGGAAGTTCACAGCACAAAACGATTAAGATTTCTCCCCCAGTCTTGAGTGGCTTTTGTAATTTTACTGTTCAAAGGAGGTTAAAGACAGCACAGCAGTAAAAAGACAGAGAGAGAGAGAGAGAGAGAGAGAGAGAGAGAGAGAGAGAGAGAGAGAGATGATGATGAGAGAAAAAACGTTTTGTACACACATAATTTAGAGTACTATATATTCATTTTCACAGTGCCTGGAGCCAACAGGACCACACTTAAACAACATCATAAACAAAGCCATCTTTAGCATATTTTTGCTCTAAAAGCAGAATATTTCTGCATCTGATGTGACAGTTGAGTCTAACATGTACACATTATTCTTGCAATGTTGGTTCTTACAGAGTTTCAGTAGCCATTCTTTTGTCACCACGCAGAAAAAATGAACACTTGCTTAGGGTCTTAGTGTGCCAAAATGTTTAGACACCAAAAAAACATTTCACTACTTGTCAACACTATAGTGAACCAAAACATGCAGGGCTTGCATTTCCCTATTCATTGCCCATACTGCATGTATCATCACTACCATCATCATCATAGTCATTATATCCATAATCACAATACTCATAATTACTCAACATACAATCGTCTAACCAATCGCCAAGGAATAATTAACACTTAACAGCAATGAATGGTAAAAAAAATACAAAGCTAAATGTGTGCTCACTCATTTATTGCCAAAATCCTCTCTTCTTCTTATCTCGGCCTTGGCATAACCTTCATCAACTCTCTATCCATCACATCCTCTCCTCATTTCTCCCGCTGGTTTTGTCTGGCAGGAGTCACTGCTAGCATTGCTGCCAACAGTCAAGTTAATGCTTTAACTATGTGCTGCTACTATCACCACCCTATTGATCGGCTATAGACATCTTAGTGGTCCGATTAGGGTCTGACTTACAACTACTGTATGTAAGTGATTTATGGGGAACACCAGTGTGAAAGAGAAGAACAAGTTCAGATACGAAAATGTATTTTAGGTTAATTATGACAAAAGAAGAGGGAAATGCCACCAAAAAGGTAGTGGTCCCAATGTGGGAAGTTGTGCATCATTTTTCCCACCACAATTTAAGCACTGGTTTTGAGAACATTTGTCTGTCTACGTGTTAGCCATTTGATGGACTGTTGACAAATTCGCTTTTACATTACACAGCTTTGCCCATCTGTGTGGTGATTTGGTGCCTAGCGCTGCATTCACCATGTATGCAGCGTGGGAGGAGAGGAACAAAAAGGTGGGAGGTTCATTGAAATGAGTAGCACAAATCGAGTTGTTGGTATATTGGTGGAAATTGGATCTAAGATCTAAATTAAATATCTTCTAACCGGTAGATGCATTTCAATTGGTATAAAAATATACATTTAATGTCAATAAAGCAGTCTGCATTCATTTATAAATTAATATGGGTGGTTCTTACACTATCTGTTGTCCATAGTTGCTTTAGACTGTATGAAAAGCTTCTCCTTTAGTTTATTAAATCCCTGCAGCCATCTGAAAGCAGCAGGAGTCAGCACGGCAGCATGTGTTGAGTCAAGGGCTTTTTGCAGCTCTCACAGATGTTCCAAGTCTCACTTCATGAGGCGGGTTTATTGTAAGTGGGTATATACTAAAAGCACATTGCAACACTTAATCGCAAGTGTTGTAATAACCAAGTATAACCACTAAGTGACAAACAATACAGAGAAAGATATATGTGCATAGTCAGTGCATTAGGCAGTCAAGGTTTCCTCATGAAACAGCCCTCCAGCTGAACAGAGTGAAATAGAGGCCTCATTCTGAGGTCAGGGAGGTGACTGTGTGGTAGTGGTAATACTAGGCCGTGTGTTTTCATCTTCAGCCTTACCGACGGTCACACAGCGCCTCCGCCCCTCCTCGGAGACAGCATCAATTAAAGCTTACTGTCAAAAGTCCAGTGCATTGTCTCACCCTAGCCACTTAATGCATCTTGGACAAATGACTGGAGATTGTGACCTGAGAGAAAACAATTTTCTTTTCAAACTGCTTCTTCAAACACAATAGCTTGGAAAGTTGAGCAAGGACGTGGAATTATGCAAATGGCATGGTGGTTTGAGGATGGAAGTGTAAACAGCAGAGTCTAAATGGATTGTGGTGATACATATATTTTTTTCCAAGCTTTGTTTTGTCAAAGAGTTTCTAGCTTGCAAGGTTGTTGTCTTATACTGTAGCAGTGGTTGCATTAAATCTGAGGAGAGCCAAAGGGAGGAACAGTACCCACATTAGGCCAACCGTGGGATAACTTCACACACATGCACATGCAAAATTACTGGTGGAGCCATGACACTCTTCTGATTGCTAATTAGTACTTGAATCGACTGGTTCTCAGTAGAACAACTTGAGGATTTCAAGCATGAACAAAATGTCAATGGCTCTAATGGCCTTTTTCCTCTGTTCTCCACTGCTGCCTGTTTCTCGCCATCCTTCCTTCCATCTAGACATCACCTATGTATTCTCCAGTCTGCCTTTACCTGTGAGAAACATTGGGTATCCAGTCAGACTTAGCTAGTGAACACAGTATAAGGTGTGAATGTGTTCAGTATGTGCATGCGTGTCTGTATGTGTGTGTGTGCGTGTGCGTGTGTGTGAAAGAGAGCAGGAGGAAGTCCCAGCCTATCCGTTTCATTTTTACATGAAGCCTGGCCTAATTAAGAAATATGGAAAAGGTTCAAGAGCTGTGAAGAGTAGTCTATTGACCTTCTCATCACTATATGAGAGAGAGATGAAGACGGGCTGGCAATGGGGATGGTGACCAACTCTGTCAAGGGAAGGAGGGACATTTATAACGAGAACAATCAAGTGGCACCAGGAGCAGACGGCGAAAAGATCCTCCTAATAATTGGTCCATTAAAGCCCTTTTAAAGTGCAACTCACTGTCAGATAAGCTAAGGCGCTGTCCGTTTGCTCATCTCCTTGTCATGGTAATTTAGCCAGGCTAAATGATGCTTGCAGGAGCTCACAGGCCTCCATTCTTGGACCATACAATAGAAATATCATCTCACCCATAGGTTTGTGTAATCTGGAATTAGGCACCATTTAGAGCGACACAGGCAGAGTGGTTTGTGTGGCAGAGGGCCATTGCTGCTGTGAATGGAGATGAAAGAGGTGGAGATGGGGAACAGTGAGAAAAAGAGATGGTAATATTTGACAAATGCTTTATCAGAATGAGCTCATCATGGCTCTCAATACGTAAGGCAAGAGAGAGGCACCACTTGAGTAAATAAATCTAAAGCACTGTATGTTTTGCAGATTGTCATTCAGTTACTCATTGGTCAGTCTTGATACCAGAATTGCTGTGTGTTGCTGGATCACAGATGGTTTGCTTTGGTCAACCTTTTTTAAATGATCATTCTCTTCTATGTAGTATTGTTAATACATTGATAACTTATGTTTATGGTAATGATATTAGCTGATATTCAGGCCAATGAAATACAAGCACCACATATTGTAATGGTCTGTTCTTTATTTGTAAATTTGTATTTCATAGCAAAATTGTCAATTCTGATTCACCAATATTCTGCTTATTCTGCAGGTGTGCTCAGCATAGTATTGAATATGGTGAATGTCTTATTCAGTTTAATGTTAAAACACCTATAGGTTGTCAAATGTGCCCCAGACTCTGCAGTCTTGTTGTCCTTTATGAGTTTCTTCTCTACATGACCCTTCATGAGGATGAACACCTCAAATTGCATAATCTCTAGAATAATTTGGATCAACACCAATAAAAGAACATTTAATATACTGTAATTGTAGCGTTATGTCAGTAAAGCAGTCGAGCTGAAGATTAAAATTGAATTTTTACCATCTGTTATCCACAACTGTTTGCGTACTGCATGAAGGCCTTCCCTTCCCTTTCAGCTACTTCAACCCCTACAGCCTTTTCAAAGCAGCAGGGAAGATGTGTCTGCAGTCAATAATTTGAAGGAAATGCTTGAACAAGTGTAGTGCCAATCCACACGATGATACATTGTGGTTATCTTGATTAATTCACATTAAACTAAATAACACAAATACATGCTTTTGCACAGATCAAACTGGCAAAACGTGATTTGTTCTAGTTAATGCAATGCAAGCCATCAGCAGGAGACGACGAGGACGTAGTACCAAGGACACACAGTTCCTCTCTACATCACTGATCGTCAACAGAACTTCTCGTTTGCAATTCTCTCTTCATACACCCTCATTCAAATTCACTGGGTTACTGCAGGCAACAGGTGTAGGAATCATTGTCATTGTCATCTTTTTAATATGTCTGCAAAAAAATGCATTTTATATCAATATGATGCTACACATCAGGATTATGAAATTTCATAGTGGTGAGACAAGGAACATATTTTTGTTTAGGATTTATTTTTTAAAATCGATATTGTCTCAAGATCGTCATGAAAAGGGATTGTCATGACAAATCTTCAGTTTATACAATCATGTAAACTATTGCTTTACTTATTGTTTCCTACAAACATAATCAAATCTAATTTAACAGAACTTTATCATTCACCTTAAAATTATTCTTATTCTGTTGTAAGGTGCTAAGTCTTAAATTGAGCAGCTTTAAATCAGTGTTTGAACACAACACTCCAGAGCAGCAACACAAAATCCTGTGTGAAATTACTACAAATAACAGAAACACAAAAGCTACTGCAGCTTCTTTGATTACTTTGTTTTTGACACTTCAGCTGTTCATCCAGAAAGTAACTGAGTTGATTTGTAAATGTGTTTAACCACGAAGATGACATGAAAAGGAATATGCCAACACACCAAAGCGTTCCAAATACATCCTGGGGTCTATAACTAATTTCCAAACAACAAAAAAACGAGTCTGACATGTTTTGAAGGGACAATTTTTTCCCTCATAGACAACTGAGAGCTGTTTTAGCAGACAAACGCTGGCATATTTTGACTGTAACGTCATACCAAAGCAAGAACTGATCATAACGACAACAAGAGAGTGGCCGTGTAAACATATCAGCACAAAAGGAAGAAGGCAAAATCACCACGGGTTTGTGATGACGGGTGATCGATGCTTTGAAATGCAGCAGCGGGTATTGTCATATGCCACAGAGCTCTGAGCTTTGCAAAACTAACTACTCACCGCCTCTCTGATATCTCTTTTGCTAACAGACTCATTTGGATAAATAAATGTGAATAAATATTGGCCTCAATAATGCTTGTTGTGGGGTTTTTTTTTTCTCCCTGTCTCATGATGCCAGCAGCCATTATGAAAAAATGTGCTCTCTCTGCACTAAAAGCTGGGAAAATGAGCCTCTTTTAAATGTTGCACATTTAATATTTATCATCTTTCTATTAGAATATATGCAGACTCAAATCGTCAGCCTATGTGATCTATCGCGCTGCTAAATTATGGTGCCACACAGCACAGAGGGGGGAAATTCATTACTGCTCAGGGCAATTTCCTCTCAAAACAAAAACATTTCATTCCAACGGCAAAGCCAAATTAATACTGGCGATGCATGAACCGGATTTTATTTGCCAAAGAACTGTTACTTTCTCACTCACTTCATCTGCTGGATGAAGGATGTAAGTTGAGAGCTGGGTAAAATGAGTTTAATGCTTGCATACACACATCCAATTTCACTCACTCTCTCTCAGTCACAGAGGGACACAGATTCCCCTCTTTCTTTCTCTTTGTCTTGTTCCCTCTCACACACCCGCAGACAGACACACATACACAACATACCTCTGTACATATTCAGTACATACACATGCAAGCATTTCATCCTACCTCACCAAAAGGCTGTTGTTTTCCACGCTGCCTTGCATTTCTGACATCAAAGGGGCCTCTAGTCTCACAGTTGACTCTGGATGAGCCTGTTTGACGTCACCACACTGTTGTGTCAAGTTTTCACATCAATGCTGTGTTTACCTCGTTTGATAAGCCAAACCAAGACACTTGAACAACTGTGAGGGGACAATAGTGAATAACTAAAGAAAGCCACAATGATTCCCTGATGAAAACAAGGAGGTTATACATGGCATAAACACTTAAACAACGTATGCATATACTGTAGATGTAAGGACAGTAAATTGAACAACTGTCTTGTCTGCATTCAAGGGACAAGTTTCGGCGCTGTTCTTTGAAGTACTTTGTTTTTATTAAGGAACTTTAACTTTACATCACTCAAATCATAGCTCTTCTGGTTGTAACTATTATTGGTGGCCTTCCTTCCTTAAAGTATGCTTGCCCGTGTGTGCACGTGCACGTTAATCTAAATGACTGTTTCACTGACTGGAACGCCTTCTCATATAATTTCACCTGATTTATTCCCTTTCCTCATAATCAAGTATTTGTTTATGGTTCAAACATAAAAACAATCAGGATTATAATGTGTGATGGATAGCGTCACATGCTTCTATTTATTTGGCCATAAAGACTTGGTGGAAAGTCATCTAAAACAGCAGCGTGCTCTGAATGCCAGGAAGGTCAGGGACATGGGGGGGTGGGGTGGGGGCAGAAACATACAAGGAGAGATGACAGCTGATTTGTTCAGTAGCTTTGAATAGCTGATGAACCTGTGAAGCCCAGAGTCCTGTTAAAATTTTAATAAACATGGCGTAGGCCTATTGACTGGAAGTGAAATATGCACATTGTTCCCGGTGCTGGCTGGCCCAGAATGGAGCAATCATGTTTGACAACGTGCAGTGCAAACCTTTCAATCAGAGTGAGGTCTTATTTTACTGAATATTAAATACCAGCTCTATTCTGCATGTGTCAAGTGAATTTATAAAGCTAAGGAATATTATTGCCTCCAATTGACTTGCAACTCTCATCTCCATAAATATGATTCAATAATGCATCTTAATACAATAAACTTATGGCTATGAAGACTGGTGTGTGTGTGTGTGTGTGTGTATCCACATGTCTGCATGTCAGTGTCTGCATAAACCCATGTTATCTACAACTACCTCAAATAATATTTCATTCCTCTTTACTATATTCACTAAACCTGTATAAATATTCTCTACAAAGACAAGTTATTATTTACATCACAGGAAAACCAAATTGGACATGACTGTCAGTTGCAGAATAACAATAAGCCAACTTAGAAATTTTCTTTTTCTCCCACCGTTGCTTTTTTATGGGTCCACACTTGTCTGTTGCAAACTGACAACCCTCATTTCTTTCTCTTTTTTACTGCCTACCTCTTCAAAACCTCATGTAAATATGTGTTGAGGAATTCTATTTTTATTTACTGCATTTGTGAACATAAAGGCTTTGTCACATATAGCTGTGAAGACAACTCAATCAGAGGACAACAGAAAATCTGCTATGATTGATGATGTGAAGCAAATACAAAGCAAACAGTGGAAAATGACTGAGATTTGTTGAGTGGTGTGATGATTTATTTGTTTAGCCGCCATAGCAAATAAAAATGAAATCAAATCAAATACATGTGAATAATTGCCAGTCATAGCCACACTGACAGTACAGTAAACTTTATAAAGACAACACCTACAATTGTTTTATTAGTATCAGTAGTAGTTATAGTAGTAGTAGAAGTAGTAGTATTAACAAAATACATACTCGCGATTTAAAGCGTGTTAGTTTCATGTGCAGTGTCTACAGTACCTAATGCTTCCAAAATGACCTGTATTCTAACCTTCTGGTTATGGCAGCTTGCTAACATTAGCCACAGTCCTGTAATACACTAGAATGGGCAATGTTTTTTATCATGTTTTAGACCAGAAATTTATAACCTTCCCCCTTTGTAAGATTTTTTGCCATCTGAACCATGTATTTAAACATATACAAAAGTACACACTGTACTCATACTCTACCTCAAGTTGCTTTAGTGCCGACATTTCCCCTCAAGAATCAATGAGGCAGACACTATATGCATTTGCATACATACATATTTAACCCCCCAGTAATATCCAGCCTCATATTTTAACGTACACACACCCACACACGCACACACACCCTAACAAGCACACACATTCACAGACATATGTGTGCATGTATGTACACAAGCAGTTTGAGACAGACCTAAACACAGTTTACTGAACCCCCACTCCATATGCCCCGGACATAATATTGCAAGTAGCCTTCAAAATGCAATGTTTGGGTCAGGCCGACTTGCACTTCTAAGTAATTTATAATATGCTTTACTCCAAGGTATTGCACAATCTCATTATCATTAGATTTTTGCATATTTAACAACAGTTTTTAATTAGAAGGTATTTTATTATTCATGTACATAATTTGAGGCAAGCTCAGGCTGCATGCTTTTCACGATGAAGAAGGAAAGAGATGAGGTGGGGAAAAAACAAACATGCAGACCATTTTTTCTGAAATGGAAAATTTTGGTTTGTAGTCTTTAACTGACAAGTGATTCCACACACTACTCTGGTAATGGCTCTTTTAATTTAGCTAATAGCTATCATGTTGTGTACCTTTATGCATTTGCTAAATTCTTAGCTCTGGGAGTTGTCTCCTGATGCTGGAGCTGTAAGTAGTTTGGTAAGCTTTGGCTCTCAACGTAGTAGCATTTGCTGCGGCTATGCTCTTTGATGTATTATTAAAATTGGAAATGGACTCCAGGGACAGCATCTAGTTATGTGCTTTCATTTGCCGAATAAACCAAGCGTTGTTTTCATCTTTGCTCATGATTGTTAATGGCGCTGCTGATGAGAGGGGTGTGTGTGTTTTTTCCCACTCCCTTTATCAGCACAGGCCTGTTATTATGCAGGCCAAATAGCCAAGCTGCTGATTTTGTTTTAGGTTTTCAATTAGTCATTTGACTAAGCACATCTGTTACTGGCAGAGGCCCAGAGTATGGACGAGTCGCTGTCACCTGCTCGGGGGCCGATGGAGCGCAGAAGCAGCAGGGCTATCAGGGCCCCTCGGTGGCTACAACCACTTCAGAGCTCCTGAGGGGTGTGTCCTGGGTCCCCTCACATTTTACAGCCAAGTCTACAGAGGAAAGGTGCTTCCAGAAACACCCACAGCCTGTCTCTCCCCCTGTTCTTCTGCTCTGTTAAAGCCCCAGTCTGTGGAGACTTTAGTGTTTTAAGCCCCTTTTCCAACAGTAACTAATATAACCGCCATTGCAACGCTGGCTTGAGGTTTAGAGACCACATTCACAACTCAACCGACAGACTGTGTACATCTCTCTATATATTTTGTTTGCTTTTGATTGTGTCTTAATGATTTATGTATAGCAGTCTGCTTATTTTTTCTCTCCCCGTGAGTACTAAAATTGATGAATACACAATGCGCCTTTCTTTGAAGGGCCGGGAGTGTAGAGCTGTTTAAATGTGGACCATTGCAAACAGCTGAGCTGTCCCTGCTGCAAATGAAGGAGACACTATTTAACTCTTTTCCTCCTCTTGCACACGGGGATTCGCACACACATCTTTCTAACATATTATATATACGTACATGCAGGTCCTTCTCTCTGCCACAATAAATATCATTAACTTCCACAAACACTCCTTTAACACTGAGCCAAAATAACAGTGTGGAAAGCATAATTAAAAAGCAATATAATGTGTACTGCATGTTGTATGTTGACAGTAGATAAAATGGTTGATTTAACTTGAGGATTATCATTTCATATTGTGCTGTTAGTATTTGCACTATGGTAATTAGAGGCAACAGAATAAAAGGCCTATTTATACATCCACAGTGTAATGGGTCTTTGTGAAACAACAGCAGGGTGAGATTTACTCTGTTGTGCAGAACAAAAGCACTACGTCACTTCAAAAGTCAGCAAAGCTCAGTTTCATTATGGTCAGCGATTTCCTGAAGGACTGAGGCTGTCCAATACCTCAATCACATTAAGTCCCAGCCCGTTTTGGGAAGCGAGACAGTAGTCAAGCCCCAGTAGAGCTGCAGCCAATCGTTGATTGTCAGAGTTCAGGGAGGGTTCAGTCAGTAGCACCGTCGTCTCTGCCTGATCCAAGAGGGACTCCCACGGGGCTTTAATAAAACATTTTGCTCATTGTGGAAAGTAATGACCAACAATGTAAACTTGTGACTCGACAACAGATGTTGGCATGCTTAGTGGAAACAAGGTGCTGTAAAATTAATTTCATTTGAATTATTTACTGCATGCATTACGTGCTTGAGGAAGTAGATTGGGGGGTGGATTGGTTGGCAACAACAACAGAAACGTATTCAATTAAAGGTGAAATAGTGGGATAGAGGGTGGGGGGAAAATGGAAAAGAGAGTGATCACATGTGTTCTCTCTCGAAAATCAAATAGGAATCATAGCAACGCTGACATTGCCCCTGTGATTTATATTTAATAGGATTTATTATTTCATATTGTCACTTCAAAGGTTGTGCCAGGAAAACTTGCTGGAGATGTTTTCCAAATTAAATTAAGCCAAATTAATATCTGGAGAGCAAGTAAGGGGGCACTGTTGTTTTCTTTCAAGTGACTGGAGAGAGAAAAAAAAAAGTTTTGTCAAATGAAATCACAACCATAATGATTCTAAATAGAAGTATGTCAAAGCATCACAAGCCTCGTCTAAACACACATTTCCATGCATGGATAGACAAACAGAAAGAGAGGATACAGAGATGCTGAGAAGGAGAGAGAGTGACAAGTCAGAGTAAAACCTCATTCAGGGTAATCTGCTCTGCAGAGCTCACAGAGAGTTAAAGACAAGATGACTAATGAGATGTGGAGTGGAACAAAACTTTTCCTCAGCCAGAAAACAGATGTAGAATTACTGGGATTTAACAAAGTTCATTCATTTAGCAGACGCTTTTATCCAAAGCGACTTACATATGAGGTCATTCAAGTCTGTATACGCACACAGAGAGACCATAAATAATATTGACTGACTGTCCATCTCCAATTTTTGTATGTATTTTACCATTTGGTCAAAACAAGTATAGTTTTGTGTTTTACTTAAAGGTCCAGTATGTAGGATTTAGTGGCATCTAGCAGTGAAATTGCAGCTTGCAGCCATTTGAATAGCGCTCGCATCACCATCCCAAGCGAGATAACCAAAGACCAGTAGATATTTAGTGGAGCGTAAACTCATCTTGTATAATGACTAGAGATAACTAAAGCTGTATTACACATGTCTTTTATTTTGGGTAATGTATATTAAGCACCTTTCCTACCTAACAGGCATTTTCAAGATCACATGTATTATTGCTAAAAGTTGACAAAAGTAAGTTATATGGGTAAATAAGTGCAAAATATAGTCCAAGGACCCCTCATACTCTTTATACACCAGAACCTGTATTGCAAGCATTTTTTTGTGTTTCCACGTATGGCCTCATACTTTGTCACAGGTCTGTTTGGCTGCACAGAACACTGCCAAGTAGGCTGTACATGTCATGTCAGCAGGCAGCCAGCAGTGTGACGCCATCAGAGCGGGAGAGATGCTTCACCTGGATTTCCTTCATCACCCTAACCTCTCAGCAGCAGCCAAAACAGCACGTAGCTACTGTTAGCACTCAGCACTGTGGAAAAATAACAGCGGGCGCTATTGATATAAATATATTTCCTCCTGTAGATGCCCCCCCAAGTTATTCATCTGTGTGTTTATTTTCTTTTTGGAGCCCCAGTCTTTGCTGTGCAAAGGTTGCCT
Source organism: Coreoperca whiteheadi (assembly GCA_011952105.1). NCBI lineage: Eukaryota > Metazoa > Chordata > Actinopteri > Centrarchiformes > Sinipercidae > Coreoperca > Coreoperca whiteheadi. The sequence goes on from CM022485.1 coordinate 25,688,509, forward strand.
TTGTTTGTGATGGTCCTGCAGAACAGCTCAGCTGAGTGTGAAGTGCTGGGATACAGGAAGTGGGGTTGCTCTTTAACCTAAGCCTTGTGATAAATGGAGACACTTAACAATAGTGTATCCTGCGACCTGGACCTGGACCTGGACCTGCTGACAGCGGCTTGTCCTCACTGTGTGTGTCCTCTTCTTTTGAGGAGGTCTCCTACCCTCTCCTCAGCTCTACAAATAGCATGATGCTAGATCCATTATATGTAGGTTAGTTTTTGACCAACAATCTAAATGCAGAGTTCCTGGTGCAGCTGAGACTCAGCCTGTGCGTTCCGAGGAACACACCCTGCCTTTGATGATGAATGGTCATTTTCGTGCATCCAAACCTGAGAGAGTTGTAGCATATGTGATTCAGTAAATTTAAAGGATGTCTATATCACAATGCTCCTGCTGTCTTTGCTCCTCTAGTTCTCACATAGAGAATCACATATCCACACATACACACGCACACGTGCACACTACCAGACGCCTCTTGTGTCCTTGGCATGTAATGAGCACTATATGGCCAATAATAGTACTAGCATTTTACAAAGCAGAAGTCATTTGAATTTCACAGTTCAGACTGAGAGAGAAAGAAAGGCACACATACCCAAAACACAACCAGCTGTGGCGCTCCAGTGATGAATGCTGCATCAGCACTACCCATAATATACACAAACACACACACACACACACACACACACAAAGAACCCATTACCCCATTACCCAACCAGTTTTAAGTTTCACTCACAAACACTTATAGATTATTACTAAAAATCTGACAAATCAGGACAGTGTTTGTCTTTGGGATCCAGATTTCACCACAACATCCATCTGTCAGCAAACCATCTCCATTATCCTTTGAATCACAAGCATGACTCAGCCTAGCGCAATGCCACATGTTTCTAACACTACAATAGGCTACTGACCCAAACCACTTTACACAAGTTGTCGATTGTAAGTGTGCAAAAGTTTAAAAACTTTGTCAGCTTATTTGTGGTTTGCCACAAGTATCAAGATCACATGACTTCCAGTTCTTTGTATGGAAGCTGGGAAGATATTGACTAATGTGGCCCCCTCTGTAGTCACTATTGAGATGACAATCACATGTGTCATTGCTGCTTATTGAGCCTAAAGTGTTTGGGAAAGTATGACAGGCCGTAGGGAAAGCTCATCTGGAGAACATGTGATTTAGGAAACATTCAAAATTGATTAATTCAGTGCAAGTTGTAGGCTTTTTCAATTAGGCCTCTGCTTTTGTGCCTGACACACAATATCATTAGTATTATTAATTCACCTACGTAACAGTATAGCTCTCATAGTGTTATAATAATTTCAAAACGCACGTGTCAAAGAGACATTTTTAAAGTATTTTGCAACTGTCACTTGATATAATATTTTGCACTTTATTGTGACCACAACAAAAGATTGAGGAATGGTGGGTATTACTTAAAAAAATCCCACATTAATTCCCTTAATCAGCATATGGATCAGAAAGATTTCCCTTCACACAACTTGGGACAGCCGTGCCTATTCAAAACACATTAGACAAAGTGTGACACCGTCACGGTAGCAGATGTTCTTTACATTTCTCCCCATTCCTAACCTATTTCCTAGTCCCTAAACCACCAAACCCCACTCTCTCCTTTCACTCTTCCCTCTCCCCAACAGCACACAAACCAGCACAAGACAAAGAGAAACAAGATGAATTAATACCAAGAGGGGTCCCAGCGGTATTGAGAGGGGATTGTTTTTTGTTCTAGTTGAAAATATTTCTCACTTTTTAGTGGAGCGCGCTCTGCTCCCACATGTATTGTCTGGCTGTGATCATGTGTCAGAGCTGTACAAGTGGGATGTGGGGCCTGGTGCCCGGCAGGCTTGTCTGAAGCAGACGGCTTGTTTGCGTGTACTTAACAGCTCCTCACAGCTGTGTTCTCTCCAAATGTAACAGGAGAAGACCTCATCCATCAGAAAAAGGCATTCTCCCTTTCCCCCTCCTCTTTTCTTACTCCTTGCTTCTTCCTTCTCCTCCCCCAATTTTTCGTTCAAGTGCGTCCATTGCAAAAATGTCGGCAAACAGGCAAGAGGTCACGTCAGAGGTCAGCCTGTGAATCGCCGTGTTAGCCCAGCTTTTCTCTCCTGTCAAGAGGGTGTGCATTTCTCAAGAAGTTCCTTATAATCAAGTCACCCGGGCTCAACACATGTCGGGTGGGGGGAGTGAAATTGGATTGCGCCTGTGACAACACAGACGCAACCTGTCTAAAAGGTAACTTGTCTAACAACTTGTCTAAAGTTTACTTTAGACATTAATCGCTCAGGATTTTAACACATGGTTCAAAGCTCACTGAATGCTCTTTTGGTCTCGAGTTATAAAAACTTCCTGGCTGTCTCAGGAAATGGAACATAAAATTAAGCATATCTTTTTCAAGGGACAGCTGGTCAGAATTCACAACATACGCAGGCAAAAATAAGAATTATCCTGTGTCGAATCTGACCTGTCTTCCTCTAAAAAATGGACCATGTCTTGCTCCCAGGTTAATGGCTGCAAACTGTCACATTGTTTCTGTGCACATCATATTGTCATTAGTCACTAGACTCACATCGTAACCTTTATGCCTCCCGATTAACCCAGAGGGCTTGAGAGGAGGTGGGAGCCAAAGTTTCCAAAGACAAGAAAGTCAACTCGGCGCTATGCTCACTTTCACGGAAGAGGCCCCTCCTCTGGTCTGGCTCAATGCACAGCCTGTAAATGTTTCACTTTTATTTCACATACGTGACAATAAATTAAGGGGCATTTATCAAAGTTGCTTTGTTGCTGCCTGAGAAAAGCACTTCATGCATAAATTACTGTGGTGAAGAAATACATTTAGCCAACGTCCACATCATTCGAAGTTAGCAACAAGGAGTTACATACTGAGAGTGATGCATATACAAATGTGTCCATGATTAGCTGTTGTATTTTACATTTTAGGCATTAGGTTGATGTTCTTGTACAGACTTACTCTACAGTAAACAGCAGTGGAATAAGATTATTTTTTTTACATCACCTGGCATGGAGCGTAGCTGATCAACACAATATGTATTCACAGTGTGCTGTATGTGGTGTGCTGTAGGAATTTTGATTCAGTGTATAGGGAAATCTTAAGATATTTTTTGCACCACATATTCACATTAAATTGGTGTAGGCCACTTCACCTGGCACATCCACAAACCCCAAAGTCTGCATGAAAATGTGTTGATATAGTATATGACTAAATAAAAATGATTTAATGCAACACATAATGCAAGTGCTCAAATAAAAACAAAACACACATGCACACTTGAAAATCCCACTATACTATAGAACTCATAGAGTGACATGCCAACAAGCGTGCATTCATTTTTTGAATCCCTTGCCTTGTCTTCTGGGAACAGGCTAATTGAGCTAGAACAGAAATAGAGCTGAGAAGTCTGAATGTGCTCCTGGAGAGACGCCCCCAACCCTCAACCCACCTACCAGCCTCCCGCTGGTTCTACTTTTCTGATTTTCTTTATGTCTGTTGTAACAAAAGTGCAGACACAGAGTGAAAATGTCACATTTTGAACTCTCCCGAGAGTCCTAAGTCAATTCAGCTGTGAAATCTGAAGTATCTGGGACTGTGTGTGTGTGATATTCCATTTATAGCTATAATGTCTGTAACATCCGCTCATCCAAACAATTCACAATCATGTGCAAAGCGTGATATCTCCAACTCTGGTGACAAGAAAACTGAATCCTGCTTTGCACAGTCTGTCTGGTTATAACACTGATATTAGAGAGGCTTTTACAACATGCCGAGGGAGTGCTCGATATCCAGCAGGCACACGAGAACCCCACCCCTGTTTTCTCCTACTGGTGTGTTTGTGTGTTTTCTGTGCTCCACATGCCCTGCAGATGTAGACAAGGGAAAAGGAGAAGGAAGGGTTTCTGCCTAGCCTGGCTAAAATGCACACCAGTTATCTGCACACAGAGAAGCACATGTGCACTCACATGATGAGTACACACACAAACCCAGACTGCCTGTATGACTGACAAAAACTTGGCTCAGTACAGTACAGTATAGAGGAAACGGACAGGGTCTGGTCGGGGTAAGTCAGTAACTTTGGTTAGTTGCTCCTAGCAGACCGCAGGGCTGCCTGACTTACTGTGGTTGACACACACTCTGAGAAGTGACAGTCTCACAGCAAGGGATGACGTTTGCAGCGGGGAGAGGCAGAGAACAACTCCTTCCCTCCACTGCACAATCGCTCGTCTTCAGCGCCTGGTAATAGGAGGGGAAAGAACAGTAAAAAAAAAAAATACCTTTGTGGGTGACAGCCCAAGAACTTTTGGGAGTCAGAGAGTTAGCACCAAAGTTCCCTGTCAGCCCATTAAAGATGTGAAGCTGGCATATTGGGTCTATTGAAACCATATGTGCGAAAGAATTTCTCTGCTGGTAAGACATTCCAAATACTGTCCAAGAGCCAAAGACTTTGGTGTTAGTCTAATTTAAGCAGTATGTTGGGGAGAGCTTGCCGCGCTTTGATCATGTGGAGATCGTTTGGTACAAATTGAACTAACCCCAGCTCCGTTTCTGGTGGATCACAACCATGGATTTGTTGAATTAAACGCTTCGTTGAATGCAGTCTGCACATGAAAAGAAAGTTGCTCTTAGGAATCCGATAGCGGGTTTTTCACCTAGCCAGCAGGTCCGCTTCTTTATTACTTTTAAACTCAATCCACGCCAAGTCTGTGCCGCTTTAACGAGACGGGGGCCGTGGCCTGGAGGAGATCATGTTCTGAGGGGAGACAGACAGAAATCACCTGGGCTATGTAATAGAGAACATATTGCACAGAAACCCCTAAGCATGGACTATGATGGATCAGACTGTACATGTATACATTCTCCATCATCGGTTTCTTTGATACACCTTTTTTCAGATTTTTCATGGGACCTCTGACCTTAAGCTACAAACCTAGATACTCACTCACTTACAGCTGCTATCTAGCATGCACTCTTCTTTCGTCTCTCTGCCTATTTCTCTCACCCACTCTGTTTATTTATTTTTGCCTCTGAATTAGACCACTAATTTCTTATTCCACAATAACAGCAACCTTGTGGTATGAATATTTACCAATGATCGAACAACAGCCTTGTTTCAGGGAGAAGAGCAGAAACATTTGGGTGAGACTGGATCTTTTTCTCTTAGTGACATGTTTCGCCACAGCACCCTGCTGTGTCCATATGGGTTCACCGTCACACATTGAGGGCAGAGGGGCTCCTTATCTGTGCTATTGATTTTCTCATTGGCTCTGCTTCTCGTTTGGTAAATGAAAACATGCCGTGTGCAGGAAACGAGACTCAGAGCTTTCTCCCTGAGATGTCTGCATGTCTTGAAATGTGCTGGTACACAAAACAAGCATGCAACACAAGTAAGTAACCTAACTGACGCCTTGTTGTGCTTTGTGAATGATTCAATTTTTCAATTAAATTCAGTTTTATTTATATAGCTAAGAATTTGCCTCAAAGGGTTTTACAATCAGTAAAACATGCGTCACCCTCTGTCCTAAGAACATAAATTCGAATAAGGAAAAACTACCCAAAAAACCCTTTTTAAACAGGGAAAAAAATGGAAGAAACCTCAGGAAGAGCAACAGAGGAGGGATCCCTCTCCCAGGATGGACCGACGTGCAATATATGTCATGTGTACAGAATAGATTCACAACAGAAGATCATAGTATCTACAATTATGATGAAAATTATGACATTGCAGTATATATATATACACAATAATATAATATCTATATATACAATATATATAATATAATATTTATTTATTTTATTATAGGGGGGGTCTTGTAACTTCAAAGTTGAAATTGTGTTTGAACAATCTCATTGGATAGGAAGATGGATAACACTAATGGTTCACTCTGGTTTCACATTTATAGTGTCCTGTCAATCTGGTTGGTATTAGAGAATGGGGTTTAGGATGCTAAGTGTCCACTCTTACTAGCCACACTTCTCTATGTTACCAGGCTGAAAAGAACAATAAGAACAACAGGTCTGAAAGGGGGAAGGTGGAGGATTCGTGACCCTGACGCACATGTGCAGGCCTCTCCTAGCATCAGGTAGGAGCTGACTGATCGCACTTCAAAGGCAGGAAGTACTGGATAATTAAAGTTACAGTATAAATAGATAGCATACACTACACTGGATCATATGTTTGATAACAAATGGGGGCTGTACTTGCGTTCAGGCTGGTCTTTGCATTGTCCTGAGAATCATAAATTTACATGCCCTTGTAGTGGAGAATAAAAGAACGTGCAGACGTACGGACCAACCTGTGAATAATTAAGGGAGCTTTTTACAAGTCACCGTGTGCTCACAGTGTACACGAGAGTTTATTTTCAGAAAAATAAGTTTTTCAGGTGATAAACAGTTTTTTTAGATAACGGTTTTTTGTTTCCTACATCTAACTTTCTAAAAGAGTGATTGTTTCTTTGGGTAAAACTATCTAGTCTTAGAATTTATGGAGTTTTATGAAAAAAATGTGTCACCATTGACTTAATTATTTGTTTAAGAACTAGTTGAGATATACTAAAATGTATGTAAACGTATTAATACATTCCGCATCAGTTCAACTGTACAGTCCGTTGATATGAAGTTAAAATAAGTCAAATGAAAAAAGTCAAAGTTTAAAGCCTTGCACACAATTGGGCCATTAATAAATAGCATTCATGTAGACAACAAACAACAATTAGACACAAAGTACAAAAAATGGGCTTGTGCAATATATAGCCAAATTAACATAAAGTCAACATGTACTGGCACAGTAAACAAAACCAACAGATGCCCCAAAAAATGCATAGAGCACGTAAGAACTGATGTCAGAGCATTCAAGTGTGAACATAGTAACATATAAATGGATAATAATATAACAAAACGACCTACATGCAGAGCCATTACAGTATTTACTAATTTGTTTTTTTTTCAAATGGTGATATCAATTTTGTATACAATTCTTAAGAATGTTCACATAAGTAACAAACATGGTTCTGCACTTGTTATGTAAGAAATTATTTTAAGCAACTGAGTAGTGCTGCTGATTACACCAGCAGAGAAAAGCTTGTAAAATAAAAACACTACTAATAAGCTGAATATTGCATGGACATGGACTGAAAGCCTTTTATAACAAAGCTCCCCAGAAAACATTTTCATGGCATGCACCAAAAAACCCTAACGTGAACTATTTGAAAGTGCTTTGGCTTGTTTTTATTTGTTTCACAATCATGATTTCAAAGAGTCCCACTAAAAGCTGTGTTAATTGAAGGGTATAGCGACATTGACGCTCGGTAGACACAAAACCTAGCCAAATACATGCAGGGCGGCTGTAGCAGCTCAAAACACAATGCTGCTGGTGCAAGAAAGGCAGTACAGTGGCTACATGTGGGATAGATGTGGAGAGACGAGGAGACAAATCTTCCACTTATGGTTGGTAAACACAAGCGCTGTCTTTTAGAGCTGCACAAACAACACTGCACCACAGACAATAGTGTAGTCTGCCACCATTCACTATAGAAAGTCAACCCTAACGCCCTGTGGCTAACGGCCACCGCCTGCCTTCCATACAGGCGTCATGCGGTTGGCTAGGCCGCAGGCACCGTGCGAGTACAAGAGCAGAACCGTAAACCCAAACCTGTCATGTAACTGAATACGCAGTAAGGTCATGTAGGCTGGTTAGACAAGTGCCTGGTAGAGGAAAGACTGTTGTTTCCAGTGCCACTGAACATTGGTTCCAACCTGCTTTAAAGATTGGTGTTGCCTAAAGCTTACTTTAACTAGAACCACTGTGATACAGCACAGCAGGCAGTCATTTGTAATACTATGATACTGTCTTTATGAGTTTATCTAGCCTTCAGAATGTGCATCTCCTAGATAATATTACACATGACAGGACCTTGTTAAAAGCCCTTCATCACTGTAAGTATCTGAGATTTTGCTTAAAAACCCACGCCATTGTAACACATGCTGTTTGTGAATCATCAGCTAGTGCTATCATCGTCTAAGGATTTAGCAGACACTTAACCCTGATTTGCCAGGGGCAGGACCACATCCAGTAAAATTGATAAAACAGACTAATTCATAAGTCTTCCCATACATGATAGGGGGGGGGGCCTGAGAGATGCAACTAGGACTGGAGCTCGGACTGATTTGAGCAATGGAAATGAAGGAGTACAGTCCAGGAGAGACCAAGGCTGGGCTCTGGGACTCTGCCCAAGGACCTGGGACACCAGGCTGGGGCTATAAGGTCTAGTGGCTGCAGCTGGGCTTCAGTGGGCTAGCCTTAATGGATTTGTGATGATGTGTCTTTGAATTCTTGCCTAAAACCCCTGACTGGGAGTGGGCTCAGGATGCTTATCTCTGTGGACATCTTGGCCCAGCTTCAGGGTTTGGGATCCAGTTTCACCTGCCCATGGGAGAAATCCACCAGGACTGGAGTAATTTAGGATTAGTAGGGATGACCCTGGGAGCAGCATAGCAACATTTGAGACCACTAAGGAGAGAAAAGTTGTTTGACCTTGAGGCATGGACAAGGTGAAAACTAAGAGAGATTATTAGATTAGTTGAAAGTGAAACACAACACTTGGATGTATCCATGCTAAAAGGGATATGATTTGGTTGTTAATAGTACAATGACAAGAATCTAACAAGACTTTAGACAGGAAACATTCATTAGGTCATCTTGCCATTGAGATTTTTTTAAAGAACATCAAAAAAATAAAACGTACACAGCTTACAATCATACCTCTAACCACTATGCCTCTATACGCACTCTATAAGTACATCATGTGCTACCCAAGAACTGGCTAAGTGAGTCATCCAGGTTACATGAGTAAGAAGTTGCCCTGGAGCAAACCAGCCACAGTGACACTAGTTGAGACTATTCAAGGTCACAGCCCAGCTTCTCTCATGACTGGCCAACATGTCTTCAGGCCTAAACCTAGCTGACAGATTATAACAACGCTCCCAACAAAGACCGGCGCCTATGGCCCCTGTGCCTCTACCCTCTCCAAAACCCTGCAACCAGAGAGCTCCTAAAGGACTCGTCACCTTGTCTCTAGGCTGGAGCACCAGAGCAGGGAAAGCCGCCACTTCAATCATCTAGGGGTCATAGGTCACCTGGGTCAAATACCTCGACTGAGATCCCTAACCCCCATGTCACAGTGACAGGCAGTGGTCAGTGTCATGGGCCGAACCCTGAACACACCCAACCCAGTTCCTGTTGAGACCACAGGGAGTGGGCTTACATTGGGATATCAATACCGTGGTTTAGCAGTGAGGCTATGGAAAAACCCATACAAAAGGACTCTTTGAGTGATATGTCAATTATTGTGCTGTGTTTAAAAGTTATACGTCACTTATCTCTTAATATCCCTGAGTTATATAATTTTAGTCTTGTATGAACCTCCTTTTTTCATGGTACACATTAACATTCATTCAGGTGAGAGAGATAGATGGAGAGCAAGAATGAGCAAAAGAAATTTAAGTCACAGTGAAAAAAAAAGTGATTTACCCTTTTGTGCCCACTCCAAAAAAAAAGCTAAATGGGCCCAGTTTGTAAGGCTGTGTTAACAAGATAATCTAAAAGTCGGGAGGGTGTTTTTTTAACAGGGGTGTTTTTATGATCTCTGTTACAATAAAATGAACAGGTAAAACACTGAGTGATTAAAGATAATGAAAAACAGATATGGCTGACACTGTCTTCAGGATCCCTAATGAAAGATTACACTGCACTTTGAAGAGTTTTACAGCCTCTGTAAATCAAGACTAAATACTTATTATTTGAGGAGGTATTAAGGGTGCAGTGCCTGTACTATGTGCTAGCCTGTTTACGATTAAGAAGGGGGCGGGAAAGAGCATTGGGGATTTCATTGGGGATTTTATAAGGGAGCCCCTGTATGCTCTGGAATTCCAACACTTGAGGAGTAGCCCCTGCAAGCATATTGTGCGAACATGTATGTCTTTTGTGCAACAACATTGTGACATGACAAATTCTGAGTGAAAGAAGATCATTGGTGAACCTGTGTGTAAGTCCTTCAATACCCCTGACATCCCCCCTCTGAGCTCTGGGATAAAGAACAAAAGAACAGAAACAGGTAAACATGTGCTAACAGCTAGCCTGTTACTTGTCTGTCTGGCTTAGCTGTTTTGTTTTGTTTTTGACCACCCCATGTCTTTCACCACTTGTGTAGCTACAGATGACTCATGTCAAAAATGAAGAAAAAAAAAACACAACTATTTTCCTTACTACATTTTTTTCCCACGGACACCAAAACTCAATCACATAGCATTCCAGCACTCTGTCAGATCAGTTGTGGTCTTGACTAAGGTTCTTTTTAGCTGAGGGCTGTAGTTGACCCTACTCCCCTGGCTGACAGGAGCCAGAGCTAGGAACCAGTAATCAGGGTCAGACACTTTACTACAGACTCAGGAAGGCTGGTGGATCTGCCCGATGATAAAAACACATTAACGCTGAAGACTCCACTTTGACCATGTCCTCTAAATGTCAACTGTGAGAGGATTACAACAGTGTTATAAATCTCGCAGAAAGTGGGGTAAACTAGGAATTCTGACCTAATATGGAATGAGCAAAAAAACATTAGTGTGTTTTTTAGGTCTTGAGTCCTTTCAAAAGCAGAGGTCAGTCAGTATAGGCTGAGGTCATAATGCTATACCCCTGTAAAAATACTGCAGAGCGAGTGGTTTCAATTTGCTCAAGTGATTAAGTTCACGCCAGCCCCCAGTGCACTGGCAAGGGTCATTTGTGCTTGGCCGAGTTACTGATGAAGGTAGGGAGGAGTGATGCTAACCGTGAGCATTGGTACTGACATGGCATTAGGGAGGCATAACAAGACTCTGAATCATGGGGTGTGCTACAAGGTCTAGTTGAGGTTACAGGAAAGCTATGAGCATTTTTGTCTCCATCTGTCCAGCCAGCCCTTTGTTTAAAATGTGCCAAAAGCTCAAAGTCAAACCCATCAAACCCTGGATTATATCATTATAGTAGCCTTTAGAATTTAGATTGTTCAGCCCTCCCATACGTGCCAGCTAAAGGAACTTAACATTGACAATAGCAAATTTACTAGCAGTAAAGACACATTCCCCATTAACAGGTGCAAAAGTTTACTTATAAACTGTCTGTATTTGCTCGGAGGAGAAATTGTTGGAATTTCACAAGGCTCTGTAACCTGGACCTGACAGCGTCTGCCACTAATAATTCAACTGTGTAGACAATTGACAGTGTTGCAGTCATTTTGCAAAGGGGATTGCTGTGCACTGTTTGGGGGGTTGGCAATGTAACACCAGATGTGAGCTGTGCACCGCGGCATCAATAATAAAAAAGTCTCCCTAATCTTAACTCTTCTCTCAGTCGCATCAAACCTTATGGTGAACAAAAACACTGTGTCTCAGGTAGCTAAATTATTGATACAACCGCAATTTAAAATCTCCCCACTGCAATTTTTCGCAATGTTTCCCTTCTCAGCTGCAGCTCCTATTGTTGATTTATTTATTTATGTATTTGTTTTCACTCAGTGTTTGGGTGTTTTCCTTTTTTTATTTCTGGAGGGGGAGGGTGTTTTTCTCCATTTTTTCACCTTTCACATCTTGTGGAATTCAGCGCTCTCATTTCCTCCCTGTGATATAGAGTACAGCGCTTCAGAAACAACTGTCAGGTTTAAATCAAAAATGGGTGGAGTGGGTGTAATATTGAACTACTGAACACAAGCCGAGACTTGAGCGATGGATATGGCACCCGATTTTCCTCCCCTCCTCTTCTTCCTTTGCCTTTGTCAGCTCCGGGGGTTTCTCTCTGTAGTCAGAACAATGCGTGGGTGATGTCGGCACTCGGAAGGAGATGTTCTGTACAGCGATTTAGTACAAATGCATCCCATAATGATCATGTTTTGTTACCTTTATGCACCTCCAGCACTGGTTCGACTCCTCTGGAAATCTGAGCGCTGTAAACAGCTACAGAGGCTGCTCCCTTTTAGCCAAGTATTTACTACTGCTGCTTTGCTCTCCTATCATACTGATGGAGGATCCTCTTCATCTCTGCGCAGCGCTCCACAGCCAGCAGGTTTGTTCAGGGAGTAGGCGAAATGCACACACAATACAAGAACTCATACTGACACAACTGAGTTGTGGAAGCATATACTTTCACACACATAACGTCCCTACACTGCATACCTGCTTGCACATGTACACTCAACAAATGTTAATGTAGACTCCTTTGCATCAGCTGACACACACACACACACACACAAACTTGTTCTGTCAAGCTAAGCTCCCACAGCTGTTCAGTAGACACAGTAAATATCTGCATGTAATGTAGGTGAACAGCTTTTTGGCTGTGACACCCAAACATGTTCAGCCGTTCCACTGGTGTGGGCACTTAAAACAATCTCCTGTCATGTCACACCAAAGGCCCCGTAGCTTTACAATAACAGAACAGGTTGACAAAATGAAAACTCATTCCTCCCTCATTTACGCGTCATTTCAGCCCTGACCCTGGCAGTAAAAGATCAAAGAGCTTTTGAGGCCTGCTCTTATTTCAGCCTGCTTTAGAAGGACAGCTGAAGAGTTTGGCAGTCCAACATGAGCTGCGACGGTAATTTTTCAGACCCCTATGCACTCACAATGAAAACCCTGACTATAGCCAAAGCACAGGCGTTGTTATGGGTTAGAGTAATCATTACAGGATCACAGATGGTTATCTGCAGTGACGTGCACATCGGAAGCACACAAACTCTGATTCTCTCTCTTCGATGCCATACATTTCAGGCAAATGATGAGTTATCAGGCTTATACAAAGCAATAAAGTTGAGGGGAATGAAGAGATTATTGAAACGTGATCATAACATTTTAAAATCAGAATCATACTGATTACATCATTCTCCCTGTGTCAGATTCATACTCCTACCCCGCCCCCACTGGCTATAACCATGGTAACAGAAGAAGCCCCAGGGATGGTGAATCAATAGCAATATGCCAATCTTTATCTAGGCAACCCCCACACCCCATCCTTGTGTAGCGCTGTCACTTTAGATCTAATGATCTAACCTATGAAGCATTGATGAGCAGTGGGCTAGTGCGTCACTCTTCATTCACTCACACAAACTCCACATGCAGGCCTTCTTCGTTAAAACAACAACAATTGAATTACCTCTGCCATGTTAGTGATTTTAGTTTGTGTTTCATCTTCAGCGAATACAGTATAATTACGAAGGAATCATGGGGCCTAAAAAAAGCTGAAATGCAGAGCAGAGATATCTGAGGGCAGCCATTTTGGTAAGAGTGACCACTGCACTAGCCATAACACAAATGGAGCATTATTGACCAGTGTCATTGACCTCAGAGACTTCTGCTCTCCAGCCAATCTGCACCAGGCCTTAGGGGCGATTATGACATTTACTCAAACAGATTATAATTTCAAATGACTGTTTAAAAAAATCCCTGGTGGAGCAGACAGAGGAGAGCAGTGGTTAGAAGGGAGAGAAAGCGGTCGAAAAGAATAGACTTGAAATAATCAATAGGAAATGGACACACAACAGAGGCCCTGCAGGCTGTGCAGATCAATAAGCCGTGTTAAGTGGCGGTGATGCCCTCCATTGATGAGCAAATGGCTGTACAGGCTGTCCTTGCTGCCTCTCCCTTCTCGCTCTCTCTCACTCCAGTGGGTCAAACAGCGGGGCCAGGTGGTTAACCACATGTCGCCTCCAGACATTGCACACCAGGGCTCAGTCTCTGATACGGCGAAACAGGTCAGCTGATCTGCTCTCTGCCCTGCCCTCCACCCCCAAAAGGCCCCCCTACTCCCTGTGCAAAGCTGAGGGGCATTGCGGGAGGTCAAAAGTCTTGCTCCCGCATGTAATGGAACAGTTACTAATTTTTCGACACAATCCACCGTTAAATACATACTTCTACTCTACCAAAGGGAATTATATATGCTGTCATTTGCTAATGTTAACAGTGATTCTGTGACTGTAAGGTTTGTACAGAGGGGGCAGAATATGAGAATAGCAAGATGTCTGCTTGACTGTACGCAGTGCCAAGAACTTGCTGCCTTCTTGCAGAGTCACAAAAAGATCAAATGAAAGACAAATGAAAGTTATACCTATCGGATACACACACACCAAGTCCTGTCTGTCTCCAACAAATCTAAAATATATTACTCAGTGGAATAGTCTCTGTTGTTTCAAAACAACACCTGTTGTGCTGTCCCATTCTGGGCCATCCATTCCAGTATAAATCAAAGCTGTACTGTGCTCCAACATGTGTATACGAATTGACGAGAGCCATGCAAGGCAACGGGAGAGGGAGGCTTGTGTCTCTTTCTCCAGTGGTGTGTTCATCATCTCCTCACCAGTACTCCATCTTATTACTTCTGCCATATGACATGCTCCTCAGATCGCACGACCCATGAATAATATACGACCACGCCACCTCAGCACAGATGAAAGCTCACGCAGTGCACTGTGGGTCGGATACAGTGGGATGAGATGCAGAGGTAGTGAGGAGGAGAAGGAGGATGATGTGGAGGAAAAGAGTATATACAGATACCATGCAAAGGTCTGTGATTTTCAGTCCTCTGTGTGTGTATGTGTGTGTTTCATTCCTACCTCCAGCTGCAGCAGGGGTGACAGCACACATCAGTGATAGCTTGAGGTAGCAGCCAGTGGCACCTGAAAAGAGTGAAGAAGGGGGAAAATGAGAGGATAAGAAGGGGAAAGGGAACAATGAAACAGGAGCACACGTAACACACACTCACAACACAACTCACACACAGGGGAAAGCAATCCTCTCAGGAGAGCTGATCAGTGCGAGGCAGTTTGCCCGTCTGCGCTCTGCAGGGACATGGCTTTTCTCTCTCTCGGGGTTGGGAAGAAAAAACAAACACTACTTTTGATCATCGGGCCCTACTCCTCACCTAGGAGCTTTTGGAGAAGAGATGCAGATTCTAAACACAGCATTGCCCTGTCTGGTGTTTGCCTAAACACACATGGGTGATAACGCACGCTGTGAGACACACTGACACACAAATACTAAACTCTAAATGCAGACACACACACAGGGCGTATGCGCAGAGGTGTATGAAGCAGCGGAGCAAGGGATTAGGTGCAAAAAAAATGTGATCCCGGATACTACTTTCAGCAACACCCACTAAAAAAACATTGTTCCCACAAGCCTCAAGTTGTCCATTGAGGAGCAAGACTGTTACGTCACAGCAACAGCTGTTAAATGATATGAGCTTACACTTAATTTTTTATAGTCACCCACTGCATATGTTTCACATACAACAGTGATGCGTGCAGTGTTGGGTTCCCATTGTGAATTGCAAGTATTGTGTCACTGTAAAAAGAAAAACCCATTCAGCAGCAAATCCTACCAGGAGCCAGTGTGCAGGCAACAAAGGGATTGTCGTGGCGAGCAGGCTAGCACCCACATTGTGCTCCAGTCAGTGGCAAGAGAAGACAATAGGGAAGAGGGTTTTGGGAGCTTGACCTGTGATAACTTCACTTCACCTCAGGTAGACAAGGTTAAGATGGATGGCCCTAATTAAAAGAAAGAGCCTCTCTCCTTCACAATAGCATCAGGTTTATTTTACAGGAACTTTAACGGGGTCTTTTGTGGGGAGGTAATTATAGGGTAAAGTGATTAGAGCTCCCTGAAGGCATGGAGGTGACAGACAGACTCGGCGGAGTAACCCAAGTAACCTTTCAATATGACATCTCTTCCTATTGTCATTCACACCGCACACTAATTTCAACCATGCACTCTCTCTCTCTCTCTCTCTCACTGTCATTTCACCATGTACAAGAACAATGCACATTATTGCCAAATGTGGCTCCGAAGAACTCCAGACAAAAGGTTATGGAGATCATTTTTCCAATGAGGAGGGGGTCATTTTGGCAAAAGGGCAGAGGCGGCTGAATTTCCTCCACAACAATGGCTGCAGACTGACCTAGCAAATCTTTGGAGCCGAGGGCTAGATGCGGAGCAGATGACATGCCTTGCCCTGACCGTTTAACATGACTGGTTATGCCAGCTACGAGACCTGCCCCCGTGGGACTTTCTGAAGCGGAAATGTGTGTTGGGCATAGCAAAGAATGCACTAATCTGCTGTTTATTAAGTGTGGGGTAACTTGAGATTGGCGATTAAATGGAGATTTGAGCGTGATACAGCCGCTCCATAGGCACAGTCACATGGCGCTGTGGCTTGTCTCGGTTCAGCATATGGGCCTTGCTAAATGTGTGAAAGACTGTGAGTAGCATGTGCACTGTCAAGCTTGCCAATCAAGGACCCAGCCTGTGACAGTGAGCTGCTTAACAAGGATTTCATGTCCCTGATATTTCTGATATTTCTGCGAGGCAAGCAGGGGACTTGATCATATCTTTACAGCGGGAAAAAAAAGATGTAGGAGCAAGAGCTCGGAGACGTGCCAACACCAGCTCTTGTCATTCAAGAGGGTTGGATTTGGGGTTAGGGAAACAAGATAATGTTCACTTAAAAAAGTCACAGAGTCATGTTTCAAATGCCTGCACCCGCTCCTCTGTGGCTCCTGTGATCCTGCAGAGAGCTTGCTTCCACTACATTTATCTCTAACCTTTCTGTGGGCTTGACTTAATGTGTCATTGTGTTATAGGTGTATGCTTATTATCGGTGTGTATCTGTGTCTGTGTGTGTACGGAGAGTGATCTCTTAGGCAAGCATGTTCGAGTACGCTTGAAAACCATTGCCACATACTTAGATATCACTACCAAAGCTATTCGGAGAAGCAATTAAAATCTTTTTAGCTGTCTGCATGCATGAACGCACCCACCCATAACAGGCTGTCTGAGGAGTCAGGGAAGTCAGATACTATTATTATGCCCCAGTCTCTGTGGCAAAAGGCTACATGGGTCAGTGTCAGCCGTAAGGTTATAGGAAAGCTTATGGTTTCAAAACCGTTGGGTTAAGTCCCTTTCAGAATGAATAACTTGTCATGGTGACCGTGATCAAGGCACCCATTATTACAATACTAAACAACATTAGTGGTCATGGGTTTTACTGGTAAAATAGAGCAAAGACATTTAGTAAGACCCATGTATATGTGTACATTTGATAAACACATGGAATTATATCTTTACTGCCTTAATGTGATATCCTGGCATTGCCGGATAAATTCGCAAATGTGTATTAGTCTGGAACCTCTCAGTTAATTTTCGATTTCCAAAGGACGTTATCAAAGGGTGCAGACTAAAAAGTTACTGGACGCAATTGGATAGACCTTCAACCAGGGCAAAGAAACGAGTGACGTAGCACTGAGCGACACATGTAAGTTTTCAAGCAGGAAAAAATGGTTGCTTGGTCACAAACCTTCTTAAATTACAGCTAAACGCTAGACTAAAATGTGTTTCTGAAAACATTTCAGGTGGGAAATAGACAAGGCAGTTTTGTGAGCCTGGTGTATTGTGCTGGACGGACCTGCAGACTGGACTAGGTCCAAACCTACAACAAATCAAAGTAGCGAAACGCGTGATGCTCCTCTGTCAGTCATCATATCAAAGCTGCCCCATATTAGAGAAATGGTTGTGATTGGCCCCACCAGATCTAGGATGGGTGGAAATCTGTCTGAATGGGAGGGGGGCCAGACGTACCTGCCAGAGCAAATGAATCATGAGCCCGGGATTCCCATGCTATTAATGTGATATAATTCCTGTTGAAAAAAGGATGTTGTGGTTTGACCAATGGGATATTCAGCCTTGACCCTGGGATATAACCTGAAGTGGAAAATGCTGACATGAGGCGATTGCAAAAGGTTACATTAAGTGTTGTCATGCTTTATTCCTACATCTATGATCATTACCAAGTACTTACAGATTTTTTATAAAAGAAAAAAATAAATCAGTTTTCACAGTTGTATAAGTAAATACTTGGTGGATAGTGAGAGATCTTTTTTTCCCAAATCAATATGTAATGTTTTGGAATACAACTCATCATGCTGGCCATATCACACATGAGCTCTAGCTCTCCAGTCAACAGAGGATCTCCTGTGCACTCCCTGCACAGTGAGTGATATAAGCAGACTCAGTTGTCTGTAACATGAGTTATATGGGCCCATTATAACATGTAGTAGTCCTTGTTGATTCTGACCCTGGGCGTAGCAGTGAGTTCATACTCAGCTGAGTGTGTCAACTACACACAAGCATGCCCCTGTGTCTTATCAAAACCCAACCAAAAACCATTTTAAGACGATCATATAAATCACTTAATGGCCAATAGAGGTGTGCTTTATTGCGGCCATTGGAAGGGGCCTCTTTTGTCAGCTAACGTTCTTTTGATAGCTTTGCCAATTGCAGCTAATAATGCATCTGATAAGATAAGCTTTGGCGGGCCCCTCTCTTGCTGCAAGGGATTTCGCAGGAACCCTCCTAGCCATGTCAATACTGCTTTGTATGGAGTGTGTCCGAATCAACACACCTGAGCACATCAGAGGCCGATGAACTCATCTCGGGTCAACATGTTCACCCTAGGCAGAGCGTGTGTTTGTGTGAGGGTGGGAGCAACATAGAACAACAGACCAAGCTTTGTGCCTGCTGTATTAGCCGCACTAATAACGGCCCTCTCAACAAGCTTGCTTGACAGCTGGGTGGGACTTTGAAGAATTCATAATGAAGCGATGCCTCAGATTAGCGCAGGAGCGGCTGCCTTTGAAGAAACAGTTCAGGTTGTGAGGTCCTAATTAGGAATGGCCTATTTTAGTTTGAACACATGCTAAGGAAAGAGTGTTTTACGTGTAGGCCTGTGTGCGTATGCTGATCATCATTTGTGTGTACAAAGATCCTGTCTGTGTGAATTTCTGTGTGATAGTGTGAGTGTGTGTGCACATGTAATGTCTGTCTGAATTAATTTTGTTTTTGTGCAAGTACGTGTACGTGTGAGCCCATGTGTCAGTCTAGAATGTTGTTGATTTCATTTTTCTATGAGCTGTGAGCTTGGACTGCTTTGGCGCCCTTTTGGACCACCAGGTCAGAGTTCAGGTGTAGGGTGTGTGTTTGTGCATGTGTAAAACAAGTGTGTGTGCAAACATGTAAGCAGTCAGGGGAGAGATCCAAGTGATCACCTGTACTCATATTGATACTATTACAGCCACACTGACCCCCTAATGAACATACATGCATACATACATGCACACAAACACACACATATCGCTTCAGCATGCCTCCCTTTTAGCTCTTCTTCAATCAGCAGTGCTACAAAACAATGGTGGAATGTTCCGGCCGGTTACCATTCCTCAGTCGCTATCTGATGAAGGAGAGCCAGGGATAATCCAGGCCATCCTTATCAGTGGCAGGGATCCCATTTCCATATTCAGGCTCTGCTGGCTGATAAGAGCAGCTCCTGATAAATGTGTAGTGATGGAGTGATACCTGTGGTCTAAAGTTGATGAGAGCCTTATGAATGGCTAAAGCAGAGAGGTGATGAAGGGGGGGTGGGGGTAGGGGTGTGAGGGGTGCGGGGGGGAGCGGTGGCTGGACAGTAGCTTTCAGCGGGGCTGATAAAAGCAAGAAGGAAAGGGTTGTGATTAATGTGCTTAAGTGGCCCAGGGTCACAGGCAGGCCCTCGCCAGTGACTGCTCTTAAGAGAGGTCACCTCCACGACCATCCGTCACATAAGTGCACACATACACACCGTTACACACTCCCTGTCAGTGTTTGTGTTTCTGTGTGTATTTGCACGTGAATGTGTGTGTATGGTTGGATTGAACAAAAGTCTACAAAACGATTTAGTATACAAAAGCATAGATACACAGCCACATGCAATCATACCATCTGCACATGTAAAGATGTATGGCATTTTTCGGAGTGTTTAAATACAGTCCATTGGTTGCCCTTGCTTTGGATGCGCAAGTGTGCCGTTTCACAGTTCAGGGAGCTGGACACTGAACACTGGGTGGGTGGCACAGAGGGATCACTGACCACTTGAGGAGGACATATGACCTCCATTTTTCAGCAGCCCCGTCCTTGGGGCCAGACAGTCAGACACAAATGCATTATTAATTGGGCTCTGTTTCACTATGTCCATTGCGCCTTTATCAGCATGTCGACTATCACCAGAGTCATCCCTCATTTATTGGCAGAAAAGGCCCATTCTCATTGTGAGTGACATGACAAAACACAAAGAATCACGTGATGTCTGAGCAATCTGTTTGGAGTGCACTCGTGTCAAGATTTGACCTGCCAAAACTAGTTTATATACTGCTAGTTTTTATAGGTACTAAAACTAAAATTATTGCACTAATTATTGTTTTAGTATAATATCTAAAATTATGAGAATTGTTAAAAATAAACACAGAAATTAACAAGGTAAAATGGAAACAGATAAACTTGTTTACAAAACTGAAAACATAATAAATCTATAAATACATGATTTTTAAATAAATTTGCAAAAACAAATCCATATTTGTTAATTATTTTAAGTGAGGATGGTAGTTGACCAGTGCATATAAATATTTTAAAATACTATAACGCCTTGTCAAGATGGTATCCACATGGCACCAAGATTCAAACTTA
Organism: Coreoperca whiteheadi; assembly: GCA_011952105.1. Lineage (NCBI taxonomy): Eukaryota > Metazoa > Chordata > Actinopteri > Centrarchiformes > Sinipercidae > Coreoperca > Coreoperca whiteheadi. The sequence goes on from CM022485.1 coordinate 25,709,148, forward strand.
CATTGAATAAATATCTGTAGAAAACAGAAGTCTTGTTTTTTTCTCCACAATAAGCATTTTGGTGTTTGAGGATGTTGTTGATTTTGCAGTTGTTTTCTCCACAGGGACAGTTACAAAGGGGCCCCGGTCCCTGGAGAAGACCTTCACCATAGGGAACCCTGAAAAGCACATATTAAAAACACACTGTCTGTCTCCCTCCCATCTCCTCACATCCCCAGGCTCCATCACACACTGTAAACAGCTGGTTTCACTGATATTTTATTAATGATGTTCTTTAATTAGTTTAATTACGTAGAATCACGTCTTTGTGCATAATTTCACCCTCCTTAATGAAAAAAAATCCCAACTGCCATTTATGTATACATATAAATCTCTGCCCTCTGGCTGAGAGAAGTATAATTGCGTGGGTTTCTTTTAAGAAGGCCTTCTACTAAGAGGTGCTCTAAGTGTGAGTCAGAGTGGTGGCTTGGTTTGCTTCGCATGCTTTTTGTTGTCAATCAGGCTTTGTTTGCTGATGAAAGCAGGGTGGTGCTGTGAGCCAAGCAAGAGCTTACTCACACAATGTATCATGTTTGGTTTGATTACGCCAGTCTTTCTTAGATTAAAACAAAAAAGCATGTATCCTTTCTTAAGCTTCATAACTTGTCCATTCTTGATTTGTAGGCTACATGCCCCTGGCAAAAGGAAATTGAACTGATATCTATCATTTCAAGGCCCTGGCGTTGAATAGGGTATTCAATAATCCATCACTGAAGATTATGAAGTAAGGAAACTTGGACAGCATCATCATTGGTTCATCAAACACCCAAAGAGCTCTGGGCATAGGAGTGCCGTGTTTCACTGTGACCCACATGCCAAGATGGCAGGTCCACCTGGGACGTTCCTCTGTGTTTGCACTGTAACCTAATAAGACCAGATCAGTGCTTAAACACAGGGTTTTATTTAGACAGCACAATGGTTAGTCAGCAGCAACATTATCTGACCTCATACATCTTATCATGCAAGGCACTCTGTCAACAGCGTTACTGGATGAGGACAGCGCTAATGCTCACACACATTAGCATCCCCCATCCCTCAACAGTTTCCAAGATGGCCGCCAGGATAGATATAAGGGGGAAGTGCACCTTGTCAGACACTGATGTTCCACCATGATGACAATGGTAGTAAATGAGGTTTCAGAGACCTCATCTAAGACAAAATCAATATGCTGCCTCCTCAGCTCAAGAGAGAAGCTTTCTGCATTATCTGCTTTAAACTAACACGTGGGGAGAGAGAGTGAATGAGCGATGATGCTCCTATTTTTGGGGAGCTGGAAGATGTCTGTCTCCACCTATGATCAACATTGTCTCTTGATCTCTTGCACCATCCCAGCCCATCAACAGACACAAAGAAATGATAGATATATTTCTATCCAGCCCACCTGGTATGTAGTATCACTCCACAGCTCAGACTGCTTTAAAAGTCAATTACCAGGCTAAATGACTTGAGGAATATCTCTCAAGAATGATGTTTCACACACTTTGTCGATGGCAATAGCATTACAGCTGATTAGCAGAACCAAATGTGCTCTTTTTGTAATGCAACACACAGAAGGGTAACTGGATCGCTGTGTTGGCTCCAGCAGTCCCTGGACGAGCCCCGCTGGCGGCTAGACTGGAAACATCCCAGAAAGCCTCAGCCCTGAGAGGGGCTAATGTTTCAGCTGGGGCAAAGGAGCTTGGAATGATAATGTTGATTTACTAAATAGTTGACTTAGAGGTCAGCAGCTTTCACGCGCCACACAGACAATACAGTCCTGCTTTGGAAATACACTAGATTTACTATTTATTGAATGGGGATCAAACTTGAGGAATACCCTGGCAATCTGACACTGACGCTGGGATGTGGGCGATTTTCGGTCTCTCTGTCTGTCTCGTTCCCTTATCCACTATGCAAAGACCATAGGCTTGTTGACTAAGCCAGTAATCACGCTTAGCTACATTAGTACATATCCCATTGTCCAACCTCATCACAGTTTGGTATGTAAGAACAAAGGATACGGATAAGTGCAAAGTGAGAGCCGCCCATACATTTTGTCACTGGAAAAAGCCATTCCAGCAATCAGAGGTTGTGTTGCTTAAGTACACCTGAACAGTTATACACATAGTTGGGGTCAGTAATGCATTACTTAATACATTACAGTGGTTACTTTTTTAAGTATAGAGTAGTGTAAGAGATTACAAGTTGGATGGAGGGTTGGTATCAATTTTGACTCTGTGTGTTCAATGGAGAGAATGGTCTTAACGGTGTTAGCTTGGTGCTGGGACCAGAGCTGGAGGGGGGGCTATCCTAGCTCTCTCAAAAGAGGAGAAATACACCTTGCAGTAACTCCAAAGTTGTCTGATTGACATTTTGTGTCTTCTGGCTAGCTAGCCACTGGTAGTGGTGGAATGTAACTAAGTACAGCTACTCAAGTACTGGACATAAGTACAAATATGAGGTGCTTTGCTTGGCTCTCTTATTTTCATGCCACTTTTAAATTCTACTCCAGTTATCTATCTACTCTAACAATCTACTCAAAATAAGATACAAAACATACAAAGTGCTTTTAAAAGGTTTTCGCAACTATTTATGTCATTTCTAATGCAAAAACATTTTATGATTCCAGCTTCCCAAATGTGAGGACTGTTTCATTTTGCATATTTTTAGTCATTTAAATGTAGTTTTGATATATTTTTAATGTTGTACTATTGGTTGGACAAAACAAACTTTGGGTAATTGTGATGACATTTCCAACTATTTTCTTAATTTTTCCAAACCAAACAATCTATTGATTAATCAAAAAAAATAATGCATATTAATCCCTAATAAAAATAATCATTAGTTGCTTTATTTTTACATTTACATTTACATTTGGACGCTTTTATCCAAAGTGACTTACATATGAGGAAGACAATGGAAGCAATTATGACAACACAAGGTAACAAAGTGCACCAGAAACTAGTCTGTTAAAGCCCAGCACAGTATACAAACCTAAGGATAGGAAGCTTTCTTTCTTTTTTAATGAAAAGAGATAGAAAGGAAGAAGTTAGTGATTGTCAGTCAGGTGTTGACGGAAGAGATGCATTTTCAGGTGCTTTTTAAAGGTGGCAACAGAATCTGCTGATCTTGTAGGAGCAGGCAGATCCTTCCACCAGTGTGAAACGGAACCAGAGAAGGTGCGCGAGAGTGATTTTTTTCCTTTTTGGCATGGTACCACCAGACGTTGTTCGTTTGCAGAGCGCAGGGATCTGGCAGGAACATAGGACTGTATTAGCGAGCGAATTTATAAAATCATCCTTCTGCAGGTTCACCTATGGAAACCTTTTTACAACTTTTACTTCCTCTAGATAGTCAAGTTTGATCATCTTTATTCGACTAGTTTTACAGTGTGGTATTAGTAAGTAAAGGCCTCAAAACTTTCTCCACCACTTTAGGTAGACCTCAATTCAGGAATCATCATCAGTTTTGTGTGTTCGGTGTGTGAACCCCATGGCTTCACTGTGAGGACAGGAGTACCACAGTGCTGCATGCAGTCACCTTGGCTGAGCTAGATGATGAGGGTCGTAAGGCTAACTACTTAAACCACAATATCCTATTTTCTATTTCTGCATGTTTTAAATGCAGAGGATGCGACTTTTGGGTATGGAGGCTTTGGAAAGTCATGTAACAAGTAACGTAACTAATCACTTTTCCTGTTGAGTAACTAGTACAGCAAAGTAATCATGAATTAAGAAAACTGTTATGTTTTGTCAAAAGTATTTTATGAAAAATTATTTCTCATTCCTGTTGTCATTACAAGCACATAAGGAAACAGTCAAAATCAACCCCCCAATTGTTAGAAGAAATACAGCTCCAGTGGTGTAGAGGCTATAAATAATAAACTGTAATTAAGACTACGTACACATGCAGAATTTATTATTTAGGTTAGCATTGATGCATTGACCTACCCTCCATATTCTTGGATGTGATCTATCAAAACGATGGTAGAGATTCAGGACATAACAGGGTGGAGGAGGGGTGTGTCTGCATGCATGACCATATGGAAAGTGAGGGAGAAGGTGAGAGAGGGCAAGAGAGGAGGATAGAGCGCATGAGCTGGCCTTGCTATCAAACACCCTGCCTGGCATCAGAGGTGCTCCAGGGCATGCCTCAGCCTCTGCCCTGTTAACATCCTACCCTATAGCTCAGCTCTAGATTTACTTCTACTCAGCTCCTATCTCTATAGTGATGGGACTACAATCCCTCAAAACACTTTTGGCAAACATTTGCAGCTCCTCTTTTTTGGTGCGTGTGTGGAGGTCTTTTCCCTCTCCCTCGCTCTTAAAATAACTCCTTCCGTTTCCACTCCGGCCTTGTCCAAAATCCCTCTCCACTGTTCTCTCTTTCCAAATCAGGCTTTGAAATAACCAACTGGGAACACAAACACTCTTCAAATGGCTTGACATTAATAACAATGTCTTTAATGCTAACACATCAGGGACTGCAATAATTAATGAATGAATAATCACCTATGTGAAAAGTGTTATCAATAATTGTATGAATAATGCACATGCATAATGCATGACAGTTGCCCCAAGGCAGAATCCGGTGTCCCTGCTCTTGTCCAGGACATGGGCTCTACATGGTGGCGGAGACAGGCCTGATCAAATGATGGCACGCTAAACTGGTCTTACATCCTCTAGCCTTTCTTCCTGCAGCAGAGCCCAAGATGGCCATTTCCCTTTCTGATGTGATCCACGTGGCAATGTGCCCTGGCCATGTTTACAATGGTTTGCTTACAGCAAAACTGGGTGTCAGCTTTGGAAACCAGGTTGAAAGAACAGGGAGGGTTCTGGGTATTAACATTCTACCCACACCCTTGCTTCATCAGAGCTAATAAGGGAGGCCTGCACTGGGGTCTTTCATCTAGATTAGGGCTCTTATCGCATGCCACCTGCATGGAGCAGCCTGCCATTCATATGCAGATCTGGCCGAGGCAGGACTTGGGTGTTTCCTAACTCTGTCACTTCTCATTGCACCTTAGACATTTCCACTACCATGGATAACCTTGTTGCTGGTATTCATTGGGATGTCTACTATCTCATTTCTTAAAATCCAGAAAGCATTGTTAGGGGCAGATATGATCCGACTGATAACAGAACTAGCATATTTACCATGCAATTGTCAAAATCTAGACATTAGAATTTTGTCTTTTTAATTGACAAACACAATAAAAAGTACAGAGATTCATTTTGCTACAGAGAAATACTGTCAAGTACGTTTTAAAGTACATGTCTCAAGTATAATGCAAGAAAATGTGCAACACATTATAGTCAATAATCTACATGGAGTAAATATTCAGTATTGACTAACATGATTTCAAATATCATGCCTTATACATTAAAAAAAAGAAGCCAGTAACGAAACGTGCAACATTTTTTGGCCACATGGGGCCAGAAGAAACAAGATGTGAACACAACATTGACATATCACCTTTTGACGTTAATATGATGAACTTGCACAACAGTCATTCACTCTCTTTTTGCTCTGTTTTTGGTTTCTACCAATTCCTGATGATAATATCTGGGTCTCAGCTATTAAACGCTCCACTATGATCACCAGCTAGTTGTTAACTTTGTCTGACTGCCATTTGCTGCTGAGCAGGTAGTGTACAGTGGATTTTTAGAGCTTCCGAATATGACGCGGATGAGAGCGGTGAGAGTGAACGAAAACAGTAAAGTTGGGGGCTGGACAGCTAAACAATGAGCTGAAACTTATTATAAAGCTCTGAAAAGCTGAAGGGAGCTGCAGGATTCAGGTGATAATTATCTGAAATTCATCACTACAATAAATCCCCTTCACATTGTCACATTGTTTTCACATTGTCATTTGACACATTGTTTTAGCAAAATATTGATTATAGCCACTTTAATGAATGATCAACTATATGGATGAGCAATTAAATGAAGTGTGACAAACATTACATCAACCTTCCTGAGGTCCTTGGGGTAGAAATGATTATTAGTGACTCTGAAAGGTTAGATATGTTACGATGGGGTTTCAATAAAGACACAATGGACAGCATCATGATGGATGGGTCTCATGGGGATGACTCAGCCAATCAATGCCTCTCATGAAAACAAACATGTCATTAAACCCAAAGCATAGACCTCACCTTCATTGTTTTGTTGGATGTTCATATGAAGCCACCATCAGTTGATTTTGATTATGGCAACCAGCCAACCAAGATGGATTATTTTAAAGTTCTGACCTGAAAAATAAAGCCAGACTACAACATATATAGGCTGGGATGACAGCTAAGTTGCTTTAAGTGTGTTCGCTTGGACCCATTGCTCAGTGTTGCTCTTGTGATAGCAGGGAATGCGTGGACTGTGTATTGTCTGGTTATGTTAGCTGGACATGGTTGAAAAATTGGAGGCCTCCTCAGTGGACCACAGTGAGAGATCAAATTGGCTGTAGGGGGGTGGGAGGGAAGCATTATCTCCCTGAGACAGTGAGAAATGGGAGAGTGGGACATAAGGGGAGAAATTAATGAATAGGTGGGGCAACGTTTTTTCATTTTTTTCCCAGCACTTTGCCTGGCTTGCCAAGGCCTCCCAGGTTTGTGCAATCTCTCAGTGTCAACATCTTTCTGTAAGGCTGATTCAATTAAGATTACGTCAGTTGCAGAGAGAGAGTGACAGGGGTCAGTTTGATTTTGCCGATTGGCTTTGTGCCTTTTGTTTTTTCAGCTCAGGTTACTGCTTTGCCTGCCACTCGTACTGGAAAGAGGATAAACTGTCTGTGCCCTGACCAGCTCTGTTGGAGAAAGGCCACTGTGGCGCACCTATTTGAAGTCATGAGTAAATATATTACTCACTGTGGTATGACAGATTATGCTCCAGTGTGTGTGTGTGTGTGTGTCTGTGTTTCTTTTTCCTCTTTGCCTCTGTAAATTGTACATGCAGGAATAGGTCACATTTCTGTGTTTATAAGCCTGTGTTGATCAATGATTATGTAAGTTAATGCACAAATGGGTTTAGCCATCTATGTCCCTTCACCACCTTGTCTACAAACAGGGTTGTAACAAGAGCAGATTTTTCAAAACATCCTTGTTTTGCTGCATTCAACCATGTTAGGACACTGAAGGCATAAGGACAGGTATTTGACTCCCATGGCTACCACTAATCCCTCAGCTACTCCACACCACCACAGTTTATCAGCCCTCATACACACAATTCACCAATTAACTAGCACTTGATGACAAAACAGAAATGAGCCCATTCAAAAAGCTCATCAGGGGGCATTTGACAATATTCTATGTCAAGGGGTGAGTGTGTTACGTGAAGGGGTGGGAGGGTGTTAGTGCAGCATGCCGTAGCTTCAAAAAATAACCTTTATAGCCTCTAATAGACCCTAGGCCTGGCACTAACACAATGCATTGACCTCTGCTCCACTGGGTCACCCTCCTCTGCCTGGGTTAACATTACACCCAGGTTTTACCCCACAGCTGCAGCTCATTACAATGCCCCATAAAAAATGTAGGCAGCCAAACGAGGGGTGCAAACCACCATTAAAGAGGTGAAGGGGACGGTTGTGGGGGCGAATGGAGAAGTGGGTAAAGAGGTGGAGGGGGGAGGCGGGGTGAGTGAGAGGTGGAGAATGAAAACAGAAGCGTTAAGTCATTAGGGTCCATTGTTGCGCTCAAACGGCCGCCACACAAGCTCTCTGTGAATGGGAAATGGAGCTTAATGACCTGAAAAGGAACTTCAAAAGCCGCGACAATAGATGAGAAGGGGCGGCCCCACTCGAATGTCACTCTGCCACTTATTGCTTAGTTGGAGAATGGCTGGGCTGTTTAGATTGGTAATGTGATGAAAGTTAAACTAGCTTGGTGCTTCCTATGGAAATGCCCCTTTCCCCCCTTTGCCCATGGTTCTCTTTCAAATAAATAGTTGTGGGAGCAATTTATTCACAAATACTCATTCATTTGTAAGCATTGTTATGTTTTCACATCATTATTCAGTGCACTGTATTCAAATTTAGAGGGAGGGACAATGCATTTGTGTGGATATGTGTGTGTGTGTGTGTGTGTGTGTGTGTGTGTGTGTACATTCTTATCAATGTTCAAATGTGTCAAATAATATTTCTTGCGTAATGTCATTGTAAGTTAGTCAGTGAGATTTAAATGAGCAAAATGTAAATTATATCTACCTTGTGTCATATGATACATATGTCAACCATGCACTGCCTTTACTCCTATGTTAACACAACCAGCCGTCTGTTAGCTGGTTGGTGTCAGAGGCAAGTTGGCTGAGTCATAGCCATTTAGCTGGTGTGTGAAATCGGGGGTGACAACAATGGCTGCCATTGCCACGCTGGTGTTGGTAGGAGACAGGATCAGCTGGAATGCAGCTTCTGAGACTGTCAGTCACTCAGCACCATGTCTGCTGCCACACTGCAGCTGCCAGTTAGCATAGCATACACACTCAGACTACACCCTGCTGAAGTATCCAATGAGCCTCTAGCATCCACAGTTATGTTGCACGACCATATTGGTGAAGGTATGCAAGCAGACAGAGAGTTCAGCTGATTGCTAGACCAAGGTAGGATTAAACATTTAGTACTTCAATGTCACATGACTGGAGAAATAGCTCAGGTTTAAAACACATTGACATCAAACATTAGAGCACAGTAGGCCTATTCAAAGTTATACACATTTTCATTGATTATTCAAAACTATGTACTTGTAGTCATTTGGTACGTTTTGTTATTGTCTAGAATTGAATGATCAAATGGAAAAGCAAATGAATTCTTTGCATTTGTATTTGTGTAGCGCTGCTCTGGAGTTATACAAATTCACAGCGTTACACTTCAAAGCCCATCCACATAGAGCAATTCATTGTTCCATTGTGAAATATTTAGGGTGAAAGCGGCAATAAACTTCATGAAAAGTATGATCTCACAAACAAAATGGTGTGTTTCTGAACAACAAATAAAAAGCCCCAAAGTTAGTTTCAATTGTGTAGCCGTGGGCTGGCTACCAAGTTTTTGACTCATTCACTGCTCCAAATACACTGTGCCTGCAACCAGCCCACAGTATCCCACAGTATCACAGGATTTGTTTTGCATGCTTTGCTTGCTTTTTTTTCATATAGTCATACTAGTTTTTAGGATATCTGTGTTTACTTCTTGTTTTTAAAGGAACTTTTAAGTTGAATCTGCTTTCACTGTTACTCACAAGCTCTTTGATCTGACATGGATGGCATTTAATGAAGATAACTGGAGTCGCAGTGAGTATACTTGTATTTGCCTGCAGCACCATGTTTGACAGCAGTCTGAGAACACGGCAAATACGATTTTGTTTGGAGTAACCAATTAGCCCGAGTGCCTTGCTCATGAAAATCTCTTTTTGAGAGAGAGGGGAATGTGTGTAATTTCTCCAAGAAGGGATTCACACTACTAACCTATCATTTGCAAACCTGCCTTTTCAACCTGTAATGCAATCTCCTAAAAGAAAAGCTAACGTTGGTAACATTCATGTACAGCAAAAGATCACCACATATAACCAAGTGTCCATTTTATAAATGGATTATATACAGTGGCAAGCAGCATGAAAATAAAGTGCCCAGTACGTAAGCTACCAGAAAATTAGTTCTTGTGTATTCACAAGGATTCACATGGAGAATACAACTGCTAAGCACCTAGTATCTATGAGGATCAGATGTCCAAAATATCCATAAGTCTCCCTGTTAACATCCATGCCACAGGGGAGTAGTATCAAGTAGAGCTGCCAATAGGCTACAGTGTCCTGAGGCGATTGGACATGCACACACACACGTATGCACACACACACATATTCACAAGCTACATTTACTACATACCATTTGCTACATTGCCCCAGACTATACATATTAGTCTATTTACTTGTTGACATACAGATCCTATCTGCCTCGCTCTTTTACCGTTGGTTTGCAAAATCATACACATCAACAGTAAACCATTGTGAACAATAGAAAAGCACTCTGCAGCGCATACGCTCTGTGTAAGCCAGATGTCAGGAAAAAAAAGTTTGTCTTTAGAGTAGATTGGACCCCACGTGGTGTAAATGTCCCCTCGATACATGGAGTGTTTGATTTTCAAAAAGGTGAGCAATTAATGTTGCTTTAAGAATCCTCCATGTACGTATGTTGTGAATGTTTCTGCATGCGTGTGTTTTTTCTATTGAGGAAGACAGAAAGGGGGGAGTATGGGCAGAATTTGCTTTGTTTCTTTGTTGTCTGCAGTTTCTTGGCATGGCTGACTGATCCGCCTAGCTGGCAAGTATAGGGACCCTAGCCCACAGTAGGTATGAGGTGTTTCAAAGAGTGCCTTTGATATGAACAAAGCAAACCAGTAAAATGGCAATGGGAATAATCAGATATTATGGGGCTTTTATCCGTGCCCTGTGCAGGTTCATTATGGATACTTGATTTTGGCTTTAGGCTAGCAACCAACGATGCACAGTAGGACGCTGAGGAAACTTCACTGAATGCTGAGCCTCCAACCCTCCAATGAGATTTATCATAAATTTAATTTCCCTAAACCAAACTGCAGCCGATCCTTCCTTGAGATTTGGCATTGATTGGACAGGCTGTACCCCCCCCCCCCCCACTGATGCTGCTTGTATTAAGAAAAGGCCTCACCACTAATTACACCCTCCCAGTCTAATAGAGGCACCCTGTTAAACAAACAATTGATCCCCACTTAACACATGTACCCACGTTAGTAAAACACAATTTGCCAATTTGCCAAAGGCAACACAGACAGGAGAGGGAAAGAGAGAGGGAGGAAAGAGAGAAAAGGGGAGCGATGGAGGGATCCACTGGGGGCTCCTGCTATCAGAGGAGGAGGAGGAGGGATGACGCTGATGCAGGGGTGGTGGGGAAGGAAAGAAAGATGGAGTAGAAGGATTGAGAGAGAGAGAGAGAGAGAGAGAGAGAGAGAGAGAGAGAGAGATGAAGATAGGTTGTCCACAGCTCGGGTTCCTGGCTGGATCCCAGAGATGTTCGATGCTGACTCTTTCATCAATGCTAATTTGACTGCTTAAAAACTTCAAAGGACAATAAAGACTTCTAATGTCAGATAAGTGTGTATGTGTGTGTGCTTCCATGTGAATGTGTCTTAGTCCTTACAGGCCAATATATAATCTCTCAGAAGTGCATTTCAAACAGTGTTAAGTAGTTGAAAGATCCTTTCAGATGCTAAAATGGGGGGAGTGTATCCAAATGTTATAGTTTTCACCAGTTCCAACAGCTACGCCTGCTTTCATTCATGTCTACAGTGAATTAATGTTGGAAGTTCTTGAAATTGTATGAGTTTATTGATCTGCTATATGTATCTGTGGCTCTATTAATAATTGAAATGAATCCTTAGTGATCATCTAAAATCAGGAGTGAATGCCGTCAGACTGCTTTGGGATCCGATTACCAGGTGACATTTATAGGTGTTCAGGTGCACTGTATTCACATACTGAACGCAATGTAGACGAGTACAAATGCATGCATGACCACACTGATGGCGAGCATTATAAACTTTATAATATGCATGTAGCACATAACTAAATAAAATAATAAGAATTTGCAAAATTCTTGCAAAATTACATATTTCTGAATATATAATATATAATATATAATAGGCACGTGGAATACAGTCACAAGTGATCATTTCAGAAGCATTTGAGATGCAATCGGGTGCCAGGTATTACCTGCAATCCATCCCGAACACATTTTAACTGGATCTAAATACAAGACGGTAGGTAGGTCTGAACAAATCATTTATGTTTCAAAGCTGTGTGTCTGCTTGTCAGGACTGTGAATAAAGGGTCTAAACGAAGCTAACAGATTGCCTCGTTTGCCTTTTTGAACTGCCCCGCACGTTTGGAGAACAGGAGGGGAACAACAAAAGGTGTTAATGGCTTTATGGAGACCCCATGCTGACAGATAGGCCATTATCTTCCTGATTCACTGCAGAATGGATAATAGCTCTGATCAGTTGCCCTCTTTATCTCTAGGGCCATAGCCCTGAACACTGGGTAGCATATCACTTGAGCTATAAAACTGCTTACAGTAAATATTGTCAGTATATAAACAACAGTGAGTATACATTGATTTTGAAAAATAATATCTATCAATTCAAGCAGAAAATACAATTTTGTTTTATTTCCTCTGAGAAAATAGTTTCAGCAAAAATTCACAAAGCAAAAATACAATTTAATGTTTTTAAGCAGTTAGCCAATTTTTATCATTTGCCTATAAAATATTACAAATATTGGTGGCAATCACAATCCTATTTCCATTAAAACAGTATAAGGTGGACAGGTAAATACATATATGTATACATAAATCCCTTACATGTGTGTTTGTTATATTTTTTTCCAATGCACAAGTCTTTTATGTTGTTTTACTGCAATGCAAACTTTTGTACGTGTGTGTTAAGTGTTATTTGTCATCCTTTTGTCAGATGCGCTCCTTGTCTGTGTGGCGTTTGCCTGCCTGATAAAGCTTTGCACATAATGTGTGTGTGTGTCTGTGTGCGCATGTGTGTAGATGAGGGAGGGGTAGGGCACTGTTGTAAACTTATCAGCTGGTGATGACTTTCCACACAGCTCTAAGACAACTTAAGCCCTCTCTAATTACAGCACATCTGTTGCAGCAGAGAGGTATTCTTGTCATGTGGTTTAACAAATACTTTCGCATTCAGAGGAGTACATACCTAATGAGCCTCACAGCCCAGGGCAACTCACGTCTCCCCACTAAGATCAAAAAAACCTAACCTCCATGCAACACACACACACACACACACACGCACAGACACACACACCTACACGTGAAAAAAACCACACGTCCACAGAGGAACACTGACACATGCACAGTCACAAAACACAATTCACAGCCACAGAAAGGCTCTGACACCACCAAACACACACACAGGCAGAAACACATACAAACACCACAACAACCTGTTTTTCAAAAAGAGACAAGAACAAATGATTCAAATGAAAGGAGCCAAACTAAGAGCGGGTACGTGTTTACACTCTCTGACAACATTCTGAAGGTGTTATCAAGGTGGAAATCAAACAACCCGTCTGCTCTAATTATTACCTGCCCTAAATAAAGAGAAGTTGTCTTTGCAGCCTAGGGGATGAAATAGGTTGAAGAAAATAACATCAAGAAGTAGATGAAGCAAACATATCTGGCAGTCAGTGAAAATGTGCTAAGGTTGCGCTATAATATCCCAGTAAGCTGGCTGTAATGATTGTTGGGGAGACAGGGGATAAAGTTCATGTCTCAGACTGCTGGAGTCGCTCACAACAGGTGCTAGTAGCACAGGCTACAGTCCCTAATGACCAATCACAGTGCCACTAAGACTGAGGGGTGGAGGCAGTTATGACTCCATTACATCATTGGATGGAAAGCCATGAGGGATATTGCAACCTGCAAAACGTCAATCAGGAGCACATTCGCACATGGGTCTAATAGAAGATAATGAGACATCATCGCCACTAAGACAACATGGCACATATACAAAAAGCAAACTGAGCCCAGCTCATCTCCACAAATGGAGAACTAGTGTCGTTTATCAAACAAATTGTCCAAAAAAGCCTCAAATTGTTTTCCCTGCAATGTTTATCTTAAGGCTTTAGTCAATCGCTGCTGCTGGATCTGGAGTTGGGCATGACATGGGTTTAGCATATGGTTCACTGCAATGCTGAGGCTTAACTCCAGCTTGTGGTTTCTGACTGTCAACCTCCTTGGCTTAGGCTCCGTTTTCCAGAGACATTCCAAATGTCATTATGAGATATATTGCACAAAAAAAGTCATGCACACACACACGCACACAAGCATTCATACACAATCTCTCTAACACATGCGCAGTCCCACACACCAACACACAATCATGCACATACAGGCACGCATCCTTGCCCGTAAGCACACACACGTGTTTCCTGTCTGTATCCGCCTTAACACCATGTGTCTTCCGTGCGGCTAGTCTTTCTCCTCCTTCTACAGCCAATTGCTGCACTAATATGGCTATACCCCCTAAAGATACAATATACGCTTATTGGCGAGCCACTCTATTAGTGACAAAAGGTCACACTGTGAAAATATTAAACTTATGAAGGACCTCTCTCCGCACCCAAATATGCGGAGAAAGCACAAAAAAGGTGTTGTGTCCTCTGTGTATGATTATATCTTCTTCCTTCATCCTTCGAGCGGTGACCCAAGGGCCACTATTTTATTGGTCTCAGATGCTGGCTGCCTCACAATGTACAAAAGAGCCCGTTATTCCAGACCAATATTAAAGCTGGCTTTCGCATGCAGCATCATACACATGACACGCACATACACAAGCACACACATACACACACATGCATACTATGTCCAGAGAAAACTATCTGTTGTGCGTGCCTGTCTTTTGGGTGCCGTTGCCTGTAAGCAGCAGAGCCTGGATAGTTATAAGCAGAGCTGTGGCCTCTTTATCCTGTCAAAGGTTATGACAGGCTGACAGAGAAGCTGCTGTGGCCACCTTCTGTGTTCAAAACCATTATACTTGCCATGAAAGGGTGCTTTCAATCTAATCAAGTGTCCGTTTGAGTACAGGGAGCCATACAGTACCGTCACATGTTGAATGTATTAGCCAAGCATCAATGAGTGGGTGAGGAGGTTGGCATGGATGTGGGATTGTTGATGCCTAAAGTGTGAAAACTGAGTGTATATCTCCATAATGTGCATGAGTGAGTGTGTGTGGGTGTATGTGTGTGTGGAGTACACACATATGCTTTAGTGCATGTGAGCTTGCATTTGTGACCCTGTTACATGTGTGCCTGTGTGGATATGTGCTTGTTTGTGCATACAGAATGTCAGCCTGTGTGTGAGCATTTTGCTCGAGCAGCAACGTGAGTTTGTGTGTGTGTGTGTGTGGAGTTACAGCTATCAAATACTTTTAAAAGCTTGATTTCCCTGGGGAAATGACAGAGGTCATCTCATCGGCGAGGGATGAAAACAACATTTGCATCCGATTGGTCACACCCACAACATTAAAGTTTTAGCCAGACAAAAACATGTCAAAGAAATTTACATCGCTGCACTGACAGCCCTACAGACTCGCGGACACAGCCCATTGCCACTTCCAATTATTAAGGCTACTTTTATTGTGTGTGAACTCCATATTCCCCATTACCAATAAAAACATAACGGGGAGGAGATATTTTTTCTTTGTCACAGGCATTATCACCCTCTCCATCCGTTGAGTGTGTATCAAGCTGCCAATCAGAATTAGGGAGTGGGCTAGCAGACGTGAGATGATTCGCCTGGCTCAGCCCCCATGCATGGATTTAAATAATAAAAGAGAGATTTCTCTCAAGGCCCTGAGCGCCGTGCCAATAAGAGAGCGGGGAAAATGGGAAAATGGCTGTGTGCAATGAGAAATAACTGCAAATTGAGGCTATAATGAACATGTTTAATATTTCATTTCTCTGGATGGGAATATCTATAGTGGGCAGCTTTTTTATTTTGCTCACCATTTGGTGGAATTAGGCTCTTTTTTGGCCTCAGAAACCATAAAAAAATTTCAACCAGCTGCTGATGCTGGTTGAAAGGAAGAGAGAGAGAGAGAGAGCGCGCCTGGTTCTTTAAAGACAGTAATCATTTACAATTACACAACACACAATCCCTTCTTCATGTGATGTCTTTAGATCTCACCTACAGCAGATGAAGAGCTCATTTGAATGTTGGCCTGACGATCAGAGATTTCCCCCTTCACTGTGATTGGTGGGCAATGCAAAGATATTCTCTATACGGTAATCACCACCATTTCTGCAATACTTATATTACCCATTACCCCTTGAAAGTAAAGCTCTTCCTATTACCTTTACTGTTCCGTCTGTGTCTGGCATATATCCTTTCTGAATATACATCATCATCACATTTTTCATATTAGATCTTCCACACAAAGTATGTGACTTTTAAAGCTGGAGCCATCTTGATATTTTATCTGTCAGCATGAATAGCAACAACTCAGGGGAGTTTTTATAAGAATGATATAGGTTCCATGTGTCCTTTAGCCGAGGAAATCTATTAATATGTGGTCAAGTGCATTTTGTCTGCATTTTACAGAACCGAAATTGCATGAAATCTTTTTTGCCATTACAATACTGGAAGCTCGCGTGTTTTATTTCTCAAACACCCGAGAGCGCTACTTTTTTGTTATAAAAGTTTCAAGTTTAGAGACTTTTCCATGTGCTGAAAATCAGAGTAAATGGCCACAAATATGTATCTTAAGTGAAAACAGGTTGGTTGGGTTGTTTATATTGCCTTTAGTTCACTTCTTATTTTGACTGGGAGACTTAAACCAGTGCCAGGACTGGCTAGACACTTCAAGGGATTTAGCCAGCCAGTCCACATTATTTACTCCTATGAATAAATAGACTTGATAGGTTTTTTCTTTTTTTTACCTGAATATTAAGTTTAACATAAAAATTGAGTTGAGGGTAATATGGCACAAATTTATTAGTTAAAGCTAAAGTATGGACCTTTTCCATGTAAATGAACCTCTATTACATTCAAGCCCTTGCCAAACGAGTTCACACAATGCTGATTAAGCCTACCACCGCCCAAGATAACCTCTCTGTATCTCAAAGTTTTTAATCTGGTGTCTGTGGTGACAGACCCACGCTGGCACACAGATAATGATGCATTTTGCATTGGTTTTGACTTGATTTGGTTTGTCTTAGTCAAGCGGAGAGCAACCCAGAGCAAGGTAGAAAAATCTGGAACAACGTAGCGACAGAGTAGGCTACAACAACTAGGAGTAAAACCTAAGAAGAGTCCAAGAAAAGTGTTGGCGAGGACAAACAAGGATAACCACTGGTGTTAGCTTTAGGTGTTCCTTGTTGGAGAGCACTGAGAGAAGGGACTGAGGGCAGACACAGATGTCAAGTTACTTCTTTTGGAAAGGTTGGTAAAATACTTGGAGTATGCTATGTAGCTATTACAATTACTCTAATAATAAATACTACTATAATACTAAATAATGGATTATTGTCTTTCAAATGTGGAAATTTCTTTTTTTGTAACTTGTTTCTGAACCCGAGCCTGGGGCGAGCACACTGTAGGCATACATCATCAGCATGCATAGATAGTGTTTAATTTCTCTCACTGCCAGAGGGAGGAGACAAAAGTTCCGCACTCCAGCCTTAATAAATGCCCCATTTTATCGTTTTTAAGGGCCATTACGCTGGACAGAAATTCTTGTGTCTGCTAAAAAATTTTAAAACTCTTTGGGAAGATGTAAATCTATTTTCTGGGTTCCTCCAGAGCTGTCCAGGTTATTGAGGTAAAAAAAAACTCTATAGCATCATGGGAGGCAACACCTTTATCAATAATACATATCTGAGTTGGTAAAGCACTCCCAGCTACTTTTTGAATCTGCCCAATTGCTGCTAATGAAGTCGTCAGAATAGAGGTACCAGCAACATGAATTGCCTTACATGAATAATAATTATGATGATGGTAATGATCATGTCTGTCTGTTGTGAGCAAGCATGGATTAGCATTACATCGTATTAAGGTATTGCGTTCATTAGATGTCCTGAATAGATGCATTAGGCTTTATGTTATTGCTATAAATCAGCTTCAAAGGAAAGCTCTCAGACTGCATTTGGTGGAATGAGGTCAAGATACACACCATTAATTCAACAGCTCCCAACACACAAACTAGAACAGAGAGACCAATGGGCCAGATCAGTTAAAAATTAATTTTCTCGCTTGTCCTGAATTTGTGTACTCTTGATTACTGACTTTCTCTTTTTTTTTCTTTACTTTTAATCTGCCACTGAGTCATAAATAATTCATCTCAGCATTTCAAATATTAAATGCATATATTAATTCCATTTATCATCTGCAAAAACAAGTGGCAAAAACAAAACTGCAAACTATTCCAAATCTTCAATTGTGCTTGAGTCAGTCTCAGGAGGAGACAACAGACTTTATACTATTAATTTTAAGTTGTTATGCAAGCATTTATGAGATAATTATGGTGAGATTAAAATCATGCCCTTTCATTTGGATTTGATTTAGCATAATAGTTGTAATTAGTGAGATGAAAAGGCAATATTATATGTCTCTTGCCTGGTGAGTTTGTGCCACTCATGTTCCTGGAAAACAATATTTCCTGATATTTCTACAGTTGTCTGATATGTATTCTATTTGTTTAGAAAGGACAGGGATACCAGTAAATTGCCAGAGATATCCTTTGCTTTTCAATCTGAGCCAAAAACTGCCAGGTTAGGGAGGAGTCAGGTGTCAGCCCATCCCTACACTATGGAGATCTAGGACAGAGAGCCAGGGTAATCTCTCTGCTGACGGTTAGTTAGTTAGCAGGCTGTCATCAATGGCGTCTCAGTTGTGCGGGGATTGTTTGTGTGAGGTAGAGACACCTCCACCTCCAAGGCCCCTTCTCCTGTTGTGTTTCTCTGTGATCTTGCAGTCATGTATGTGATTGGATTTTGGCTTAACAAAAACCTGAAATTACACACCTATTGTGTCTCAGCTAAGCCTGCTTTCACTGCGATAGGGGCAGGCTCTGCACGGCTCTCTTGGCTGCCGACTTTTGCGATCCCGCCCCTTGTCTCTTCTAGGTTGTTGAAGGAAAAGGATAACAGGATTAGGTCGGGGTTTCTGGGACGCATCGATTGCCATATTCTGCGGGCTGGTAAAAAAAGAAGTTGCGACATGGGTCACTACCTACGAGGTCAGACGGCCTCGGCCTTTACCCTGTGTGAGGAAAGATGGCACCTTGGCAGCGCAAGATGACAGGTCTTGGGAGACAGGGGATACGAGCTGCTCACCATCCTCTAAACCACACTCAGGGACCCTGACACTGTACCATCTGTGACACTACCCCCAGTCCCCTCAGGCTATGCTTATGCTCATCACAGAGATGCTGATAACACAGGGTGTGACTAACACGCCATACAAATCTCCACATCCCAGACACAGAGAGAAACAGAAAGAGGGGGACACACTTGCACACACACACACAAACACACTTACACATAGACTACATCCACTATTAAAACCAGTCATCAGGAGGCCGGTTGCTCTCAGCTCTCAGGGGGCGTGTGGATGTGGGACTATGATGAGTGGGTGGACCCAGACAGGGTAATGACAGGGTAAGGACTATGTATGTCGAGTTGTATGTAATTAAATTTGAAACTGACAGTACTATCATAGAAACGTGCAGCGGGGGTGAAAGGTAAGTGGGAGGAGCTGAGAGCTGCTCCATGCTGGATTTTAATGGAGTCAGAGTAGGCTTTCATATTTGTTACAGATCTCTGAGACGGGGGAATTCAAAACCCTGCACCAAAGTAGGCTCCCTGCCTACTTAATACCTAATACTCAGTGAGCGTTGTAATTTTGCATCATGAAGAAGTGTTAATGACGTGGACAGATAATATACAGTGTTTGAACAAAAGTTAAATCAATAATGAAAAAATATATGTTTTCACTTACGGTTGAAAGCCCAGGAAAAAGCTAGTAAGTGGACCTTGAGTTAATATTTATATATATGCTTTTCATCAAACTACTGTTTTGTTACTGAATTTTAAGCTCAGAATTTAAAGATTACATGTAAAACATTCAACAGCAACATCTAGTTCCAATAAAAACTGTTGGCGTTGAGGTCTGTGGATTATCTACACAGTACAGCACGCTTTCTGGAAAGACATGTTGTCTGTTGCTGTTGAATTTCTAAATAAATCTGGACAAATTAAACCCAAACTATCTGCAACGCTATGCCAGTTGAATGAGAGAATTTCTGTTTAATTGATATCTGTGTGTGATTTGAGTGAACTGACCTTTTAACGTCAAAACACTTTGACACACTGCACTGGTGCAGAGATGATTTTGAGTGCACAGGGGTTTCTGTGTGTGTGTGTGTGCTTTACCTGTCCACTTAATACAGGGGGTTTTCTTGTGCCCCTTATCCTTGTTCACTAAACTGTCTGCGTGCTAACCTGTAGTGACCTCCCACCTCCAAAGCACACACACAAACACACACACTCACTACTAACAAAACACAGACTGCCCTCCCAGTTGTGTTTCCTCTTCCTTAGCTCCATAGCGTTTCCTCATTATGAAGAGACAATGGGAAGCAGCGTCTGCCTGGGCCAATAGCGCTAAGCATAAATAATGCAAGGTCAATGTCTCTCCTCCTTTCTCTCCTTTTGTCCCCTGGGGAGGGGGTGGGATCTAAAGCTCTGACACACCAGCAGGTCCCTTTCAGCCCATTTATAAGCTCTCTGTCCTCTCAACTTCCTCTCTTCCTCTTCTCCTCTCTCCTCTCTGCTCCTCTCTTTCCTATCCATCTCCCCTTTCTCTTCACTTCATCCCTCCTCCCCTGTTTTCCATTGCCCCAGTTTGTTTCCCTCTTCACTTCCTTTGCTTTTTCTTTTTGGTTTTGCACCCTCTTGTCCTCTCTTCCCCTATAATCCTCTGTCTTCGCTCTTTTATTCTCTATCCTTGTCCCCTTTCCTCCCCTTGTCTCTTTATGTCACCACTTCCCATATTCCCATTGTCCCATCCATCGCCTCATACACTCCTTCATCTTTCCTCCTTCTCCTCCTCCATTGCTGCCTTTTCCCCCTGCACTTCACAGTTTCATTCACTCTCTTGTGACATTCTCTTTTTCTCCTTTCTCCCATTTACCATGTCCATCTTTTCTTCACTCCATCTGTTTCTCTGTTTTTGATTAATCTTGTTTTTAGAGAAGTACATCTTGAAAAGTCGAGAGGAAGGAGGGGAGAAGAGGAGGAGGGGGGTGAAAACAAGGCTCCCTAGAGCCAGAGGGACAGCTTATCCTTATCAGGCTTCAACCTGCTTATTAGATCCTCCAGGACACGCCACGCTCTTCACTTAAACAACACCACCTACCCCCTCCTCCATCTCTCTGCCTTCTATTCTTTCTTTCTCCCTCCATCTAAGGTTTTAATACTGCATCTCACAACAGAGCTGGAGGAGAGAGAGGCTTAGTTCCATAGATAGGAGGTGAAAATGGGGTCTTGGCCTGGAACAGTGCTGTTACATTGTTTGTGTATTGTTTATGAAATCAGAGTCTTGAAGTGAAAGTGTAAAACACTGTAATTGAAGCAATTATCATACCAATCCATTTGAGTCATTTCACTTTCACTTAGTGGCTTTTTCGGACTTGCAATGTATGGTGTCTATGTGACTGTTTAGAGGATGAAGAGATAGAGGGGAAAAAGATCAGTGCGCGGTCTCCCAACAGTCATTTTCTTCTTCTCCGCCACAGCAGGTCAAAGACAGCCAGGCCAGGAAGCCCCATCCTGCCCCTCAACCATCTGCCGTGCCCCAGGAGCTGCCAGGATCTACCCCCACAGAGCCTGTGAGCAGCAGCCCTGCTTATCCCCCCACCCACCCAGTATCCAGCACCCAGTTGCAGGAGGAAACAGCCTGTCAGAGGGGATCTGTGTTTTAGACAGGCAAGGACCGGAAAGCTCTCTATACTGTATGTGTACCTTACACTTGTGGGGATGTTCAAACAGACGGAAACACATGTAAGCAAGAACGGATATACATCCACAAGCCAATACTCCCGATTTGTCCTGGTGGCAGATATTTTATCTGGAGACATTGTAATGATGGCTATCCCCAGTTAGTATCCAATCTCAGCAAATAAACAATGAGGGTAATTTCTCCACCAATGTCAAAGCCAAGCGAGAGGACTGCTTATCGAGACATAAGCGTGGGTCTACGCCATCCAGAGGCAAGAATAGATGGGGGCACATGATGCGTGTTTCTTGGAGTAACTGTAGGCCACAGGCAGCCTTCCTGCTGCCTGCCCCCAAACCCACAGAGACTTAGTTGAATGCCAGACCTCCATGTGGAGTCTTAAGATAGACCACTCAGACAGCAACAGCAGAGGGTATCATATCTCTGAGATCCTTACCAAAGACAAGACCCCAACACAGCACCCTTGTGGAGATTTACACCAGCCACTCAACCAACGTAGAGGGGCCTGACTGTGGACATACGCTTGCACGCCATCTGATTAGTGACATCCATCATATCCTGACGAGGGGGACTCCCTCTGAAAATAAATGTATATTCAGGAGCCTTGCTGTGAGGAAGGGGGGATGTGGGATCTTGTTACTACATCCATTCCAGAGGCTAAAATTAATGGCTCTTAGGCCGTCACTGGAGTGACACCCAAGCCCTCGGAGAGCTATCAGAGAGCAGCACTGGAGAATTCCACAGCTCGCCACCACGTCCACACCAATTCTCACTACCATGTCGAGGGCGTCTTAACAGCTGTCACTCACAGGGCAAGGCATGATGGGAGATATGGGTATCCAAACATGCTAATTTGTGCTAATAATATGGTATCATCGTTACCAAGCGGTTTTGACAATATCTTTGTCATATAACAACGATGCGAGATAAAGACAGCAATAATGATAATCATTAGTTATTATAATTATGCCCTCAGTCTGATCTCTTAGAAGAAAATCAAACTGAAATTGCAATATGCTCGAACAACTGACTACTGAAAACTGACAACTTTTTTCAAAGCAGACAGGAGAGAACATGATCTTTCAAGCACTCAATCAATTTTAACTGTACCGGAAATTCTGGTCTCTGGAATAAACGCCTTTACAATGATAATAGACTTTAGCAGAGAGGTAAAACAACCCTGTGAGTTGATCTTTTCTGAAAGGTGATCTTTTAACTCTGTCCAAGAGTTGAAACAGAACTCTTCTGGGAGTTTAAATACTTCTCTCACACAGAGGAAAATATATTTGTTTAGAATATAAAAATTTGTAGCATTTGTGATTACAGAGGAATCTAACAATGTGTGTGTGTGTGTGTGTGTGGGGGGGGGGGGGGGTCTGTTATTATATGTTACACTATACAGGCCTAACACAAAGAAGTATTTGCAACAAAACGTTTTGTGTTGCACACAAAAGTGTACTACACAAGCCAGCAGTGTGTTGGGAAATACAGGTTAAACATGGGTCCTTAGTGGTAAAAGGGTGAAATGAGTGTGCTTTGCGGTGAACCAAGATAACAAGTGGATTCAATAACACAACACACACACAGACACATACACATACACACCCTCTCTATCTCTCACAGGCACACATACATCACCTGCCTCACACACACCAACATATATATCTAATGTCTCTCTTCAGCTCTCTCTCCCTCACACACACACTCATGCCCCTGTAGGTGCAATAGACTCACACCATCAGATAGTGTTAAATGAGGAACTAATGACAGCTGACAGGAGACAGACCAATTAAACCTCATCAATTCCTGCCTTTCCTCTCTGAGCTGCCAGCAAACACCCCAATCAACAACTTGATCAGTCATAGGTGACACTACAACAAAATGGCAACACATAATCACCTAACAACGGTGGTAGACTTATAGCCCCCCCTCTGCCTGTATTGGAGGGGGCTTCATCCATTGGTGGCAGTTAATGAACCTAGTCTTATGGGTCATCTAGTTCCACTAGTCAGGCCGATCCAGTCAGGCTGAGTCTTGAGTGGACTAGTTTTAAGGGTGTGACTGTATTATATTCACTTCGGACAAAATTAATAATGAATACAGATAAACATTATAAAAGTATTCAACAAATATCTAAACCTAAAAATATTTCAAAAAAATTTAATTTGACAAACAGCACCGTCATTATAGCATGTTGAAAGTGACATTGTGCTGGTTGCCATTTCTTTATCTGAAAAGTGAGAAAGAAGGGAATTTAAAAAGGAGAGTACAGGTGGGTTATGCTCAAACACACTTAGTTTGTAGGATGTTCTGTCCAACCACATCAGAAGGCAAAAGTGTTTATAGCTGCTCCGAACTGCAACACTCAAAGGCAGGTTGAAAAGCCTGCCATCATAAAGAGGGGTGAGACACAATGAATCATTTCAATAGGGTGATAACTTTTGGACAGTCTTTTGTAGAAGACGTTCATAGTCTTTTAGTTGGTTGTACATACTGTATGTGAAGTGACAGAAAATGTTGTGTAAGGAATCCATAAAGAAAGCTTGAGAGAAAACATCAAACCTGGCTTAATTTTTCATATCCACGTGTTTAACTCGATTTCGGAAAGTTGCAGAAATTGTCTGCTGCAGCCCACCCAATTCCAATGTCAGAAAGGTGTGGGTGGTTCCAGATACTGTTCAACCATCTGAAAAGCACTTTGGTCGGAAAATGTTATTTATATAGCCCAATATCGCAAATCCCAAATTTGCTTCATGTGGCCTTACAATCTGTACAGAATAAAGAACTCTCTATCTTAGACCTTCTGTGCCCTAAATCCTTGGAACATGTGTGTCTATATTTTTTAGAGTGCTACAAGGGGAGCAGTATAGGTCCCCTCGCTGCCTCATAGTATTGTAGTGCACTGTGCAGTGTTTTGGTGTCTCTTAAGCTTTCAAACTCATAGATGTATCACTCAAAGCAGACTTCCTGACTTGTATTTTATCTCGATATCTGTACCTGTAGTAACATCTCCACATTATAGTAGTTGCCTGCATTTTTGTGTCTGAAAGCCAGCATCATTTGCCATGTTTCCATCTAATTGTCAAGCGAATTTGAAGCTAACTTTTGAAATTTCACAAAAAGAAAATGCAAATTAGGTCAGTTTCCATCAACTGGTTTGGAGCGAATAAACTAGGCTACAGCGTAGTTTTGTAAGAAGTTGCCGGTGCTATGCATGGCTGTAATAAACTGAGTAGAAAAAGTAGAGGTCGCGAACCAGAAAAAAAACCAGTTGTTGGCAACTGCCAATAGACCTCAAAGAGAAGAAGAGAGGAGAGAAAGGATTAATTAGCCCAAACGTACTTGTTGTTACTACTAGCTATGTTTTCACTCACTATGGGAATATCTAGGAAGATTCTTCTTTCTCTTCTTCGCTCAGAGATGTTTGCTACGTCAGAATTTTCCCAGGAAAATGTGTTTCAATCACCCATTAAGCGCATTAGCTATTTTTCGAATAAAAAAGTTTTTGCGAAATTAAGAAAGTTTGTTCAAATTTTGCCGTTTCCATCAACCTTTTCTAATGCGATACTTCAAAATGCACATAAAAATACGTTGATGAAACACGGCCACAGGTACTAGCAAGAAGAACGATGAAATTTAAAATCAAAACATATAACCTTCTTTAACAAATTTATTTTAACAATGAAGTCAGTATCATTGAAGTCTGGAGCTATCCTGAGTTGGGAATGTATGAGTATCCTGGACAGAATTGGGTGACATACCAAGAGTAACTTCGCATAGCGTGTTTTTCAGCATATTTACCTTTCTATCCTGCTAGTCCCCAAATTTAATCCCTAAGCACAAAAAAATCACCCCAACAAACACAAATGTTGGCCCCACTGTACACCAAACTGTGTTTGATGTCCCCATTCCTGACAAGTGGACCTCCCAAGGACAATAAATTTGGATCTTTTGATCACAACATATGGGCTCTAGCTGTCACAACTTTGACCACAAAAGTGAGCACCAGATACAAATACAGCCCCTTGAGGTGGATCTGGCATATTTCTCCTCCCGCATTGGAAATCAATGAGCAGCAAATTATTTATGGAAAATATACGCTGTCTAAATTATTGTCGCAGGAGACCATGGGGATTTATACAAGAGCCTGACCACACAAATCATGAATTGCCAGCACCTGCAAAGTGACAGGTGACTCACTCCGAGGCACGGCAGATATGGATGTATGCGTCTGTGTGTGGTTGTTTGTGTATTGAAATGCAACTTCCATTCATAACTTAATTTCCTCTCCAAGGTCTAAACAATAACAAGAAAAACTTGAGTGAAAGCTATTACAATAGCCCTTTGTTTTCCTTAAACTCTCCTGTGGCCACTGCAGCTCCCTAAAAGATGTGTTATCTTCCTCTGTTGACCCACTTAGGCCACTGTTGATATATGTATTGATTGTATCTGCTGTGGCTGTCACAACAGATGGTCGCGATAAGCGGGGATGGAATAGGCCAATCAAGGCAGCACATACAGTATCCTAGCTGTTTGGAAATGAATACCTAAGATATATAGCTAGTTTCAAAGAACAGCACTTCTCTTACATGTTGATAAAGTTGAAATCAGGTCAGGGAAAACTTATTTAGACGGTGTTTTATAGTGTAACAATGGGCACAAACACGGAGGAAAAACATCAGAAAACACATGATAAACTTTCAGATATTAGGTCAGAACATGGGACTTTTGTGAGAGTCAGAGGTTAAGACATACAGGAGCATGGGCCATAGGCCAGAGAGGCCTGTACAAGCTGATTTACGACAGGCAAGGTGGAGGGCGCAGGATGCCCTGCTCTCTCTGATCACATATTCCGTGTTGTCCTCCTTCTTTTGCGTACATCCCACAGGCCCAAACTGACAGATCCATATACTTTCCCCCATCCTTTCAGCTAGCTCCCACCCACCCCCAACCTTGCTTAGAACTGCATTTATCATGCTCTCACATTATAAATCACTCTGGCTAAAGTTGGTTTGATAACTGCAGCATCACTGTAAAATGGCTGCTACCCTAATGTGCCTGCCAGAAAGCCCCACGGGCCATCAGACCACCATGAATGTCCGCACTCTCTCTTAACAGGGTACAACCTGGATACAGCAGGAACATTTGCGTGGCTACTAATTCAACTGTTAGCATAACTGGCTCTCACAGATTTGGCAGTCTCTTCGCACAGTAAAATATGAACAGTGAGCCCTGAAAGCCCCCACGGGCCCTTGACAGGGTTTTACATTGTCAAAACAGAGTTTCAGCCACTACACAATCTTCATTTCCAATTTCCTACAGTCAGTCAAGATTGAAGAGAAACTGTGGAAACACAACAATTACCCTTGCCACTGTGGGAAATCTGTGACAAGCACAAGGACATGTTTGTTTAAACCTGCCTGGAAAATCAGTGTTTATTCAACAGACTTGAGTTGCATAGCAAAAGCATACTTTGACGTAACTTTACTAATAAATTACAGAGGCACTGATGTCAAGGTGACTGCAAAATCCGATTCTCCAAATAGACAACAGCAAATAAATATGGCAATGAAAGCTTTGTAGCTAGTTGCAATAATGACTCTATCTCTATCTGGGTGAGAAGCACTGTAATATTTTTCCAAATTCTGTTTACTTTAATGGATAGATTAGCGGGTTTTACACCCTTAAATATATTTTTTAAAAATGTGTCCCTTGTGGCCACAACAAACCTTCAATAGTAAAATATAGAGATATAAAAATAGTAAGGGAGCGAGTGTTGTCATTCTGTGAATTATGAGTGTAAAGATCACTGGATGAAGCCCTGACTACACAAACAGGATGTGTCATGGAGGACACACGGGGGTCTTCCTCCTCACAGCTTCTGTAGGCAGATTTATCATCCAGAGGTTAAGGGTGGGACACCGGCAGAGGAGAGGGAGCGTCGGTGTGGGAGGGGGGCAGCAGTCTACGAGCAGACAGGTTTGCTTTTACGTGTTTTCTTTTCTTCCGTTTGAAAAACACGGGGATTTGCAGGTTGCTTACCGAGGGCCAAGTCCATAAAGCAGTGAGGAGAGAGCTGCAGCCACATGTCTGAGGAGTAATGCGATCCCAAGGGGCTGACTGCTGTTAACTTTTATTACTGTAAATACTCTCTGTTCGCTTCTGTCCTGTCTCACACAACCCCTGGCTACTTTTATGTGCGGCTTGTGTTTGATTAACCCCCGTGATATACTCAAGTACCATTTGTACGCACCCAGTATACACATAAATGACAAAATGCACTGCCGTAAAGCAGGTATAAGCTTGTAGACAGACAGACAATAATATGGTGTCAGTAAAGGTTACAAAAACACAAGTGCTGTATCAACAAAGTTCCATTTGTTACATTGCTAATGCAAATTCCCGTGCTGTATATAAAGTCTCCATACAGAGCAAACACAGACAGAAAAAGGTGCATCGCTTTAACATACACAAAAAGTAAAAACTGAAAGGTGCAACCACTCTGAAAACAAAAGCCATCCACTAATTGAAGGTTTAGGTATAGGTAAGGTATTCATGGGGAGTCTGTTTGATAGCAGGAGATGTACATATAGACAGACACCCAGACAGACAGGGCTGTGTGGGGGAGATCAGTGAGGTAGAGAGCCCTGATTGATAAACTCCCTATCTGGCTATTTACGATCTGGCTGCAGAAGAGGCAGGCTTCGCCAGACAGAAAAGCAATTAATCTGCAAACGAGCTGGGGAACAGCCGGCCTGAGCATTGGAGCCTCCTACCAGCGTCGCTCTGGAGGGGAGATAAGGCTGCAGACGGCTATTTATTGTACATTTTAATTAAGTGCTTGTTAACGCTAGTTATCTTAACAGTCACAAAATTACCGTTGTAATGCATTTAGTTTGAGGAAAAATGGAGAGGGCTGGAGCACTTTATGAAAGCTGGCACAGCTTGCCTTCATTTGAAATCACAGGATAAATTCAGAGGAGGCGGATGCCACAATGATCTAAGCTCAGGCACTAATGGTTATTTAATATGGCCATCAGCGGTCCCAAGTCCCCAGCATACGGCACTCACACAATAGCCTCCAAACCCTCTTTAACACTTATTTGAGATGACAGGAAAAATGAAACCGTTTGTGCTTTCAATGGAAAAGCAATCATTGGTACATTATACTCCGCTTGCCCTATCATGCTAATGCCGGGTAAAAATGTCACCAAATGTATTTAAAGGGCTGATGGAGTGTTGCCGTTTGATTCCTGCTGCCTGCCTGATTAATAAAAACCTTCAATTTGTATGTAAATGCAACCTGGGGCTCATATCATCTGCACACCTGCACCTGGAGAAAAATAATAAACTCAAGTTTAATGTGGCAATTATGAGAGTTTATGGGGATTGCGGGGAAGAGGGCGGCAGAGGAGAAGCTAGCTTGATGAGAGGGCTCTCAGAGGGGAGTGTGCCGACCCGGACCAGCCCGCTACAGGAATGACCTGATGCACAAATGTAACCCCAGCTCGCAGAGCTTACCACAACATGCCTTCCTCCCCTGGCACGAGGGATTTTAAGGTAGTTCGCGGATGTTTTGTTAAAAACAATTAATGCATGATTTGCATTATTACCAGCTACTGTATAATGGTTTCATAAAAATTTTAATTGTTTAGCACAATGCTATTAAGGAATATTCCATATGCATTTATTGTATGCTGATAGAGAACTCAAGTACTACCGATACTGTCTCTTGTTCCTTTAAATTTTGTCTTGGCTGCTCAATTCTGTATACAATATCCTCATGGTTCTGTCTGTGTAATCTTGTAAGTACTTTCATTGTGCTCATGTCAACAGAATTATCACCATGTCACAACGCTTAGCATTTAAAAGAAACATGCTTGGGCCTATTATCATTCAGCATGTAAATGGTACTGACCTAACGTCAAGCTGGCTGTACCCACTTTACCCCTGGTAATTGATTTGTGCATTGTGTTGTGTATAACCCTAACCCTAACCCTTTTCTTTTCTTCTACATTACACATTCTCAGCCTCACACTTCCTCGAAGAACAAAGTGAGAGTGTATTGACTAAATGTGAGAGGAGTAAAGATTACGGAGCAAAGATTAAAGGCGGGTACTGTTGACTGAGCTTGCCGGGGTGGCAGCATGCAGCTTTCACCCACACACTGGGACTTTGAAGCCAGCTCTATCCTTCACTGGGCTCAGCACTAACATGTCTCACCTTGCCCACTGTAACCTGTCAGGATCAGCACTCCTCAAGCAGGAAGACAGAGGAGAGGCAAGGACCAGCTGAATATTTTGAAACAACCCCCCCACCCCCCACCCCCCCTTTGTTTCAGACGACTCAACGGGGATTGGACCAAAACAATAACAGTAGTATATTCACAAACTGATGCAACTATCAGCAAACCAGTGAAAAGAAATGAACAAAAGGGGCTGAAATCATGTGCTAGGACTAATGCATATTAAACAATGAATATTCATTAACTCCTCTTTCCATAGATGATTCATAAGTGCACTTATACAAGCCCAGGTTTGGGTGACCCAGCTTTGCCGTAACCTCACTACTATTGAGGATGTGTGATACAACCACACACAGCACACACAGGAAAGTGACAAAGACCATGCAAGAAAAGAAAGAAGGTGAATATAGTGATTTGGAAGAGTGTCAAAAACTTCTGTGGTCTGTATTATGTGGGTTAGTAGACTGGAGTGATGCGGTGAGACGGTGATAATAGTTATCTGCCGAGATGATCTGCTCGGGCATGATAATAGCGCTACAGTGGTGTGACTGTGAATCAGTACCTCGATAGAGCAGAAGATGTGGGCCCTTCTCTCTCAACTCAGCGTAGAAAGAAAAATCCCCACCTGCCTAATGGCTTTAGACAGCAGCCATTCGGCCCTGCTAATCTTCCGTCTCTCTGAAAATAACTTTTTGTGCTGTATGAAGATTGGATTTTACAGATCACAACGGCAAGGCAATGCATTCACTCAGCTGTACTTCTCATGAGAAACGTATCGTGATCTCTAATAATATTCTGTATATGGCTTCAGCCAAGCGCTACCTTTAAATGCGATGCCGTATTAATATTAATATTTATGGACTGTGGAGGAGCGCAAACTGTCTGAGGGGTACGGGCAGAACAAACTTCCATTAATTCCTATGGAGGGGAAAGTCCAAATTAATTCCTATTCACATTTTAATGCCTTTATGCTAATGCAGGTTCAGAGGGAAAGGACGGTGAACCCACAGGAGGAGGGGGGCTAAAGTTGACTTCTGCACCTGAGAAATCTCTCTTCACATAGGGAAATTGGCTAAAAGCCTGAGATTATACGGCAGCTACCATTTACAGAATACACACACAGTAACAGGTCCATATTTTATTCCACAGTAAAGATTGCAACTGTTCTTTAATGTTTCTACATTCCTACAAGCAGGTTCTAATGTTTGTAATGTAAACATTGCTTTTTCTTTGTCAACGTCTAAACATCCAGTGGTGTTGATAAAACGGTCTACAGGGTATTTGCACAGGAAGACTGTGTGTTCACAACTACACCAAGTATGTTAAGTGAAAATTGAATCCAGCAGTTGGCCTGTAATCTGTAAGAAAGTTTCCAACAGACAATTTTGGCAGATTGTTTCTCAGCAATTAACTTGGTGAGTGCAATGTTGTTATTACCAACAGGAATGGTGGCCAAAACTATGAAAATCATGTCGGAAATACTGTCCCTTAAGTTGGAATGCACCTATCCTAACAGGTTCTGTTTGATCACCGGCACACAAATCCGATGCAGTTGTCTGCATTGGTCTTCATCTGATCTGGAATTCCAACACCTGCAGTCAACTCCCCTTTGTCCCACAGGGAAAATCCAAGTCTATCCATTCTGGTTTGTCTGGACTGGTTAATGTGGTGCTGAGCTGAGGCAAACACAAATAGATTGCATTGGTAGCAATCGTGCCCCCCTCCACCCCACTGTGTTACAGCTGTTATCATTACATATTTACTTGGAGGACAAGCGCGTGCTCCCTTCAGATAGGTCCCTATCAGTACATGTCTATGTTGTGACACCTGGAGGGTAATTGTCATTAATTGCACTCATTTGGGCGGCAGGTCAGGGCAACTGAAGCGCAGGTGTTTGGGAAAAAAAAACATGATTATTCCCATCCAAAGAACTGCAGGCTGAGAAAGAATGATTTTGCCATTGTGGAAGGCCCCACACATAACGACTATCCATTTTTCTGGTTTTATCACACATTAGTGGGTAATTGGGGCTAAAAAAAACAGTGGGAAGAATGTCATCATCATTATTCCCTCCTTTCCTCCATTTCCTCCATTCATAGAGGAGATGGAGCGCTCTATCAGTTTGGAATGGGCAAATCTAAAACGACTGCAGTGAGTGGACATTCAACGCACCAGCCGCTTAATCACACAAACAAGGGCAACAGTTCCCGTCCCAAATTGTCTTTAAGAAATTACATTTTAATAACATGACATTCCCCTATTATGTTATTGATGTTTCTATATCAACCCCTTTCTCTGGACAGAATGTATACCTTGAATATTTACAGTTAATACCATGACAATTAAATGTGTACAATACTGCTGTACCCCAGACTTGTGTCCAATGTCATAATTCGGAAAAAAGACATTTTCTCTGCGCTTTGGAAAAAAATCAATCTATAAACAAACAATCCTCATTCTAGAAGACACCCCTCTCAAAGAGATACTTGTGTTGTTAGTCACAAACTCACTGCCTGAGTGGGGGTGTTACCAAGATGGTGCCCAAGTGGGCCTTAAGAGAGACCTTGGTGTCAGCAGAATTAATGAGACCCTTATCCATGCTTCAAATGAGTTTAATTGAAAAGTGAAGACCTCAAAGCACCCGTCCTTTATCTCCTAGCCATCCATCTGTTTGACTCTATCATTATCTGATTACCTTGTTATCAAGAAATATCATGACTCAGCTGCTGAAAATGTAAAGCAATTACCAGACATCATGTTCATGTCTGCACACCCAATCACTGTGCATTTAAAGCTAGTCTCTCCATTGACTGCAGGTTTTAGTGAAGCACACAACATATATTTTTCACAGTGCATAACGTTCCTCTTCTACACTTCGAAGTTCAGTCTCTCCTCCCCTGCTGTTGCTGTTCATCTGCATTTACCCTGGGACTGACACGAGTGTGACACTGACACGCACTCCTTAGGCTGTGATGTTTGTTTTTTTTCTTATGATGAAAACAACAAAAGAGCCATTTAAGACTCAAAACTACAACTAAGCCTGTCACTGTGAGTGGGTGCGTGTATGTGTGTGTGTGTGTGTGTGTGTACCCCACATGGGCGGAGTGCACCAGACACCAGGCGCAAACATCCTCAATCTGTCCTAATAGCACAGCAGTATACAAAGCACAGACTTCAAATATAACAACCAAGCTACATTCCCTCATAAAAACACTTTTTACCGTCGCTATGATAATTTACCCAGTAACATGTGCCCTCCACAAGAGCAAACACCAAGGGATGCCAATGTGTCTGTGTGTGTTGGCTGACAAAAATACACAGCAGCAGCTGGGCCCCATGTTTGAAGGCCTGCCCTCCACACTCCATAGCTCAACATGGAGGTACACTGTGACTTCTAGACTAGTTAGTGAGAGGAGGAGAGCGAGGGTGGGCCTGAACTTGTGTATGCAGGTGTTTGTGACAAATGAGATGTTAATCACCACCTTCAGCATGGAAGTTCGCCCAAAAGTATCCCTTTTTGAATAGGACTCACAGTGTTGCTATTTATTGTAAATTTAAAATAAATGTTTCAGATGGACATATATTCTTCTATCTATTCTTTTTTCTATATTTAAAAATAGAAGAGAACAAAAGCAGATACCTTTGTCTTGTAAAACTCAGAACAGCCAATACCACCTGTATTTATATTTTAGGGATTATGTGATTGTCTATTCTAGGTCAGCCTGACATGAAAAACCTCAAAAACCCCAAATAATATTCAACAGTGAGTTTTGCTCTCATGCCAGAAATAATTGTGTCTGAGTAGATGTCACAAAAGCCATCACCCATTTGTCTCCAATACCTGCTGCACATCTCCCTTCTGTCCACCTGAGCTGTGGAGACCGATATGAGGGAACCTGAGGCTGGTAGTGCCAGAGCCTGCTTGCCAAAGCCTCGGAGAAGACAGATGGCATGCGGAAATCAATAACCTCACACAACATCACCCATTTTGTGAACAAATGAATCTGCTTTGACAGTATGTGTATGAGAGATTGGGTGACCTGCTCTCTTCGCATCTGAACATCCTCCCCTCCCCTCCCCAAGCGCACTGTTATTTATGGCAGTTGGGCCCTACGCTCCTGTGTGCTTTGATCTTTAATTCAAGGACCCACAACCAGGCAGGGAGGAGAGCGTGGGTGTGTTGGGAACTCACCGAGGCTCAGGAGCTCAGGAACTCTGACTTCCTACAAACATTCCCCGTGTTGCTCACACTGGTCTCTGTCTCTGCGACTGTTGAGGAGTTACTTCATGCAGGGCCTGAATGTGTGGGGAAGATGATCTGTCTTTGGATTGATAGTCACGTTGACCAGACTGAAGCCGATACCATAAGGAGTGTATGATACAATGAGGGTTTTGTGAGCATGACATTCTTGGAGGTGATCCTAAAACACCCCCACCCTGAGGCAGCTATGGTTGTAGGTGTTAACTCCAATCAAAGCCCAGTATTGTCTGCGCTATCATCAAACAGCAATGTTTTGCTGTCAGACCTTTAGTATCCTCCACCTCACTCTCACTACCTCTAACCTCCACTATATCTTTCTCTCTCTCACCTGCTTTATCTCTCCTTCTCACTCTCTCTTTCTCCGTACCAGACGCTCTCTGAGATTTATTCCAGCCAAGAGCAGCTCCAGCAAGGGGCTGGTGTTAGCAATTTATGGTTTAATAAGACTTACATAAGTCTTGCAGGTGTGCTTTACGTCCCCCACCCGAGCCCATTTGGAGGATTTATGGAAGGCCTTTGGATTGCTGGCTGATTTAGAAGTCCTCTTTCCTGTCTCTGGCCCGTCCAAGCCACCACACACTCCCCTAGACGTCTAGCCTGATCGGCCAAATGTTCGTCAGGCCGGGGTCTGGCTGGGGACGCGTCTGCCAAAGAAACACAGACACCTCAGTAAAACCATGTCTGGGCTGTGTACAGGTGTGTGATATACTGTTCATAAACCCAGGTAATGGTGCATTGGTGTTGGCCACCTTGTTAATGTAAGCACTGAGATACAAATCAGAGTGACATATAGGCTAGACTGGAGGTGTCCCAATGGATATGCCTATAGCAATGATTTTTAAATCAGAATGAGTATCAAAAGCCACATTCAATTCTGAT
>CM022485.1:25749104-25758149 GCA_011952105.1 Coreoperca whiteheadi
CCCCTGCGTTGGTGGTTATGAAGCAGGGATTGAGGAGCAGGGAGAGGGTAATCATTATTGGTTGTGACAGCGGTGGCCTGACAGCTGGGTCCAGTCTTGCTCCAGTGCTTGTTGTACAACAGACAGGCAAACACAGACACACACACACACTCGAATGCACACACATACACATATGTCTGTGAGCACATGTGTGTATGGCTGTGCATGCATGTGCTTACACACATACAAAACCCAAACAAGACTAAAAGACATGTTTGTTCGGGATTGTTTGTCTTTGTTGGGCATACCCTGGAGGATATAGTGTTCATTACACCTGAGAAATATGAAACTGTTGGACTGAGTGAACAACATACTTGCAATATAGCTAGGGTTTTCAAGCCAGAGGTGGGGCTAAAAATGTAATTTGTCCTGAGGGGGGTGCTAGAGGAAAACCCATGAAATCATTCAAATCAAAAGGGTTTATCCTCTTAGGTGAAAGAATGTGCTTAAAACATTTCATGGCAAATAGTCTATCAAAACACGGATTATCCTGTAAGAAAGGTTATGTGACATTTTCCCCTGACATTTTGTCCAAAGGTAAGGCTTATGGGGTGTCCAAAATGAAAACAAATGGATTCATCCTCTGGGGGCTGTGAATATCAACATCAACATTTAGTGGAAATCCAGCCATTCGTTTTTTAAGATACCTTATGAAGTACCTTGCCACCAAAACCTTGACCAAACGAGGTCACCAGCATCACCATGATTTATCCTCTGAGCTCCATGAACGTTTGTGCTAATGTTCGATAGGGTAGATGCTGAAATATCTTTCTCTGGATGAGTGTAGATGCCTAAACATACCCCAAAGGAAAAAAAAAAAACAGACTGAAAAAACAGCTAACATATTTTTTTTTTTTACTTGTCAGCAAGAGCTTCCTAAAACTACAGACAATTACTGTTATGCAAATAAAAAGGAAGAAGAGCAGGCCAAACCGGCAGCTTAAAAAAAAGCTGAATTGGCCAATCTGCTTGTTACCAAGGCTTTGTTTCCATGTTTTGATTAAACAGGTACAGCTTTGCCAACTTGCCTTTGTTTACACTTGTAACATGTATGCATTGTGCATGGTCTGAGTAGTAGTTTGTCCCCATCATCCTCAAAGTTATCAATGTCTATTGCACCAATAGATCTATTAGTTAGTGTTTTGAGCATAATGGCCTACTAATAACGTAATGTGTTTTAATAAAACACAGACACATAAGGTGCTCACAGGTATTCACTGTGTCACTCACTGCTTGGCACCATCTTTATTAATAAGTGCAGTGTTTAGGTGGGTAAATCCTTATCAAAGCTGCCCTGCTGAGGTTTAAGTGTTTGCTTGTAAAGTCTCCTCTGACCTCAGTCCATTGGCATGCTGAGCCACTCAATAGGGCTGATTATAAAAGCAAGGTCCACACCCACCAACCTCCATAACATACCATCAGAGGATCTGCTCTCATAGCTCCCAATGCCACTCACGAAAGTGGAGTGCTAGATAGTGAAATACAAGGTCACAGAGATGCCAGTGAGGAAGAAGGTATTTTCTCATGATGCCATTGTTTATGCGACTCATTCGTAACAAAGTAGTGTTGCCAGGAAGTATTTTCGCATTTTTCCATCTGCCCCAACAGCTCTCTCTTTGCAATAATTGCTTAACTTCACCAAAGAGACTTGCTGGGTTTTTTTTTCTGGATGGGAAGCCAAATCTGTCACAACCTTGCGGTTCTCCCAACATGACTCAATACTATTTGAATCCTAAAAAGAACAAAGAAGAAAATTCTGCTACTGTTGGTAAATAATTAATAAGGAAATGCTCTAATTATAAAACCAAGACAAATGAGTTGAAAGTTTACACTGGGGTAAAATCATGATACAAATGAATATATAGACTGTTAACTCAAATACGACCGTATATTTCTCATCGAAACAGTCTCGTTGTTGTTTCCCGTTGGATGCTTGTTGATGAGCTGGCTTGTTGACAAACCCCATTATTAATAGGGATTTGTACCGTGATTTAACTAAAACAGAACGACTGATTCGGAATGGTATTCATATGGTTATTATACAGTGACAAGTAATTTCACAACACTGATAACTTAAAATATTAAGAATGAAAAATGTGGAGCCACATGGATAACAGTCATAGATAATTCATATGCTACAAATGAATGGCCAAAACAATTCCTGTAAATCCAGCAATGTAATACTTTCTGAACCCTGAACACTATAATCTTTTATCACAGCTTGCTTATGTAAGTGATGGCATCAGTCCAATGTCAGTATGGTTGGTACTGGCTAAAGTTAGAACTTTTCCAGACTTGTAATGCAACCAAGTTGTCACTTTTCAGTGTCTTCTACGTATATCCACCTTTGATTATGTGCGATCACTGTAGCATCATGAAAAGAGTCAGTTTCATAGCTGGTAATGTCCAGATTTTGAATCTCTCCTTGGCTTCATCACGCTGCCACCTATTATCTACCCTGCACCCCTTGCAAAGTCCGGGCCACCACACAGATGAGGAAGCACCGCTTACCCATGTTGGTACAGCTGCCTCTTCTCCTGCCTCAAACCAGCAGCAGCAACAGCTGGAAAGACTGAGGCTTTGTCTGGCTCAGTAGGCCAAAAGTGCTGGGAAACTGATATTTGTCTGGCCGCCGTGTCAAGCTATGGGGCCACGGAAGGGCATCGATGGCTACCACTGGATCAAGACACGGCATAATAGACAAACCATGTTATGCTTTGATGAGCGAAACAGATCATGGGTTGCAATAGGCCTTTTGTTGGATAGTCGTGGTAAATAGCTGGTGTTTCCTTGAGGATGTGCCACTTTGTGAATGATGGATGATGGTTTGGCTCCATGGACTGTAAGTGCAAATCTGGGAAAGTAGAAGAATGGAACAGTGTGGATGCTCTGGGAAACTGTATAACTGTACAGCTTATAGACTGTGTTCTGTGTAACCCATACTAGAAATATAAACCGTAAAAGAATCAAGGAAAATGCTGGAGTGACCTGAGAAAGGGTTTTTGGGGTCCTTTTTTAGGCTTTCAGGACCACAGATTGTTCTCCTAATCAATGTACTGTAGGTTGTCTGAAAAATAAACTAATCAAGAAGACATTTTAAAAAGAAATATCTTTAATTAATTTGAATTCGTCATCCAGAGGCAACATCATTCATCTATGATTCATCAGCTTACTATGATGCCAGGGGGACTATGATGGGACCTTTCCACAGGATGTCAAGTGGTGAGTTATTCATTTAAAATAAACAGGCCAGCCAAATTATCGATCGGGCCAACTTACATCAGATTTAGACAGTTTCAAATGTAAAATAATATTAGTATTCACTAGCGAATTATAAAACGTTCATGCTCAATTATTTCATTCGAGACACGTTTTGAAAAAAGGTTCAAGATTTCAAACTAAAATATTTTGTTTATGAAAGTGACTTGACTGCCTGGCCACAACAGTGTCAGGCTAGGCAGGACATAGAGTATAATTGTGCAGGAGTGATATTACCCAGAATTTGGGGAACTGTGTTATAATAATGTTAGTTGAACTTTATTATAATTGATAATATGGTTACAGTCTCACAATAAATAATATCAGAAATTATGATTACGCTGACATCATGATCATTTTTAACATCCTGAAAACATCACCATCACTGTATATAGGGAACTCTCTTTGGCCACCGGCTTGTAGTCTTTCTCTCCCCCTCTCTCTCTGCCTTTCCCTCTCCCTCCCTCTCCCCTGCTGTCACCTCTCACAGAGCCTGGCAGCATCAAGCCAGCTTGCATTTTAATTTGGCCCTGAAGTTACTTATTTCATTATCGATCATCCGTAATGCTGAATCAATGTTCATCTTGTTACGTGGGCCATACCCGTGTAATACAGTGATAGTGGGGCCCAGAGTTACTCATTCCCTTTACAAAGTGACTTTACCGTAAAATCAATGCCTTGTGTTACTGATACAGGGGAAACTGCAGCAGATGGAGTGAGTGGGCAGAGAGGAAACAAACAAAAAAACAACTCACCTTCAATGCAGCATTGTTAAAGGCACTCACAAAGCATTGCAAATCTCTACAGTATGAGATTGTGTTATTATACAGTAGTTTAAGCCATGATTCCTTAGTGCAATGTGATTGTAATAATATGAACGATATATAAAGTTATAACATATTCAGCTGATATCAGTTGGATTTGATGCTGTGGTTTATGGATCATCTGTGCTGCTTAGACAAGGTTAATTTATACTGATCATGCACCCTTGACCCAGCACAAAAGAATAATTTAATTTAGTTCAGTTCCATCCAGATTCATGGAATGATTTTTTGTTTGTTTCCCCAAGAATGACAGTTTAAAGTGACTCTATACTACATATACAACATGGGGATCCATCAGGGCAGAATACATGATTTCTGTGTCCATAAGAAAGAACTGAGAGTAAAACTATCCTGGGAAAGGAATTGGAGACTGTGCTATCATGACCTGTCCAGTCAATTTCAATTGATAACAAAGCCAGAATATAGTACCCGATGCACTGTTTGTGGGGGTTTTGTTACTCAGTTGTTTACCACTTCTCCCTGAGTCTCCCAGTGAATAATTAACTAGTATCCCAGTAATATATTTTTAAGGAACTGTGAGTATCATAGGTGAAGTTTAAACTATATATAATATCCTACTAAGACATTAAAGCAATATAATAGTAGACAATTGAAGAGTAAGTTAATACTATAAACCCACTATTGATTAAAATGGGCACACAAAGTCTATTTAACAATATTACATTGCCATTCATTATATAGACAGATATTAAGGGCCTATAAGCGCCTGGACCTACTAAGGATACAGCATTTTGGAGCACATATAGTAAGTCTAGAATCTGAGTTATTTATATAATTGTCAACATCCCATGTAGGTCTGATATGCACATTGTGCATTATAGAAAACGTATAAGCTGCAAGCTGTTTAGTTAAAGCTCTGTTAAAGGCCTGAATCTAACAACGGATCTCCCACTCAGTCCATGTGCTCAGCCTGAGTGACTGACTGCTTAAATTTAGTAGTAGCCTACAACCTGAAGTTAACAAGTTAATGTAAAACATTTGCAAGGTAATATGTTAATTCACTCTTTGATCCGCTGTCATAACCCAGTTTAATAAGTTGCAGTCCATTGACTATTAATTTGTTTCCAAATGGTGTGAACAGGAGGAACGGTTCCAAAATGCTTTACTTTGCCACTAATGCAAATCAAAGTTAGGCTATCTGTTTAATATGCATGATTGGTTGGTGTAATGTAATTAAAATCATACTATTTAAATTATCCTAACAGTGAAAAAATTAAACTTTAAATGTATTTCCAAAGTACACTTGCTTCTGCTGCTAAGAACAATTAATTTTAGAAACTAATTCATTTATTGGATTAAGCTTCACTGTTCTTTAAACACTGCAAGATTTATTGGACCTTTATTTCACCCTAATGGGACATGAGTTTGAAAGAGCATATTTGGAGATTGAATGTGTTGCACAGTTAGTTTTTTAGGTTACCCACAGATTTAAGTTTGAACCCGCTGAGGAACATTTATGATTAACAACAACAGCTATGTACATTCCCAACAGCTAAGAATAATTGCTTCTTAATAAGATAGGATAATGGCAATAGTCACTTTTATGAATCACACTGAGGCTTTTTCCTACATGGTTTGTCATTTAGCTCCATCATTCTGTCAGATGCCAAATATATTGTAGTGTATATATTTGGCTTCAGCTGACCCGTAGCTTTTCTTGGTCATAATGTAAACGCTGTAAACCACTCCACTGCACTACATCACACATAATATTTAAAGCAGCAGTTTCTGCTTATGAAACTGAAGATGTGACATTCTTGTGAGTAGCAAACTCTGCAAGCTCCGGCTACTGCATTTTGGCGAAGGTCCCCTTCAACTGCTCAGCGAAATGAGAGCTGTTTATAGCCAAGCAAGTCAAAAAAAACTAAAAATATCTGAAATCTCTCTCTCTGTGTGAGTCTCCCTCTCTCTGCCTCGTTCTCATACACACACCTCAAACCACCACAAGCATCCAAGGGTCATTAATTGCGTTTTCTTTTCAAATCCTCGTTTGTCACCGTAATTAACCGACGTTGATCAGCGAGGGCTCCCTTTAAATTGATTCCTTGTGTGATAAGAGATGTGTTAGGGGTTGGGGTTTTTTTTTTCTGTCACCGTGGCGTTATGGAAAAGATCCAAATGTGTAATTTGAAGAGCCTCTGTTTGAAGCCTTTGATCTCGACTGTTTTGCAGAGCCTTGGTTCATCATTTGCGACGTGTCGCTGGTGCCCTGTGTATTGCATAAGGAACTACTGTTGAGCGATAGGCCGTGTATGTTTGCTTATGAGAATGTGAAATTGTGTCATCTGCATAATTACCGTCAAAGAGCTCTCTACAAAACAGCCCTCAAGTCACTCGTGTATGATTGCCCTCTTTTTACAGCACCTAGGCTACAAATTAAATTGGCTCCAGCGCGCTCCCAACCTTCTTCCACAAGAATTAAGAATTTAAAAAACTAATTTAAAGTAGATGTAAGACATTAATAATAATAATAATAATAATAATAATAATAATAATAATAATAATAATAATAATAATAATAATAATAATAATAATAATAATAATAATAATATGTTTTGTGGCAACTAAATACAATTGCCAAAATTATTTTACTGTCTTCAGTTTTCTTGGTGTTTGCTGTGTTTTAGGCTATTTTGGCCTATTCTGATGTGTGTGTGTGTGTGTGTGTGTGTGTGTCTATACGGAAGTCAAGCTGAGGTTAGTTTACTGTTTACTGAGACTCCCTTTAGAAGAGAGGGGAGCGTCTTGATGCTTTTATGGCTACGCCAGTTTCCCGGGCTGGTGTGAAAGCGTCAAGTCAGTGCGTGGTGCGTTTGATTGGAGGCAATAAATCAGACACAGCCCTTGGCGTGGATGGAGTGGAGGGGTGGGGGGCAGGTCCGAGCCACATGGTCCCGAGGATGAGACGCGTGTCCATCCGGACTCGGAGCGCTGCTTAGCGGACACCAGCGGGCAGACACCACGCTGGACGCAGATTTATACTCTCAGTTGTAACGTTTTACGCGCAGCCAAGTTCCCCCTCTCTCTCTCTCTCTCTCTCTCTCTCTCCCTCTCTCCCTCTTCTCTTCTCTTTCTGTTCTCCCTCTGCAATGTGATGTTTGGACGTGCCCCCCCCCCCCCGCTTAAAGTTCTCTTTCTTCTTTACACTAATTATACTGCTGTGTATCTGAATGTCAAATACCATCTGCCTGGACCCCCTCGATTTGCAGGTCGATCGTATGTGTGTGGCTGTGTGTCTCTGTGTGTATGTATGTGTGCGTGCGTGCGTTTGCGCGCGCGCAGGAGAGCGTGCGTGTCTGTGTGTGTATGTGTGTGTGTGTGTGTGTGTGTGTGTGTGTGTGTTAAGTGTGAGCGTGCTATTGACTGCTATGTAGTGATTACCATTCCGGTCGGATGGCACCAGCAAGCCGCTGTAATTAATAACCCCATAATCCGGGTTGGGGTGGATGTCGGCGAAGAACACACACAGATTCAGGACAGAGTTTTACAGAAACAAGGCGTATCCTTATGGGTAGCTCTATATAAGAAATTATAGCTGCTATTATCCCTCCCAGACAATGATAACTATCTGCTTCAAAAGAAGATTAAAGGTTTATACAAGTTCAGAGTTCTTGGAAACCCGGGATCGCATTATAAAAACTAAACTGAGATTGATGAGATTTCATCTCGCTGTCAATAATGCATTAAGACTTATACCATATTCAGCTAAAGTGCGTGAAATAATAATTCAGCCTCTGCAGTTGTTTTGCAAACGATTAACAAAACAGATGCTGGTATAAAATCTGGTTGAAATGCGATTATTGTTGTCCCGTACACACTTGTATGTATTAATTCATGGAATTCCAATTCTGACTGCCTTGTTTTGTTTTAATCCGTATTATTTACAAGAAACATCAGGTTGCATCAACATTATCAAATGGCTTTCTTAAGGTGCAGTCTGTCCCGGAGCATCGTTTTGTTTTTTAGTGGATTAAGAGCCTTTATTTTAAATTATTGACTCAAGCTTTTATTTGAGCTATCTGTTTATTTACGCAGTATTATTATTATTTGTGGATTTATTATTATTGTTATTATCATTATCATTATTATTCTGATTGTTGTTAATAACGATAATTTGGATAAAATGTTTTCATTTATCTTTTGTTTTTCTTTCTTCTTTTTTTTTTTTAACTCTTTCTCATTGAAATCAGTGTTAGAATAAACATCTTCCCAGTCCAGTCCACTACAATGTTTATTGCTTATCATTGTTGGTACTTCCCACTTGGTCTTCATTAACAGTGCCACGCGCCCATCATCAGCTCCCTGTCTGAAGTCAGGTGGCCACGTGCGACCCGTCTGATGTCTCAAATTAAAGAATGAAATGACTCCGACTCGCCCTGCCACCGAGAGCCTGTAACACCCCGAAACCGGTGTAAGAAAACAGCCTGCATGCGGTGATGCAGCGATAAATAAAAAGGTGTGTGTAACCTGTGATCCGGGGGGGTCATGGCAAGGCATGACCACCGCGACAAACGCATTCATTATTAATTCTTTTCCGGTTGTTTTTTTTGTGTGCTTGTGATAGGCTGTACATTGTGATGTCTTGCGTCAGCATCCCTTTTAACCTTTTTTTTTTTTTATATATAAATAAATGTCAATTCAAAAAGGTGTTTGCACTGTTTTCCTTTAATACAAAGGGGAAGAAATTGGCTTTAAGTGGTCTTAAACTTAACCTTAACTTCCCGATTTGACTTCTCCTCCTGTAGGCGAGTGTCCAACTTGTCTTCCACAAAGAAAAGTTGCCTCTCTTGTGTATTAAAAGGAAACTGCACACCAAAAAAAAAAAAAAAAAGTTAATCAGTCACTGACACCAAAATGCTTACTGTTCTGCAAATGGCCCAAATTGTGAATTAAGGCAAAAAAA
>CM022485.1:25760947-25777070 GCA_011952105.1 Coreoperca whiteheadi
CCGCGACATTTAGGCCCCCGCGCTTTCATTCATTGGTTTGAAAAAACCCCCCCCCCCCCCCCCGACCCATCAAAATCAACTAGTTTTCAACACAAAATTCACGGAAACCCACGATGGGCTCTGATAATGGGCAGTTCAATTAATGCATTTTCGTCTCCATTGCCACAGTTTCAGAGAGATCTAGTGCCTTGGATGCAGAGGCAAAAGTTGTTAAAAACAGCTTTCCAGACAGTTCCAAG
Organism: Coreoperca whiteheadi; assembly: GCA_011952105.1. Classification (NCBI taxonomy): domain Eukaryota; kingdom Metazoa; phylum Chordata; class Actinopteri; order Centrarchiformes; family Sinipercidae; genus Coreoperca; species Coreoperca whiteheadi. The sequence continues at coordinate 25,761,187 of CM022485.1, forward strand.
ATAGCGAGGCTGTCAGTTAATGACATTTAGGAATTTTCTTTTCTTTTTGATGCCATATCACATGTTCTTTTTTTTTCTTTTTTTTTTAATTTCATTTTATTTACCCAAATTAGCTTTTATTCTAAGATTTGTTTTATCCCTGTGTGTGCGCGTGTGTTATGTCGTCAAGGCCTGTGTTACACTTACTTGTTTGGTCATGCAAATGAGCTCAATGCAAATTCACTACAGCCTCGTTTTTGAAAGGCAATTGTCACTTTTATATCACTTTGTGTTTTAGCTCTTCATGAGGCTATTATTAGTTGGGGTTTTATAGATCACTACATTTTTTTAAATTTTTTTGTTTGTTTTTTTTTTACCCCTGTGTATTTTAGGCCTCAGAACCAAGTACAAGCAGCGGTGGTTCTTTCGGCTCCCTCCTTTCCATAACCTCACACCCACCCTCTTTTGTCTTTTTCTTTTAATTTGAATATGGAATGTAAAATAAGAATAATACATCTCTGTATACTTACATTGTAAGCATGTCCTGTGTAAAACTGCTAATGTAATAATGTATGAACCTGTAGTCTGTGAGTTTCTTTTTCTTTTTCTTTTTTCTTTTTGTAAGTTCTGTGAGGATTTGATGTTCAAATGTTTTGTATATAAAGTTAAGAATATGTACATACTTGTGAACCAAATTGTACAAGAAAGTCTATATTTTGGCTAATAAATGAACTGCTGCAACTTTAAGAAATTGTGGGTTTTTGGCCGAGCTATTCTGACAGCTGCTTTTGATGGTGGCTGTTATTGTGCATTGCAGCTTGAACTGCATCACTTTGGTTTTTGTGTGTGTTAGTGGACAGCCTGGGGCACAGACTTCATCCTCCGTGGCAGTGATAAGTAAATATTCGAAAGGGATTTATCACACTTTTGTAGTGCAGGGACTTAAGGCTAATTAGCCAGCATTGCGGCATACATTTGGATATTAATGTTGTGGGATTATGCTTATAGAGGCGTAGCCGTCGCATTAAAATGAATAATTATTTCATTAAATTTCCTCTGAAACTGTGTCGTCTATGAAGAGACTTTAGGTAATAAATGACTGCTAGATGATCGCCGGTACTTGGTAATAGTGGTTCAGCTGATCTTAAAGATGGATTTTGGCTTTGCAGTGCAATTCCCAGATCTCATCATGCTCAATTTGTAATGCTTTTGCTCTTCGCATATATCATGCATTTTCTTCAACTGACGCTGCTCTTTGGTGTAATTGTAATATATCGTCGCTGTACAACCAATAATAACATCATTTATTTTGTTTGCCCGTGATGTGATCATTTGCATGTGTGAACCCTTATCAGAGGAAGTTTTATGTAAACTTAGTGTTGGAGCTCCCTCTACAGTCACTTGCAGTCGGCCGTGTTCTGGTGCACTGACACACATCCTGCTCATGTAGTCACATCGGGGGGTTTTTTTTGTTTGTCTTTTTTTGTCCCATTCCTAATTTATCCATGAGTTGTGATATAAAATTCGATAGTAATATTTTGCTCTTGCAAATCTGTCACAATATCGTGCCTTTTAATGTGTTTTCTAGCCTCGGTGTAGTGATTATGATGGTAAACGCAGTGCATGTGTCAAAACTAGTCAGTAGACAGGTTGTGAACGCTTCAAATAGCAAGCATAGATACATATATTTTTTTTTAAGATATGTAAAGATTTAATTTTGGTCCAAACGTCCAAAGACAATTTAATAAAAAAACAAAGGCATTTTCAGTTGCGGTCACAAGCATCTAACCATTGGGCATAAACACCATGCAAACATTCACCCAAAGGCACAAGCAAAGCAAAACTGCTAACATATAATAAGCAGATAAAACTGAGCTTTTTTTCCATTCGCTAACAGATGAAGCATTCAAACATATTTTACAGCTGCCATGCCGAATTTCAGGATGACAGGACTTCTCAATTACCCTTGATAGGGCATTCAGTCGTTTCACTTCCTTTCTTGAAACCAGGTTTCGATGAGATACAAGATTTTACAAAATATAGGTAAAAAGGGAAGAAAGAAAACAAAATCAGTAAAGAAACAATGCCGTGAATATTCCTTCATAATTCGCCGAGATTATAAAAATCTCCAGCCTTTAGAAGACTCACAGGAGACATGACAGTTTTAGTAATGACATTTTTTTTAAATTTATATCCATTTTACTGAACAGCAGAAAAAAAAAATATCCTTGTTTAAAACATTCAAAAATGTATTTTGGGAGACAAACGTCTATTTCCTAACTCACCCTACTGTAAACGAATAGCATCCCTTTTCGTTGACGTCCGAACGTTTTTTTTGTTGTTGTTGTTTTTCATTATTTATTCATTTCAATTCATTCCATTTATTATTTCATAATTTCAAGGACTTGGATTTATGATGGCATTTGTATTTAAAAAACAACAACAACAACAACAACAACAAAAAACCGCAAAAACGGAGACAGTCGCTCACACATTCCTCGACTAGACCCAGATGGTCAACGAGGACAATATGTCTGCCATTCAGGAGGAGCAAAGGCTGATGAAAAGCTGCTGATTCGCTCGAGCCGCATCCTCTCTAGGTTTAGGATATGTTTTAAACAAACCCCAGCTCAGCCGAGGGAGAAACTGCGCAGCCTTTTGGAGCTCCTCTCGCCATGTTGCCTTCCTGTCTAATCAATTATCTTCCTTGAGCGCCTCATCTAACCGCGCGCTGCATATTCATAAGTGGCACCAGCCAGCTGATTGATGTAATAGTTTGTTTGTAGTTGTTTTTTTCTTTTTTGCAGATTCTTGCCCACTTCCTTTTGTTAAAGGAAGAAGCCCTGAATGACCCGCATTGCACTGACACTGATGAGTCATAATTAGAAGGTAAAAAAAAAAAACAGTCACATCAAATAAGAAGGAATGGCTTCCAATCAATTATGTAATTGTAAATTTAACAGGCATCAGCTTGATACCATACCATGACATTCACTATAAATTAATTTTATAAAGATTTACGTCATTTAAAAAAATATTCTATAAGTGAAAGGTGGGCTGTAAGGGCAGCTAGCTGCATGTGAGCACACTGAACCTTATCATAAATAACAGTGCTTGTTTCCTCACTGTTCACAGGATGTTTGCTCCTGAGGGGCCCAGAGCAAGCCACCTCTTGATCGTGAGGCTTCAACTGAAATGCTACTGAAGGGCCAGTGATCGTGTCTAGAACTCAGGGCCTCTCCTCTGACCAGTGCATGAAATTAGCGATTAAAAAGCCTCTTGCAGAAACAACGTGATCATGCCTGCTTCTGTTGCCATACGTGTCCAACCTGTTCCCGGTTACGAAGAGCAAATGGAATGCATTAGCTAACACTTTGCTCTGCGCTGCACGGGGACCATTTCCAGTGGGGCATGGTGTGTCACTTGTTTTTCTTGCACGTTAAGTGGATGTCCTCCTGGCTAATGAGCAACAATCAACATTGACTCCTCATCGTATTTCTGAGGTCCATGCTGTGTTAAATACTCAGACTCTCCGGGGCACACTGTAGCCCTGTAGTACTCAACTGCCTAAAAAGCCTAATCTATTCAACACAAGACAGTAAGAAAAGTCAAGACGTTAAGATAGACTAAGATAGAATTATTATGAGCATACTTGCCACAGGCTTAAACATAGCTACAAAATAATCAAAATGTGACATCATGGATTTTTCATATTCAGATATCCAATTAAAAAGCAATATATTCTCACTTATGCTCACTGTCTTGTAATTATTAACAAATGAATCGATAGTTCTACAGTATTAAGAGGGTGGGAAAGCTTTTGACATAGTGCAAATAAATTGTACTTCATTTCCCATCTAATCACATTGCTGATGTTGTCCTGAGTGCTGCTGACTGCTGCTCCCCTTTGCCCTCAATACTCTGAGACAGGACTACATACAGCTACATGGGTGAAAAACGTAATGTGCTGTTAAACAGCCAGTGAGAAGGGGAAAAAATCTTAGAAAGATGGAATCATTAATAGGAAGCATTCATTGAAGCATTCATTGATCTGGGAGAAGGTGGATGGCAGTACCAGGCGACTGAAAGGGTCTGGCCAATGGAGCCATCAGACGTTCATGTGTGAATGGGGAGAAGCCATGGAGTAAATAAACACTAGAGCAGCCCATTGGAGAGGGCCAGAGGTGCCCTATGAAAGAGGAGGCCGCTGCAAATAAAGGGGGTCAGTCTTGTGTTTTCACCTCATCCACCCCTTCTGTCATTGAAGCCCCAGCACCACTGCTACCTCCTCCTCCTCCTACCCCCAGGCTGGACCGTTCTGACACACCCCCTCCTGCCACAGAGACAGTCAAATGTCATCTCCTTTGTGGACCTAGTCAGGCTTAGAAGCGGCCCACTGTCTTTGTGCGGTGGACTAATCCTTTTATGAGGCACTGTCGACCGCGCCCCCACCCAGCGCTTGCCCGGACCAAGAGAGGGGCTGCCCTTTAGCAACCACTCGGCCTGTGTGTTAGCTGACCGCAGGAGGAGCAAGTATCTGCTCTCGGGTACACAAGTCCCACGCACCACATACCTTCATACACAGGCTTATAGGCCACGGCACTCCACGGCAACTTGTTACAGCGGTTGCACTCCAGTGCTGAAAGAAGAGAAGGTGGAAAGCTCAATTTTACCCCTGCCAAAGATATGCGACTTCTGTGTCTTCTGCATGTTTTATGGCACATTCATTATTTAGAATGTAAGTGAAAGTGCAGCGGCAACATGTTAAAGAATAGCCAGGGAGAGAGGGGTTGTTGTGTTTCCCTGGGCTGAGCAAAGGACAAAAGGCCCAGAAGGAGTGACATTCTCTGGGGCCGGAGCAGGAGAGAGGGAGGGCACTGATTTCATGCCTTTTGTTGATGAAGGTTAGAGAGAGGAATTCTTTCACTGAATCCGAAAGGCAACAAGTGGGGAAAGGGGCGACGGGCCGACAGGCCAGAGGGAGAGGTGTTGGGGCTTTTGCCGTTCACCCAGCTGAAAGATTGTGCTTTTCTCAGACCCCTTCAGATCCTTCAGACAGGCCCGAGTTACAGGGCAATTATGGAAATGCAGCTTTGAAGCCAAGCATAGCCTTCTTCCAGTTCTTCCTCAGGACAAAGCAAAGGCAATACGGGCTTTTTATGCACCATCCTCTATAAAACATGTTTCACCCCCAATATGTGTATGTTCCTAACTTTTCTTCTCCAACTCACACAATATTGTAGTTAGTATTGAAATTTGTGAATATGTGTTTCAAATGAGTGTTAAAGAAAGTGATAGGAAACTTGTTTTGTTTTATTAGAGAAATATTATAGGGACAATTTTCACATGTTTTGGGGAAAAGCTGCATTCCCTCATCTCTTTACCGTGTCAATCTGCCTGTAAAGCATTTACCAAGGAGATGAGCACGGGGGTGGGTTTATAAAAAAAGCCTGCCCTCATAGCTGCTTCCAACAGCTGCGCACTTTTACCAGCCTGATGTCCCCTCTCCACTCACACGTCACTAACAGAGGCCCAGCAAACCATCAGCTCTGTGCTTTCTCAGCTTTGTACATTAGTCAGCAGTGTAGCACAGAATTTCGCCACCTTGTGTGAACTAATAAGACACATTTTCTCCGGCTTTTGAGAGGATCGCAAGAGAATGATGTCTCTACATCACCCGACACAGCACAGGCCTTGTACAACAGAGCCTTTACACTACGAGCATATCTGACAAATGCCAATACTCCGGCTTTCACTCATCACTGTTAATGAGAGGACATATTTTGGACGTTTCCAATATTTGTACAGACTTCATACATTATGAAGGCCCTTTTATTCACAGTACCAGGCTGAGAGGACAAGGGTGGGGTAGGGTGGGGGTGAATTCATGACTCTTCAGGATTGGCCGACTGGTGAAGGGAACTTAATAAATTCTTCCTCCTTGGAACACTGTCAAACAAGTCCTTTCTTACCTCTCCGATGAATACATTACCAGCGAGCTTGATTGATTAACCTCGCGAGAGGGTGAACCGATGAACCGACTCCCCCGGTGTGATTAATAGACTTTATTAAGAGAGTCCTCTCCTTTTTAATAATGGTAATGTAAAGGAAGGCGTTGTGGGGGTGGGGGGTGCGCAGGAAGTCTAACGATGATCACTGGTGCTGTCCCTTTCTTTGATCCACATCCCCTTTAGTTTGAGTTCATTTTCACAACCTCCAACTGGCTATATCCATCACCTTCCTATCAGTGCCACACATCGCAGATATGAGGTCCCTTTTATATACTGTTTGCACTTTTTTTGCCTGCATACTGCCAGTATGAAACTCTTTAAAACGTCTCTCCTGGGTAATATGAGACGCAGGATTGATTTGGATTCCTACTCACAGTTTACAGCTAAATGAAATTGAGTCAGTATCCATGAAACATCTTTAATAGGCCTTAGGTCAGAAATTAAGGGATGACCGTATAACTCTGCACCCGATGCTTGCCTTGTGATAGAGCAATGTATGTGACAGTATACATCTATTCTTCTAAAAGCATGTGTATCTCTACTTTATACTTTCTATCTCTATATGTATTTTTTATATTCAAATTGAATTAAAAAAACAGCTCTCTTCATCAGGTTTTGCTTATCTTTCTCCTAGTTTTATATACAGTATCATAATCATTCTAAAGTCTAGGGGCACTATGACACTTGACCTCCTTAGGCGTGGTTGCTTGTGAAGTTATTGATTTAGGAATTGAGGGGCACTCAGGTTTGTACTAAGTTGCTGTAGATGAGACATTTAACTATAAATGCATGTAAAATATATAAAAATATCCAGTACATGTATATTCCTGAGTGCATGTATGTTTGGGTACGTAAGTCAAGCTTCCATGTGGTGGGTATGTGTATCCAGACAGCTCGCTGGCTAATCATTGTTCTTGAGAGCTAGCGTGGTGTTAGGTTGGGGGTAAACCATGTACAGGAAATTGTTTAGCCACCCAGAGCTGAGCCTGCTTATCAGCACTACACAGGAACAATAGAGACTTTACTAGCACTGGACACAGCAGCTCCGACTTATCATCATGCTGTATTTTGCAATACACCACCACAAGAGATTTTTTTCAAACACGGATACCACAGATAGGGCTATTCACGTCCCAGTGCATTACTGCATGACCCAGACAGGTTCTGTTTGCTTTGCTGCTACAAACCAGACACGCACACACAACCATATATGACATCACCAGACAAGTCAAGCGCTGCTCACTGCTGCTGTAAACCTGAGAGCAAGGTCGATAACAGCAGGTGAGAGGGCTTCGCTGTGTAATGATGATGCCTACCAGTGTCTAAGTTGTAAACCCTGCTATTGATTCTCTTCAGTTCAGCCAATAGTCTCCACAATCTTCCATGCCTGAAAGTCTGCAGTAATGTGTCTGCATAGAATCCAACATCCGCCATTAATGAATACTGACAAGCAGCTCAACCTTTGTATTTTTATTTTGATTTAACCAGGTTAGTCCCACTGAGAGCACAGATCCTGTTTCCAAGGAAGACCTGGCCAAGACCGCAGCAGCCCTTTTGGCTACAGTAATTTACAGTAAATTCAATGACAATAAACACATTTTATATGAGAAAAAAATAGAAGAGAAAGTGGAGGAACATGATAGAGAATCAGAGATAGAGCACAGACTAAGAAAGGTGCAGTGCTTAAACAGTAAATATATGTCTATACAAAGTGTTTAACACAGGTTTTAGAAGTTGTATAAATAATGGATTTGCCAGTCTTTCATGCAGGATGAGGCTGCATGGCATGCTTCCTCATACTCTATGGGGAGTTTGAAAGTATATATGCTTAAGCCAGAGGAAAAGAGGAGGCAGAGAATGTACTCCATTCTTCTCAACTTTTCTTTGTGCTTAGATAAACTTGTTGTCAGGCACATTGTCAGCCACTCCAGCGTGACACCTCACAGTCAGATAATGGCATTGCCATGCAAATGAGAGATGGTGAGAGCTATACCACCAGTGTGTGTGTGTATGTGCATGTGTGTGCATTCATGCATGCATCTGTTTTGTTAGTGTTTATTAGAGAATGAAAGGGTGGGCGACACAGTGATTCAGCGGTGGCATGAGGATAGATTGGTGCCTTGTCTATAATAAGGAAACTAAATGCATGCTGAAGGAGGATTGTTGAGCCAAATTCTGTTCTCAGTCTACTCTCTCTCATCTACTCCTGGGAAATCTCCCTCATCGAGTCAAGGCAAGTTGCCTTAAGACATCACAGAGAAAAATGAAAGATGACAGTTTGTCAAAACCGGAGGCACCTAAATTTCCAAGTAGAATAAATAAACAATAACTTGTCCTCATGTGACTGCAAGAGTTTAGATTATAGAGTCAGACAAGACAAGTTACACCTTTACAAGAAAACAGGACGTCATGTACAGTGTAAAGGGACAGTGAAAACATGCTGTGGACACCAAACACTATGTTAGTAATTTAACATACACCACATATTTACAGCACGTCCTTTTTTTTTTTTTACCAGGTTAGAAGGAGCAAGTCACTGACATGTGTGGTCACGGAGGGATAATTCTTGGTATCTTGAGTTAATAATTACCAATTACAAGACCTCCTCAAGCAATTGTTCCACCATCCAGAAAAGACTTAATCTAGACAATATAAAGTAAAATGGTCTACCCGTCTCCTGTCAGAGACTGGACAGGAAGTAGGAAGCAGGTTCTTGTGAGACACAGGGTAGAAAGTGCCTGAACAAGCCAAGCGTTCAGTATGAATGCTTCCTGCCATCTCCAGCTGTGTAGGCTCTCTAGGTTTTGTCCCATATAGGCGACTGGGCACAATGAAGTGGCGCTCTCACAAACAGAGAGGGGTGGGCACTGTGTCAGAAGGGCCAATACAGCCCGCCCCCCTTCTGTTGTCATGCTAAGACAGCAGCGCTCACTGGAACTGTACCCCTATTCACACATCCGCCTCAAACCGACGCTCACCCAGGGACAAACATGGCAGTCACGTTCAGTTTCTTCCTACTAATGTCCATGCTTCCTCTCAAAGTCAAAACGCATGCAATTCTTGACGAAAACAACTTTTCTCCCTCAGATCTGGGAATACGCTCAGTTAGCTGATGACTTTGTGGGCAAGGAGTGTGGACCTCGAGCTCCCGTGGGCCTCATCACTGAGAAGCACAGACTTAATGTGTAAAAGACCATGAGAACAGGCATGTCTAATGTCATTTTACAGGTAGATAGAGCGGGAGATTGGGGAGTAATTGGAAGTAATAACAGATAGCTCTCTTTCATTCCCACAGGACTTCTCTCCTCCTATGCGCCCAAATTCCCAGAAGACTCCTCGGCATATTTGCTGTCGCACAAAAGAAATATACAGCGGATGAACTGTGACCTTTGCTCCCCTTCCCTGAAGGTCACCTGTCCACTTTACATACACAGATGAGGGCCTCTTTTCCGGAAATGATAAGACAAACAGCAGAGAAGAGGTAAGGTCAGCAAGTTAAACCAACAGCTAGAATGACAGTTAATTGGCCGGAGGGTAGTGTAACTGTCATCCATTTCCCCAGGGCTGACTTGGGAAGACTCCCCCCGGCTGCCTCCACTCGCTCTCCAGAGACCTCCACTCCGCACGAGAACACTCACTTATCAGCTGTCTCCCACAGGTTCAACCAGTGGACATTGGCGCTGGGGGAAACAAAATGATTATATTCCCTCCGATTTGATTATTACTTCATCATTATTGTTTATATTGTGGTAATACACAATAAAGACTGTGACAAGTGAGGAGATGAAATGTCATAGTGAATTACAGGCATATGCAGAAGCTGGCGGCAAATCAGCTGGCAGAGCTAAAAGGTCTTTCTTGCTAATTGCTCATATCCTACCAGCAGTGAGAGGCGTCCAGCCACTGTGCAATAGGCTGGCTGACTGAGAGCAGACAGATAAGACTATGTGTATGGATGATTCGACCCATGCTTTAATGACTTGTTTAGTCCTGTGTGTCAGAAGCAGTGACACATAGAGGTTGGCATGGAAGCTCTTGGGCCTTCTGTGCATCTGTGTGTGTGTGCAAAGGCAGGGGCAGAAAAGGGTAAATAACTCCCTGCACAGCACTTTGAAAACCTGTGTGTATGTGTGTGGATGCAAGTGGGTGTGTGCAGGAGGAGACCACATGCATGAATAAGGAGGAGTGATGGTTTTAGCAGAATCTGTCTGCCTGATTTCGCAGGGCCAGGGTTTGGGGTGTGAAAGGCGAGAGAGAGTGTGTGCGTGTGGGAGATAATAGGCCTTTCTCCACGCCACTCAGCGTTCCGCTGGCACACAGCTGGCACACAGCTGGCCATCCAACTAGACTGTCCCAGCCCCTTTTACCCCTTCTGCACCCCCCCCCCCCACCACCCCACCACACCACACACACGCACACACACACACACACACAGAATGCCAGACATGCAGGGTAAGGGAATACGAGGGGAAGAGGGTTAAGACAGAGAAAAAAAACATTAGTGTTAATGGGGAGGAGGAAGGAGGAAGTTATGATGGGGCCCACCGCTCCCAAGATCCATCTGGGGCTTGGCAGGAGGGGATCCGTCAGTGACAGACAGGTGTTCCTCAGCAGCCACACTAATCCCTATCCAGCCCCTCTGCTTCAAGGCCTGCAGGGTCCAACTCTACGCTTCCACTGCTCCCCATGATAGAGCTGCTACTCTTTATGTCCCTACTCACTTATTTCCCTAGTCACTTTAACTGTCAGGTACAAGGTACAAAGAAAAATATTGTATCGATGGAACACTACACATGGAAGACAGACATATTATCATGTCTTACACTCCCTGATTTTGCTGTAATGGCCAACTGAACACAATTTACTGTTGGGCACCAACAATGAGCTGGGGGGAAATTTGAGTCTAAAACAAAATCCGAGAGTGCTTTTAACTTATTTCACAAATGTATTTATTTGCTTGCTCTTACAATGGGATACAGGTTGTCAAGAAACTACATTCAAACAAAATATACAAAGAAGGCACACAGAAGAAATCATTAGAGATGACAGTTGACAGATCAGGCCAGGCACACAGATTATAGTAGGTGATTAAATATCATGTATCTGCCATTGTCAAATAAATGATTAATGACAGATTCACATCAATAACTTTAATACATCTCAATAATGTTTTGCAACTCTCTATTGAGAACTGATAACCCTAACAGTTTCAGCCTATTACATTATGAGTCATAAAGTCTTTTACATTGTTTTTTGTCAACACCTGGTGATGGGTGGAGCTTTCCTGGGAAACATCCTCAGGTGTAAAAAGGTGATGTGTTTGAGGTTTCCAGCATTAGCAACATCAAGTTTGCTGTAGGTTACCAGCAACATGGCTAAACAGAGCAAAACACAGAGGTACCTACAGAAATGGAACCTTCCTTATCATAAAAAAGACATCAAAGCGCTGGAAACATGGCTTGAAAACAAGTACAAAAACAAAGTAAGAAACAAAGGTTTACATTTAAGTCTCAGGCACATTTCTGCTTGTGTACATTCAGACCTTTCTAACGTTGCCTCATAAATGAGTCGGACGTTTGGTGTAAAACAGCCTAATTTTCTTCCCTTTATAAAGGCTACAATATAAACTGTAGATGCCAGAATGGGAAAAGACATTGTTTTCATCTAAAATTGTGGAGGTATTTCCTATCTTTGAATGCCGGTGGAGAGGAAACAGGTTGGAGTGTGTGAAAAAAGATTCTCAGATGTCCCTCTCTCATCACTAAACTCATTTATGGTGCATGCAAGGGGCATAAAACAGGCCAGCTTGTCCATCTAGTGTCTTTGGCAATTGCAAGGTAAAATGCAGAGCAGAAAATATCTGGTTCCATCGATCACTGAAAAGTAGTGGGGTTCAGAAAACACTCAGCATTCAACAATAAAACCTTTTTAGGGAGCGTCTATTACAAAGTGCAAAGGGAACAAATAAATCACAGTTGTGAGCTACAATGCCACTGTGCATATATTCATTGAATTGCATGTAGGTGTGTAATGTACAGCAATGGTCTACACACTGGTATTCTAATAATACAGGGGGTCATGCCTATTAGCACCTTTTTTAACTACAGGTTAGCAGACAACTGAGGAATTACAGAGTTTTGCACAGGTGCACTGTGCACTGTGCTATCATTAGTATGCAAGATACTTCAAATTGCATCTCTGCATTTGCATACAAAAGGTGTCTCCTTTCTGTTTTTGTCATTGGGCAAAGTAGATGAACCACATGATGGTGAGGTTGTGTGTTGGGAGTGATGTAGATAAGGAGTATGCTCTGTTGAGGACAGCAAAGCACATCCAGATGACTGGGACACAACAGTGTTACACAACATAACCCTGAGAGACATGAGCAGCACAGTTTACACAGGGCTATAATCTAAAATGAGATGACTCCATGCAGAGCTACAAATTAAATAAAGCCAAAATCTGGATTCCATTATCATGTCTCCCAATGCCTACATTTCTGTAACATTTAAATGGCAAAATAAATACGAGCGTTGCCGTATCAAACAAAGCTCTAACCAGTATTTGTTTTGTGGGAATGCTCTGAGAAATGAAAAGCTAGCATGGTAAACACAGCCTTTTCTGCCTAAAATTTGTGAGTGGCACCAAATGTTTCTGGGTGTAGTAATTGCTGGCAGATTTGTAGATGTGTGTTTTAATTAGCCTCGACAGGCTGCTGATGGCATTACACAAGTTGTTCCCGTCAAACAGGCCCCAGAGATGGAAACCCAACAGAGATCAACCATGTGGACACGGTACACTGAAGCAGAATTAGCCCCAAGTTAATGCTAATAACCAACACCTATAGATGAACACCACACACCTGAACAGCTGCCCAAAAGTGTTGTCAGTGAGGTAATTATTAAAGGTTCTGCTTCAAACTATATACAGCTTTTAAGAATAACAATAAAAGTTGATCTAAAAGCAACAGTTCTCAAATCTTTCCCTAATTTAAAAGATCAAATGTTCAACAACTTTTTTACCTTTCACTCACCTTTCTTCATTACAAGTGACTTGGAACGATCTTCCCTAAAAAGGACCAAAATCATCTCTACAGGCCTTTGAAATTATAGATCATAATAGACCTCTGTTATCCGAACACAAATCTCAAGAGCTGCTTGCCTTGCGCACACACACATTCAACATTAGCGTTATCACTCCTTATAATCCGCAAGCACATTTAGGCCCTGTATCCTCCCACTGACTCCCCTTGCACCTCATCTACCCCGCGCTAACACAAACCTCCTCTTATGTGGCTTCCCCTTTCCCCCAGCACAGGATCCACATCACTGAGACTGCAGCTGCCATGGAGGGCCTTTTTCCACTTCTCCAGCCACGTTCGGCCAAGATTTATTCGACTCTTCAACCAAAATGTAATTTTCACCATGTTGGTTTTTGAGAGTGAGGGGAGTGGGGAAGGGTTTTTTTTTTGGTGCTTTGAGAGTCATGTCTACTCAGCTGGGGTAGTGGGACAGCTCGCTCCAACACCAATACCCCAAACCCACAGAGACAGCTAAGTGATTTATTGGCCTCTTTTTATTGAGAGGGCGAGAGAGAGAATGAGAGAGAAACATAAGTAAGAATAACAGTGTAATTGAGCCCGTCTGCAATGTTGCACAGCACAAAGGTAACACAGGTGGAGGTATTTAAATGAGTTTACATTTTATGGCAAATTAAAGGAAAGAACTTTCGTTGTCTAACAGGATTTCCTGCAGCTTATCAAAACATGTCCTTTAATTTCTTTGATCGAGTTATTTGCTTGGTTGTTATGGCTTCATTAAACCACTTTGTCAGATCATGATGGATTCCTCTCCCACTTTAATGCTACTGCCATACTGGACTTAATATATCTCCGGGAAAAAGTATGATACTTTTGTCTTATCATGATATTATTATTTAAACAACTCTGGGAAGGATTTAGACTTTTACATTAATCCAAGTTTTAAAATGCTACCCAGAGACAAACTTTGTAGCCTAATCTTGGCACATTCCCACACCAGATAATGGTTTCCATGAGCAGGGCCGTGGTGTAAGAGACAGATACTCTGAATTCGGCTGTAGAAAAGAACAGTCTTCACCATTGTAGGGTGAGTAAATGTACCTTATAAAACCCAGGAAATTACATGTAATAGAAGTGATGTACCATTCTGTGGTTGCACTCAGGAGACACACAGACTTCAAGGAGACAGCTCAAAGAGATCACAGCCAGTGAATCATAACATTTCAAAGAAAGGCAGGATAGACAGATGCAGAAAGAAAGAAAGAGATGGAAAGAGATGGGGAGAGACAGCACGGGACAGACAGAGTGAATGACAATTGGCAAACTAGATAGAGAGATGGGAGAAAGGGGTTGACACAGAAGCTAACGGAAGGCGAGAGGGCCGAGATAAAAATCACACACTGAATCCCATTCCCTTTGCCAAGACAGATGTGTATAGTGAATAAATAATGAAGGGTAACAGTTTCACAACATCATGTTATTGCCAGTTCTAAACCGGGGCTCTGACTGCTCCTGCCTGTTCTCTGGCTATGACTCAGACCGCCCTCTGCCCCAGGGGAACCTTCCAGACCCGTCACTTCACGTCTCCACGAAAATCAAGCCCAAAGGATAGGCCTGGCAAACACATGGGGATGTGTGACTCTTGGTGGCTGAGTTACGTGTGTCACACTACTCTGAGAAGTTGTGTCCCTCCCTCATGATTGACCAGGCTAAATATACACACCTCGGTAAGCCCTTACACACTGTTTCCTCTCTTGGCGAGCAGCAATGTTATGTTGCTGGATTTGAGTAGTGAGAACTCTGCATCTTAGCTTAGCATATTTGAGCTCAGTTTAGGTTTAGCATGATCATGTGTATGAGGGTAAGGGAGGGTAAGTGCCCTGGTCATTCAAAGTGAGGTTTGATATGTGAAATAATGATTTGCTACTATTCAGTTTTAGAATGGTTGTTTGTCTATGTGCCAGCCCTGCGATGAGTCCAGGGTGTACCCCGCCTAAGGCCCGAAGTCACTGGGATAGGCTCACCCGCAACCCCTAACGGGAACAAGCGGTAGAAAATGACTGACTGACTGACTATTCAGTTTTAAGTATTTAGTCATCATTAACTCTGTTGTAGACCGTGCCTTGCTTCATAATACATATTATATATACATATTTGAATACGTTAAAACATTTAAATACAACTAGTTGTATTTACAGTACACTTGCATTTTTGCTTTCTATAATCACTTGGTAATATACATTATCAACATGTCATACTCAAGTTACTGATACCATCTACATAATAGTATGTATATTTTGTCTATATTTTTATATTTATTAACTGAATTTGGAAACAAATCCACTATAGCGACAACTTAATGTATGACAAGCCAAGCTGTGGCCATTGTTGCTAGAAGTATTACTGTCATAACAATAAAGGAAGATGTAAAATACTTTTTCAGATTTTGCCATTTATGAAAGAGCATCTAAGGCCTAATCCAAAGCTTTGGCCTAATTTACCCAGTTTTGCTGTCAACACCACTTCAACAAACTTCAGCAGTGTTATTGTGAGAGGGAGCATTTAAGTAACCCTAAGTGCACTGTACATCCCCTTAAAGTTAGTGGAATGACTCAGAAACTTGCCCCTGTGCAGTATACCTCTAAGAAAGGTTAAAGTGACTTGAAAGCTTACACACATACCGACAGAAATGCACACACAAACACAATTACATTCACACACACAACCACACAAACATACACATACACTCACTCCTAGACTGCTCTCCGTCTTCTTATTTGTGCAAACGTAATCAAATGATTTTCTGAATAGCAATAAAGCAGTCTTTATTTTGCTTGGCTGGGCATCCCCCCCCC
>CM022485.1:25777095-25838091 GCA_011952105.1 Coreoperca whiteheadi
CACATCGCCCACCCCCCTCCCCCGCCCCCTGCCCCCCCTACCCCCCCCCCCGCGCCCCCGCCCCACGCCCCCCCCCCTCGCCGCCTCCTCTCCCCCTCCGCCCCCCCCACCCTCCAAACGCACCACAGCAGGATCAGTTTTCCCCCCAGAATCCCACTGAAGCGCTGCCATGTCGGCTGGAGACAATCAGCTGAAATGCGCCTTAGATATTCCTGCTCCTTTTCAAAAGCCCCAAATTCAATTTATGGACACATTTATTACCATGTCTGTCAGTGACTAAAAGGGAGTTTCATAATCAGGAGCACACATCTGATCTGGTCACAGCAGGCTGCCTCGCTTGGCCAATATGTGCTCTATTACACGGTCAGAGCCAGCCGATCCACAGAGGAAAAGGAAAACATGAGCAAACAAAAGACTAGGTAGTTAGACATGGGATGGGGGCCCTCAGATGTAGCATATAAAAAAAGCTGATCTGATTTAGGAGTGGGGCCATAGGGAGAAAATCCTTTAACTCAGTACCAGAGCAGGGGCCTTGACCATGTGATGAGGGATCGCATCGCACCCTCCCAAAACTACATAGTATTCCCATAGCACACTTCCACTTTCTGATGCTATTGAAAACATAAATGGGATGTTTTTGTTGTCTAATGATGTTTCTGTCAGTCTCTAAGTAGCAGAGGGCTTGAAAACCTAAAGGGCTTCTTTGAAAGATTGAACAAGTTTTCGCCATGTTGCGGTCTTGTCTCTTACACCAATAGTTTCCATTGTTTATCATATTTTTTCAAAGTTGCCAAAAACTACATGAAATCCACTTTTAAACTCCAATAAAGTGGACAGAGAGTGGCTTGTTAGGGCCAGCTATAACAACATTGAGGCCTGAACGATTTACTATCCCTGCTCTGCTTGTGAAACATAGATTCTAATGAGCGCTCTGCAAGCAGCGCGTCACTCAACTCTGGAACACGGGGGCATGGACTGGACCAAGACCCAGTGATTGAGGGTTTTGGTCTGCTGTGGTGTGTGTGTATGAGACACACGCACCACAGACCGCAGACTCCAATCAGTGGTTCTTGCTCCAGTGGTTGGACAGAGTGTCAGTGATGTCTGAGAGCCACTGTTCACACATGTTTGTGTCCAGGCAGGCTGAATACCCCTGGAGAGATGCACACCTCAGGCCCGGGCCATAAATCAATACTTACTCACAAAGCTTCGCCTAAACTCTTGCCAGTGCCCACTGCAGTAAAAACAAGAAAAAAGTGGGATAAGCTCCCCCTAGAGGCCAAAACTAGAGGGTGATTCAGTTAAGGAAGCGAAGCGTGTCCTTCATTAGCTGAAAGATCACATTTTACCACAGGAGCAACACATTTACTGGTGCAGAGGGCTCTGTAAAATCTCAACGAAAAAGATTCTCTGTTTGCCTTCCAGGGTAATTAGGGAGGCGATCATCTGACACTCACTCAGGTAATGTCCTGGAGTGGAGCCAGAACCAGATTTCATCATGGTCAGCCTGACTGCAGCACCCTTGGAAAATATGTGCAGAAACTGAAAACCACATTTCCAAAATTGCCTGCTTGTCCCCTGTGTTGGTTTTGGATGAGGTCTCTAGGCTGGAGCTTAGGGGTTCCTGGAGCCTGTGCCAGGATCCTTAAAAACTAGTAACTGATATCTCCTTTTTTCCCCCCGCACAGCCTGAAATGCTCTATTATTAAAATGGGAGCAAATCACACCGGAATGTTTTACATGTTTACTAGGTGTATGTCAAGGTGAGAGACAACACTAGTGAATTATGGGTTGGATTTGGACCTAGGGAATTGGGGCTAGGGGCAGGCTGAATGAAATAGACTGGGGAGATATTACTGAAGATGACAGTTCTGACTGCCAGGATCTAAATCTACCCCCCCCCCCCCCAGCATGTTGCACCGAAACGACAGTGCCCCCTACAGTTAAACCCCACACATGTCAAACTTGATTGGCCTTAATATTAAATGCCAGAATGATAAATAAAACAGTATCAAGAGTCCTGCTGTGGGGAGTTTAGTATGAAAGATCAATGAGTGGCCTGTCTACAGGGAGTAGGCTAAAAGCATCCGTGCCATCTGCGGAAGCAGTGGGTTGACATGGCACACTAATCTCTTCTGGTTTGTGTGTTTGGGGTCCAGGACGTCCAACAGGCTCAGTGACAGCTGCGCGTAGAAGCAAATCTGAACCATGCTTGCGAACAGAGCAACTGCAAACTGATGACAAATGCTTTGTTTGGGGAAAAGGTTTTTTTCTTCTTTTGCCTGTTTTAGTGGGATCACAAGTCTGGATGTACTAATGGGAGAAAAAGAGCACCAATTAGGGATGTAGACCACGCTGGCCTCAGTTATTTCCAAACCACTTAAAATGTGTAATAAATGATCAAATGAGACAACTCTTTTTTAAGCTCACAGTCAGATTTTGTTTTCCTCAAAAGCACATTGGCTCTAATAACAGAGCGGGCCTTTGATTCAGCTTTCAGTAACAGGCAAGTGGGTTGCAGACACAAAACTTTCTGCTGCTCGTGGTGGTTAATCAGAGAGTTGGAGGCATGTGGGTGGATCCCCCTCCTTGGCTTGAGGCTGCTGTTTGGTGTGAGGTGGGTAGATGCTTGTAGAGGGATCACCTTGATCCCTGAAACGGCTCACTTCAATGGTTTGTGTCTCAAACTAGGACTCTAGAATTTGCTCAGTTTGTGACTGAGAGACATGAAGTAGAGATCACTTAACTAATGGTATGAAAAAGTCACTCATCCATCACTGCACTGGGGCTACATGCATTTGGTTATGGCAAATTCCAAGAGTACACTGCTACTGAGGGCACCTCATGCAGAAAAGTGCATAGAGGAGAAGGGATAAGAAAACATGTGTCTTATGTCAAGGCTTGAGCCAAATCTCTGTGCATTAGGATCACAAACAGTGTTTACTTCTTTCCCTATGTCTTAATGTAATTTGGTACTTTGATCACAGCCAAACATGGGAAGTGGACCACTTATATTATCCATTGGCTTTATGACTGAAAAAAATCCTCCCTGTGTCAACACTATGTTGGGCTCTGATAACAGCTCATCCAGCAGGACCATCTCCTACCATTCCCTCAAGAAATCACCATCAGTTCCACGCCTGACTTTCAAATGCTGTGACCGAGTTCTAGGAACACTACAGCAACAGAGGGGCACATGGAGGACAGTCTGGAAATGCAGGAAGGATGGGAGTGAAAGGTAAAGGTGGAAACACTGAAGAAAGTACATTCATAGAAGAATAAAACAAAGGTTTCTCACCATGGCGCTTATCCTATTTATTTTTCTAGAATGTAGCTGTTACACAATGTTTCTACAGTGAAGTCCACTAAAGGCCTCTGCAAGTTTCTTGACCCGGTCTTTGCACGCTCACATGATCAATTGGTGCTGGTGCGTGCTGCTCCTTTTTAATAATTGGCTTCTGCTTTTTGTGACCATCACTTGTAATCAGCTGGCGGTCACACAGAACAGTATTCTTTTGTCTAGAGAAAAAAAAATCTTTATTTGTTTTATTTAAATGGCACCAAAGGATCAGCATTGTATAAAGGATTTCACGTTAATACAGTTTTACGTTGACTTTGCGGTTAGCGTTTCGGTCTGCTTGCTGTAGATTTGACCACAGTGCAAACTTAAGTGCCTAAGTGCAATTCTACTTCTCGCACATACGAAAGCATGAGTATGTGCACATCAATGGTTGCAAACAGTGTGCACATGGTCACAGAGGAGATGGCGTGTGGATTGGCTTGTCCTGCAGTCCAGCCTGGTACTAACTGGTAAGGAAGGTAAAATCCATGTGCTAATGGTGCTTTGAGGTTATTGGAATGATAGTAAAGAAATGTGATTTTGTTCTAATCTCTTTACGAGGTCCCATTGAGATTTATTATATCCTCAAGGACCACCCTCTTAACTCCAACCTCCACACACCACACCCCCACTCCTCAGTCCTCATGGCATCCATCCTGAGGAGAAGCACATGGTTCTACTTTCTCCCCTCTAGATCAGCCAATTCATGTATGTGTTTCCAAACAGAACGTCACCACCGCAGATCACTTTACAGGGATCACAGGGACATCTGTTAGGAAAATGGAATAACAAAACTGAACCAGGTTTTTACATGTTCGCTGGAATTCAATTAAAATCTGATTAGTGGGAGTATTAGGGGGACAGCTTGGTCCACTATTGCACGTTTGGTTGCCACTATCCCCTGGCCTGGTCAGGTTACTGTGGGAATTACCCCTAACAGGATGACCTCTGACCTCTGACAGGTGCCTGTGGGAAGGATGGGACAGTGTTCATGTCACCATACCAAGTAGGATTCCTAGGCCACATTGCAGACAGGGGTCTCCCCATGCCATTTCAGAGGACATTCCCACTTTGTAATCACGCGAGCATGCACATCCCAAATACTCAAGAATAATGGATTGCATGTTCTGGGATCACAATAACCTGATTAGAAATATCAGTTATTCAAATGTAAACTACATTCTAATCACATCTGTCACAGTTTGCAAATACTAACACATTTAAAAATATCTCAAACTCCAAACTGAAATGAAAAAAAGCTTATAACAAATGCAGTTCGCAACTTTGTTCGCTTCTCACTCATAAGCAAGTGCAAATTAAATAATGATTTTAAATATAACATACAAAATAAGGCGGAATCTACATCGGTAGAATATACCCTTTTGTGCATAACATCCACTGGAGTGGACAGATGTATTTTCAGTCACAGAACAAACTGTACAAGAAAAGTATCACTAAAATTACTTAACATTATATATATTGAAAAATAGTTTTTTATTACCTGGTTTTCTGAGAATAAAAGGATTTGTTCCTGAGGTACTTGGAGCATCTCCTCTTCCCTCTGCTATTTTGAATATGATGCAATATCTCAAAATGACAAAGAGATACAATGATAATAATCAAATGGAATTATATGGGGGTCCGCCACTTGGTGGTTGAGACATGCTTCTAAAACTTAAATGGTTAAAATGGCTTCCAAATATCTGTCCACTGTAGTGGATGTCATGCAGGAATGTCAACACTAATTTGGACCAGATGACAATTTGAAAACGATCTTTCCAACGTGTCTGACATGTAGGGCATATGAGGTGCAAACAACACATCAATGTCCTAATCCTGTGAAAAAGAAATGTCATTTATTGATCCTTAACATTTTGGAATCATCATGCCTGCAAATGTGTGCATACTAACTGTAACCATTTACATAATGGCATTCCAGCAAACTGGAGTCCAGCAGAGTTTACACATGTGGAAAAGCTCAAGATCAAATTGCAAATGTCATCATATGTTTTGGTGAACACAAAACAGTATGTATGGTTAGCAGTTTGAAAAAAAAAAGTGCTTTGATTGTTATATTCTCCATTACCAGAGTAAAAAGAGCCCACTCTGCTCTTACTTGTTCATCACAGAAAATCCGTTATATTTCCCAGCCCAGAGTGATGGTGTAGAAACAGGAGCATTTAAAGAAAAAAAAGACAAAACAAGAAAACAAAAATCCCCAGCTGCTTCCATTCTGCACTGTTTACCATGGTTTGCCCAACCAGACTAAATAGGGCTGTGTTTGTCTTCACCATGCACTACACAGCCGTTCCAACCCCAAGACCTCTACTTAGGCAGTGTGTGGAATAAACAGCTTTCCTCTGAGGGCCTGAGAGTGGAACCGGTGGTGGATTCGTGAGGCGATGGAAGAGGTGAGTGGAGGTCTTATTGGATGAGCCGTTATCACAGTCCAACACAGCACAGATGCTGGAACACTTCTTGTTTTTATTTATATATATATATATTGTATGTCTTCTGTTGCTACATCATTGTATAATCAGAGTGGTCTACTTTCCATGCCTGGCTGAGTTCACATTACAAAATTATGTAAAGACATAGGGAGAGAAGTAGACACTGTTTTTGATCCTAATACACAGAGATTTGGTTCAAGCCTTGAGGTAGGACATACGTGGGAGCGTTTCCAAACAGCATCAGCACCACCAGCTCTTAGCTGAGGCCATTTGTTGCGGAGTATGGCTCTGAATACCGTGGTGAGAGAGGGAGCTGCAGAAATGTAGAAAAACAAAGTCAATCTGTTCTTTCCAGCAGTTTGGAAATGCTTCTGAAGGGCGGTAGATACGCTGTGGCAAATTCACTGGAGTGAAATTCCCTCATTTAGGGATCATGACCTGTTCTCACAAGTGCATTATCTCTGGAAGAAAGCCTCTGTGCTGCAGAATCAATTAAAAACAACGAGGCAGAATGGGAGGATTAAAAAAACAACTGCAAGTGCACAGCTGATAAGAGTGTTTGAAATCCTCATTTATCAGATAAAATGATTATCCTCAAAAGTAGTTGATGTGGTCATTAAAAACAATGGAGACAGATTATGGGTGTCTTTTAAAGTTTACAGTTAAATGCCAAACCTCATCGATTGCCACAGTTGAAGCCCACATATTCCCTATGCTAAATTAAATCTGACTGAGAACTTAGCATTTTGTTTGTGTGTGTTTTGTTTGTTCCTTGCAGTTCATGCATTTGTTGCTTAAATCTGTGCAGCATCAAGGACAATTGTAGACCAGATTATTTGAATGAGTGAAAAACAACTGTGAAGTGAAATATCCATATAATAACAGGAAGATTATGTTATATGTCTTTATCAACACAAGCAGAAGACACACTCAGGCTCAGCAGAAAATCTATATCTGTACAGTACACAGTTTGATACTCAGCCATTATGTCCTTTTGAATCCATTAATCACTTACTGACAAGGCGGGGAATGTAGCTCCACTCTAAAAGAGGCATCACAGATAAAGTCTCATCAGTCAGACTTTTGCTGTGTGACAGCAGATCACAGCTGAAGAGCATCACACTTTTAAAGTCTTGACGCATGAGCAGGTTCTGTAATGTGTTGTGGAGATCAACGTGTCGCATTAGGCTTTCATTTTGACAAAGAATATATCATCAGTGTGCAGTAAGAGAATGACGTCGCATTGGATCATTCTCCATGTCCACGTCATGCGGCTTCACATTGACCCTTCAGCTTGTATTAGTGCAATGCAGGCCAACTAATGGGAGTGGGTTTTCCAGGTGCGATCTGCCAACAGGAGGCTGGCTGGTAGCTTACCTGGTAAAACTGGCTGTAGATCTTGTGATTTTAGTCCAGCCTACTGGAGCTCTGACCAAAGACATGATTGGACAAACAGAATAACATTAAACTACGTCTGATGAATCAAAACCCTTCAAATATGTCAGAGATATGTTAATTTTAAATCTGAAAAATTGTGATACCTGCATCATAATTATCACATGATACCTGGGCCTAAGTGATAAGTGAAATTTGTTCAGGTACAAAAGCAAAGCCACATTTACAGCCAACAGTCTTTGTGGCTCCTGTTCCCGCAACAAAAATCCAAATGTCTTTTCTCCACAGTGAAGGCTGACCAGGCCTGTCACTCTATTGCATCCTTTTAGTTCACTCTGGGGGAAAATCCTCATCTGGTACAGACATGTGACCATCTGACTTCACATAGATGTAAGTGTGTGACTTGCAGTTCTCCAGGTGTGTTACTGCAGGACCTCCCTCACACAGCAGACCCTTTGATTTAACAGTAGCATTCGGTAACAGAAAAAGAGCGTGTGCACACCACCATAAGCGAGAAAGTTCAAAGTTTAAAGGGTCATTTCACCCAAGTCACACACACACACACACACAAAACAAAATGGTCACTTACCCGTTGTGCTATTGGGCTATGTAAATAGAGTCAGCTTTGAGTTTTGGAATTTTGTTTGTGACGCTTAAAACATTAAAAAAGGGCATTTGACAAACTCAACAGCAACTTGTCTTAACACCAACAATGACCCTTTTAAATTAGGATAATCCACAAACCACACTGTCAACAGTTGAAGAGAGCAATGTCTGGATTATCTGTGGATCAATGTTGCAGCTTTATTAGACAGAGGTCAGATATACTGTACAGTAGACTGTTAGTCATAAAAATGTACTTATGTGTTTAAAAAACTTACATTTAAATTTAGTCATTTAGCAGACGCTTTTATCCAAAGCAACTTACATATGAGGAAGACAATGGAAGCAATTATCACAAAACAAGGTAACAAAAAGCATAAGTGCATCAAAAAACTAGTCTGATTAAAGCCCAGCACAGTATACATAGCTATGGATCGGAAGGGTTTTATTTATTTATTTATTTTTTATGAGAAGAGATAGGAAGGAAGAAGAAGTTAGTGATTGTCAGTTAGGTGTTGACAAAAAAAGGTCTTACTGTTGGTGCTGATTCTGTATACTACATGTATTTCAATAACCTACAAGAACTTGAACATCAGCTTGTATATTACTCCCAGGAAAAGATGACAACTAAGTGTCACTCCAGCACCCATTTGCAACTTATGTTATTTAAAAGTTGTTGGCACATACACATAATATCAGCACCTGTCTTCTAAACTTGATACCTTTGGACAGCCTCTAGAAAACTCGCATGGACTTGTTGCATCAATCGGCCGGTTATACATGCACATGGAGAGAAAAATGCATGCACTAATAGCAACATCACGAGAGGAACAGTTTTTGGTTAGAACAGAAACAACAGAAGAACAGAAACATCCATCTTTCTCATATGTTTACCGATCAGCATTGGGTAACAACAAAACGGATGTACAGCACACTGGAACAAAACCCTTCATAAAACTATACATTATTTATAATGGTGGATGTTGGCATTGCGATCATCTCTTGACGTTCATCTTAGTTTACACACCTTTTGATTTACCACTGCATCAATGGCCATCAGGGAGCTGATGTGGGCCAGAGAGGTGAGAGGCTGCTTTGTTCTGAGGCGAGGCTGACAGTCTCTTTATCTCCTCCTGTCAGACAGAATACTGTTTGATCTGCAGCTTCTCCATGTCTTCTATCTCTGGTCAAATGACCTCAGCCCACTAGCAGAGGATGCTCTGCTTTAACAGTCCCACCAACCCCCACCACTCCCAGGCTTGCTGAAAGTGTGAAGAAAGTGTGATAATGTTGAAGTCTATGTGGCTATATTGGCTTAAGGCATATGTTTCATGCATGGTCCAACACACAAACACACAGTTTCTTTGCCTGTGCTTGCATGTGTTATGTTCACACACACAGGAATACATCCAACACACCTTTAAGGATTAAAAGCTGTGCTGTATATACAGGACCAGTCAAACAGACACACTTTCCCATTTACTTGAATGAGAAAGTGTGTCCAAACTTTTGATAAGTACTTAGGGGCGCCTGTAGCTTTGTGAAAGAGCGGGTCGTCCACCAATCGGTTCAACCCCGGCTTGCCCCAGCCCACGGGTCGGTTAGTTCCTTTGTACTGATGGTCAGTTAGCTCCTGCCATCAGTGTATGAATGTGTGTGAATGGGGTGAATGTGCAATGTAGTGTAAAAGCGCTTTGAGCAGTCGGAAGACTAGAAAGGCGCTATACAAGTACAGTACATTTACAATTTACCATTTATATACATGTACTGCACATGTGCTGGCATCTACACACACAATATATAGCATACACACATTGCACTTGAGGTTTGGCCCTTGCCATACAACTAGTGCTAGTGCTGAAATGAATGTATTTCACTGCCTCTTTCTGTCATCGTCTCCTGCTCTTTTACAGGACGGGTGTCTTTTAGCAGATCACATCACAGAGCCCTACAAACGGCAATTAAAAAGGATGTGCTACACTGGCTCTGTATGAGGAGAGAGAGTAGAGAGAGAAAGAAAAGAGAAATGAGAGGGGACATGAGCGAGGGAGACAGAAAGAGAGAAAGAGAGGAGTATGCGAGGGAAAATGTACAGCACCACCTCTCCTTCAAAACCATGACTGATACTGTGTCTATTGATCTTTATTACAATAGCAGCAAGCTGTAAAATGTTTGATGGTTTTGTACAGATCTTAGTCCCCCTCATTCATAATTACTGCTACACATGTAGAACCAAGGGCAACTTCAGAAGGGGCGCTGTTTGAAAAGCTGCTGCCAGACTGTAGGGATGATGGGAAATCTCGGCGGGGCCTCACGGTAGCTCCAAGCCCTAAGGCTATCATTCCTTCTGCCGAACACCTGCAGCAACTTAAGTTTTACAAAGATCAAATTATGGAGCTGATTTCAAATAAGAAATTAGACTAACCTCGTCCCTTTTCCCACAAAGAAACTGTGCTTTATTTTGATTTCCAACTTTGGAGCTGCATGTTTCTGAGAAAAGTCAGCAGCGCTCTTTTTGCAGAAATTCAACTCCTGATATTTTGTGCAAAGTGACCTCAAATTTTTCAAGTTTCAGTTAGACATTAGCATTTAATGCAGATATGAGCGTGTTTTCATGTACTATATATGCATAAGTGGACATTCTCTCCCTCTTCCCCTTGCCTTGCTTTGTCCCTGCACTCAAAACTACGCTGAGAAGAAGTTTGAGTTGAATGCTACAGCAATAACTACTCTAAATCATAATGTTCTAGGCCGGGAGAAACAGTCTCACTCTAACAAACAAGCAGCCCAGAGTCTTCACCACTTATCATCCCCTGCTCTGTTTTCTGGGACAAAAGTGTGCAGCAGTACACCGGGACCCCCAGGCTGGCCCTGGCTCTTCATCTCCCCTCTCTGCTCAAATTTTAATGTCTTCTCTGAGTGGAAGCCAGGGGAGATACAGAACAGAGAGTGAGGAGACAACAGACCAAGGACACAAGAAAATATATTTGGATCTGTTCCTCCATCCCAGAGACAATTCACATCAACAAGGAACACAAGCAAAAGAGGCTCAATTACAAGACAGCGGTTTTAGTTTAAAAAAGAGAAAGATGTGCATGTGGAGAGGAAGAAAGATAAACAGGACAGTGCAAGATGGTGGCCAAGGTTAACATCAGTGAAAGGCCATCGGACCAACATGTTTTTAGCAAAATGCACCAAAGAGAGTGATGAAAGAATGCACGTACTGTATACGACACTGAGATAAGGAAAGTAATTCAACAAGGCATTTGGATAAACACCAAGGATGAAAAATGACCAGGATGCAACAGTGGTTAAGAGAGGCAAAGCAGACAGAGAAAGGAGAGGACAGAGAGTTTACAGACAAACGGTGTCCTAGCGAGATGATTGTTGCTTCCAGCAGTCAAGAACAGGGAGAACAGTCTAGCCTGGCATGCCCTGAATAATGCATCACCCTCTCTGTAGCTGGGTAGCTAGGCTATGGGCGAGGGGAGCACTGATTTTTGCCCCCTGGCATTGTTGGAGATATGAATAATGGATAGGTTAAATGCTTGTTTTAAGAATGAATTAATATAGGGACTGTTCATCAGCTGTATTTATGTAATGATTTTGTTTGGACTCTACAAAAGGAACAAAGACAGTGGCATAAGATGCAGTGCATGTTCTAGTTAGCACTGATCTCACTGTGGTCCATGTACATGTACGGCAGCCCAATATCATCCCAGATGCGATCCGACTGAACTGCAGTATCCCACCAGAAGCTGGAGCCTCTCGTTTCACCCTGCTGCCTGCCACTGATTAACATTTTACAACCAGGGAATACTTTGTCACTAAAAAGAAAAGCAAACTTTGAGCTCTTGAAAGCAACGGTAGAGAAAAAGAGAGAAAGAGGGGGGGTTGGGGGGGGGGGGGGGTTGATACACACAGTACACAGGAAGCATTTTCACATAGCACGTCATGTATAACTTATGAAGTCCTGATAGAGCAGCGCGCACATTCCCCATTCCCTTTGGCTGTCTCCGGCTGGCAGCCCGCACAAGCCAGGAGGAACAAGTTGTTCCGGCCTTTCTCTCTGTCCTTCTTTCTCTTTCTGCCTCTCCAGGCTCTGGCAGCGCTTCCCCGGCCTAGAGGTTACGATGTTGGAAACCTGGGGCTGGAGAGAAAGGAGGCGGCCTGGGAAGCCAGCGTTGGAGCTGAGCTGGGCCGCCCCGCTGGTTGAGCTGGTGAAGCTGGTTGCCCACGGCTCCAGAGCAGGGCATTACAGTGGGCCCTGTGTTTAGACAGTCTGACAGATCTCAACCTGAACAACCCGACAACCCGGGGAATCAGCACTCCACACATACCTCACCCAGCCAACATCTACATCCTCTCTCTCTACTTGTCTGTTTTGCGAGGCTCTCTTGGTTTGTGTCTCTTCATCCTTCCCCGCTTGGAATCTCTTTCCTGACTTTTCCCTCTGTTTCACTCTCTCTTACTCGCCTCCCTCTTTCTCCCCCGGTCCCCCTTCAACTCTGCTCTCTCTTATTCTCTCATGTTTCTCTCTCTGTCTCTCCCTCCCTCTCCTTTTGAGATTCAATAAGAGCCCTGGAGGCAAGAGAGAGAAAACAGGGGGGTGTAAAAACATCTATGGCTTTATTTACAAAGGACCCAGGTATTGCCCAGCGTTAAATCCGGGGGAAATGATTTATTTTCCGCCCATGTGTGGCACTGATCCCTGAGGCGTAACTCAACAGTGGACTGGCTTCGTGCTTGCAATTTACGGTGGCTGCAGAGGCTCATAAAGGAAGAATGGATTAATCTGGAACACGACATAAACAATATGACTCTGACAGCCCTATTAAAACCTGTGCTACTCAGCATCAATTCTCTTTCACGCTCCCTCTCTTTCTCTCTCTGGGTCTCCGCAGCCAGCGCCTGTTGGTGGGAGGCCGACTAGTAGCTCTGGAAAACTGACCAGAGCTCACAGCCTTGTTATTGTGATTCCCAGAGTATCAGATTCAGAACAGGGGGGTGTTGCGCATCTACATATAGCAACCGGACCTTTTAACTGTTTAGCCTTTGGACATCATTGGGGGTATCGGATGTACCGGGTCCAGAGTGGAGGCTCCCACAGTGCTCGTTAGGGCTGGGCCGAGAAGGCTTCCTGTCCCAGCGCTCATTTTCCATGAGCTGGACTTCTTTTGGGAATGTGCTGCGCTCACTTCTGTTGGCATGGGCCTCTGTCTTTAGATGTGTGCACAAATTTCTAGGGAAAACATGTTGTGCATGTGATACATGATATGGATTAGGAGTCGATGCACATGCACACACAGACATACACAAACAGTTGGCAGCTGCTCCCTGACCCCCTTGGGAAGAGGTCATTCAGCATCTTCAATGACCCCCAATGGCCGATGGCACACACACACACACACACGCACACACACACACACAAACACACACACACAGCTTGTCATTCCGTTAGCTCCATCTCTGTCAGGGACAGGTGTATGCTAAGCCACACAGAAAACACCCACACAGAGACAGCATCCATCTAACCACAGAAGCTTTTAACACATTTAAAAACACCATTTCCAAGCTAGCAACCTGTCTCAGAGAGACAGACCAAGCGAGTGAGAGAGATGAGCAAAAAAATAAAAAGTCCCCGAACAAGAGACAGAGTTACTAATTTATGTCCAGCAATGGATGAAAGCTTCAGAAGCGTCAGGCGGGGAGAGAACAGGCCTGAAATTGAAATCAATAAGTTCATTAGACTGCAGAGCCTGTTCATGCTGCACCCTCCACTTCCCCTGCAGACAAACACAACAACACATGAAAAAAACAGGGGCGAAACAAGGCTTGACCTATGTCCACCAGCCAAGCATTCCATTTATTTAGCCCTTATCGCAGGCCTGATCTGAAGAGGCAGCTACACACTGATAACGCCCCAGGATAATAGCAAGACCAGACAGGGTCTGACCAAAGAAAGACAGTCAAAAGAAAAGAGAAAGAGAAAGAAAGAAAAATGCATTTGGGATCATCTTGACATTCGTTCTTTTTTTTCTTCATGTACACACACACAATGCTGAAACATGAGGGGCTCGTAGGAAACTTTTACAAGGGTTGTTTTTTGCAGCCGCCTCTCTTGTTTGAGCCTGTAATTTAGTGGATACCCATCAATAAATGAGAGAATAGCTTTGTGGATGCTTGGCCTGACAGCTAACAAGACCCAGGCCCTATCTGCAACAAACAGACAGAATAACAAACGCTGTTGTCTGCGTGCACACATTGAACAAACAGTGAATACAGCTCATCATTCATGCAGCGGTACAATATTGTCAAGGCTTCGACTGAGCATACTGTACTGAAGCGACTGTGTGTGGTACAGGCATGCCCAAGAAAAAGTTTTTACCATCTGAGTGACCTGAATAGTGTTTCTTCTTGTACAGTAGTAATCTCCAGAGCCCTGCAGGGTAGTAAAGATCAGTGCAGCTGATGTCTTCCTCCACCTGAAACAGGGCCCATTATAGCTCCAGTCCATATCAGCAGGGCCCTGCAGCCTGTGTCACACCCCTTCCTATTGCTGATTTATGGCTACAAGACTCATGGGCGTTAGCATACCGCCTATTCTCACGGTGACACATGCACACACACACTTAGGCACCAAAAAAATCAACGAGGCACAAATTGTTCATGACCTGAACTCAACTTGCTGCACCAGAGGTAGCTAAACCTGTCTTCAAGGGCGCCTTTATCTCACTCACAGTCCCCTTTCACCTGCAGATTAGCGCACAAGGCTAAATGGCCTGGCTAGACCAGGACCATATCTCCATTCACACAAAGGAAATACAAATGGATTTATATATATCTACAAAAGAAAATCTTTATTTCAATCCCTCTTATCCTAATACCTGTGCAACTCTGTATGACATTTCGTTCGTCTTTTTCCTTCTTTCAATCAAAGAGAGAAACTGCTCTCCCTCCATCCGGAAGCTCAGGGAGTCACCATCCCAGGGGGTTTCTGGGAACGCAAACACACTGCTACTGCTGGCAAGCCACTGTTCGCTAAAGAGTTCAGCAGAAGCCAAAACATTTGTTACGGACTCATTTCATTTCCTGGTAGAAATGTCCAACACTGCAAGGCAAATGTGAGAACAAGCGTTTACATAGGAAAGCTCAAAGGAAACCAAGCGTCAAGCTTTTCCTTTAACAGAAACAGCTTTGGAGCGTTTGGGGAAAAGGGTGGGGAGTTTGAAAATAAGAGGGGAGGAGTAAATGGTCAGCTAACATTGCTGGAATGCAAAAGAAAAGCACAGCATTATGTGACACGGTTAACTAGTGGTTAGGCTGAGTTCCATGTGAACAAATGTTCACAGGTTCAGTTCTCTTGATGAGTCGGTGTATCCGTCAACAACCATTTGTGTCATGGAAATTACAGCAACTAAACAGTGGACCCTGAATCTCTGCCTGCTGGCTCTGGATACAAGAAAACAATGTACAAGGCACATCTAAACTAATATTCCTCGTTGCTCGCCCAAATTTCAACCAAGAGCCTTACATTTCCCAAGATGGCATAAAGATTTTACATTTTCTATTCGAGGTCTCTTGCCGTGTGTACAGCCAAGTCTTATTCAACATTATACTGACTACATAGGAGTGTGTCCAGAGGCGTTTCACAGCTTATCCATATTTAAGACCTGGAACTTACTGGCAGGGCTTAGCCCGGGGCACACGAACAACCCAGCCATATATATACAGGAGACAGGGCAGTTGAAGAGGCCACTGTTGACCATTTATTTATGAAGTCAAAGCTCTGTGGCAACAAGCTATCCACTCTGAAACAACTTAAAGCGCTCATATCCACGCTGAATATTTCATCTCTGGATCGCTACTCCTTTTGAGTCTTTTTCAAAGTAAGAAGTGAGGGGAACGACACAGGCCAAGCAAGAGCACAGAAAGAAAGAGAGGACACTGCAGGTGATGTAAGACCCCTCTCTAACCCAGTCAAAGTAAACAGGTGGGGCTGGAAAAGCAAGAGGAGGAGGAAGGGAAGGGGGGGAGAGTGGGTGCTGCTTATAGACCTCGTCAAGGTCAAAAGAAGGAGAAGCTTAGTATTCTCTCTCTCTGTCTTGTCTTGAGCTTGCTCTGGCTCATTCTTTCGTCTCTTGCTCTTTCTCTTTCTCTATCTCCCTCCTTTCTCAGCACAACCATCTCGGCAACTAAACCAGCACCTTTTATGTGCCGAGTATAAAAAAATAAATGCTTAAGGCGAAAAAAAGGGCCTCAGAAAACAAAACGTTGTTGGGCACAGATTTGATAACATCCAGGGAATCTTTCCATCTTTTGAAAGGACTCAGTGGTATGAAGCCAGGATACAGAGAAGAGAGCCCCGGCTCACAGAAAATGTAAATGCACACTAGGCAGGCAGAGAGAGCAGGCTCCTTCTCCTTTTCTCTCATTCCACCTCCTCCTCCTCCACCTTCACTTTGCTCTCTTTCATTTTGATCTGTCTATCCGTGGTCTGTGTGTGAGAGAAGAAGCGGCTGGCAGGTGGCTGTGTGCAAAGGTATTGAGGCCTATGAAATATTTACCAAAGCAATAATGACTCCCTGGACAGAGTGAGTGGAGGAAGAAGGCAAGGAGGGGGGGAGGGGATGAGGGCAAGAAGAGAGAAATAGGAGTGAAGAGTGCCTGTCTACTTTTTTTGTCAGAAGCAAGGATGAACAAAGATGAAAGAAGCAGACCTGAGACTTTCAAACTTTAGTTGTTCTCTGAATGAAGAATAAAGATTAATAGTGTCAAATTATAGTGCTTGAAATATCAAAGTGCAAACAGCGGTGAGCACAAATTCAAAATGAATTGCAATAGTTAAATGTGTTCCTTTTTCATTACCTTTGACATGATACATTTTAAAATATAAAGATACAAAACCCTCCAGCAATATGCTTTCAATAAATTTCTCGTGACCTAATCCATACTAAGCCTTCATCAAATTCTTATAAAGTGGTAATCATTGGTTAAAGTTTTTCTGTGTTATATAAGAAATCATTGCTGTGGTGTTTTTTAAATTCTTCCCAAAGATCACCTGTAAATGTGAAGTGTGTTTTCCTTAGGTTTTCTGCTGCTGAAGTTTGACTTTCTGGGCAACTCTTCTTTGCTAACCACCCGGTTCTTCTTCTTCTATGCTCCTGGCGGAAACAAGCATACCATTTCATGTGTGTCAGAGGATTTCTTCCAGGAAACACTTAGCAGTACCCAGTGTGATGAGGGAAAGTGCTTCTGGGTCTTGGGTTTTAGTAGTATCATCTATAGATAAAGAGTAGGAAATTGGTTGAATAAATGAACAAAATAGTTTTGAAAAACGCTCTCTTGTGAAGAAAATTAGAAGAGCCTGAAACATATGTGAACTCACACTCAGGTGCACACACACTAAAACTCTCCTTGTAATATTACCTTCTCCAGGGCTGTTGGAGAGCAAAACGTCTAGGATGGGTGCCCCCGTGGCGATTCTTTAATGCACGGGGCTGGTTTTGTTTGCCGACAGGACTCGGCACCACACTGTGGGCCAGTTTGATCCGGACAGCCAACAGAGCCTGCTTCAGATGAGACAGGGGAAGGAAACTCCACTGTGGTGCTGCTGTTTTTCCTTCATAGCACTACCAGGATGCTGGGGTGGCTCAGAACAACAGTGAGCTCTCTAACCCAAGACCCTGGGTTAAGGATGGAAGGAAGGACTGCCTCAGTGCGGCAGAGGTAGGGGGTCTGTTTGGATGTGTCTACAATGGGAGTGAGCCGCAGATACAGAGCAAGGGTTGGGACAAACAAACATGAACCTTTGCACTGTTTCACTCTGTATGAGACCGCCACAGATGGGCGAAAAAGTATAGATTTACTTATGTTTTTGCTTAGAGAACTAATAGTAGAATTAATTCAGGCAAATTAGACACAAGTAAAAGTAGTTTGCTAAAAATACTAAGTTTACCAAATCAATCATACTGGTAGAAGAGAATTTATAGCATGTTATAGCAGGTTTTTGGTTCTCAAAAAGTAAAATATACAATATAAAATGTATGTAATTTGTTTAATTCAAAGCATTTTATAGTAGTGTAGTAGTGAGTAAATGCATTTTCACTTGTCTCAGAAGCAATTAAACCATTAATCCTTGCAGTAATAATAATTATGATCCGCCTTCTGAGCTACAAACACCAATCAGTAGCACTAAAAGTCTTGTACAGTTACTTTGAGTAGTTGGTATTGGTATCTTCCCACCACTTTTCTGCAGTGTACTGACTTAGCAGGGCGCTCCACTGCATGTAAGCATGGGAGATTTATGTCAGAATGCGAGTATGTGTCCAAAACATGACACTCCCTGTGTACTCCCTGAAGCGAGAGGCTACACTTCCTGATCAGCAAGCCTGACACACTGGACAGGTGACCTTTGACCCGTCATTTCACCTGAGTCGCAGAGCGACCCCGCAGCCCATTCTCTGGCTCCTGCGGGGTCGCTGGGGTCACAGTTGACACAGCAGTACTGTGTTATGCTGAGCTATGAGAGCCTCCACACATCAGCACCACCCCTTCACTCAGGAAATCAGTGTCAAACCAGTGGCCGACTATTGGCCGTGTGTGTGTGTGTGTAAATCTCTGTAAATGTGTGCAGAATTATTTATCTTCTTCTAAATCTTCTTTAAATAATAATAATTATTATTCTCATGATTATCATGAGAATATTCATTATTGTGTATCTGTGTATGAGTCAGTGTGTGTATCAAGCTTTTTTAAGCTCGCCCTCACATGAAGAATGTCCTTCCTTCCAAATATTGATTTTTTTTTCCTCCTCCACACATCCTTATTAATACAAACATTAATTTCTCCCTATGTAGATATTGCAGAACTAAGAGGAATGGGAGGAGGGAGGTGGATAGAAAAGATTGAGCACTTTTTCAAACAAATGCATCATGGGGGCCATTCCAAACGAGCCCATCTGTATGATCCATAATTGATCAGCGTGACAGAGTGTAGCGTGGCAGCGCTCATGGGCCACATCTGACAAACGACTAGACACGACCTTAAGAGCTGACCTACACAACGAGGAGAGGAGGAAAAAAAACAGAATGAATATACAAGAAAGCATAGGAGAAAAATCTATGCAGCTGAAGTGAAACCGCATTTCGGCGGATGAGCGATGTTAAACAACAACTGGACCGGCGGGCAATTACCATGATTGGAGTGCTGTGCCTTGTGAGAACCATCAAGACAGAGAGACAGAGTTAGTGGAGAGGTAGAGTATCCACACCTTCTCCCTCCTCCATTGGCCACAGAGGCCCAGTGCTCATTAGCATGCATGCTTTTACAGGCCTGGTCAAACCAGTCAATGCTCTCCACTTTATTTATTAGTAAATAGAGACAGATGGCGATGAGGAGGTGGTATCGACTACCCATAGCCTTTTAAACAGGACTCAATGGCAGGGGTGGAGCACTGAGACGGAGGTGCATTAACTCGCTAATGTTGCCTTATGAAATGAGCCAGGGTTGTATTGTGGCTTCTGAAGCTGTATTTTCTCAGTCTGCAAGCACAGTATACAGCATACATTTGTTTGTTGTTTGTCATGGCAGGGGGAAAAGATTAGTTCACTGGTGACTTACAGGACCTAACAACCATATTTAAAAGCGGATGGCCCATGATACATCATCAATCCCATTGATTAGCCGAGCAGTCGTGTTGCAGGTTTTATTTTAGTGACAGAAAAGCATTAGAACGTAGCAGGGCCTGGCTGAGTGGTAGCTTGGATCTTGGATCGAAGCAGGCATGTGTTGTGGTTGTATGTGACAAGGTGGGAGTGTCTTGTAGCCGTCAGACTGACTGATGCACATACACACACTGTTGCAGTTTATCCAGATATGGGGGCGCCAGGACAGCAGACAGACGCTGTAGATGTCCACATTTACATTAACAGCATGCACAGTTTAAATTCGTCCCACAAGTAGGCATTGACTGTGGGCGTGTGGCTGGGATCAATATATGTGCAGTAAATGTATCCATGTTTTAAGGAGTGGAGCGAGAAGGTGGAGAAAGAGGAAGACAAAAGAAGTGATGGAGAGGTGGTAGTGTAAGGAGTGTGAGAGAAATTGGGTAGAAAAAAGCAAAGTGGAAGAGATAGATAGATAGATAGATAGATAGATAGATAGATAGATAGATAGATAGATAGATAGATAGATAGATAGATAGATAGATAGATAGATAGATAGATAGATAGATAGATAGATAGATAGATAGATAGATAGATAGATAGATAGATGGATGTGTGTAGCACACACAGATCATGTCTCATCTCCAACGTGCTGTGGAGGCTAGCTGTAGAGCAGCTTTCAGGGGTAATCTCCATCAACTATATTAATAAGTCTTTATCATCTCCCAGCATATCTGCCACAATCCAACACTGAACAACTCACCCCCCCTCAAAACCCTGCAGCCCCCTGCACTGGGACTAGCTGAGCTGCAGTGAGCCAGTGCCTTACACCACCCACTGCCGAGGCAATTAAGAGTTTAACCTGGATGCAGCCCAGGGAATCCAGAGAGAGACTCCAGTCAAATAGAGCGAGGCTCTGCAGAAAGAGAGTTGGAAGGGAGGGAGGGAGGCAGAGAAACGTCAGGTGAGGGATGTATGAAGAAGAGAAGAGAAAGGAAAGAATGGGTGGGAAGTGACAGGAGAGCAGGGAAAAAGAGGGAAGGAAACACGTCTGAGTACATAGATTGACTGGAGAATGGCAGGGGCTAGTGGAGGCAGAGAGTGAATCTCAGCACAGTGTACACAACCCTGTCCTCCACGAGAAGGTCACCAGCTCTCTCTGAGGACTCCCTTAAATAAAGTCCCCTATCCTGCACTTTTCTGGGCAAACAACCTCCTCTGCTTTATTAACTAAATATGAGGGGACTTTGACCGGGGGACAAAAATTCAATATTTTTCCCCCACCAAATATTTAAACCAAGCAAATAAACAGACAAATAAATAGATCTCCTCTGCCAGGGGAGAGGGGGCCAGCCGGTCCCCTGGATGTAATTTGACGGCCCACTTACTTAGAGGGCCAGAGCCCAGTGCTACTCAGCTACTCATTTGAAGAGCTGTCAATCAAGGGGGCAGCAGCGTTAGCTTTGGGGATATGTGTATGAGTGTGTGTGTGTGTGTGTGTTTTGGAGGGCTGGCCAGCAATTCATCCTCAAGGTTGGAGCAGATAAGGTGAACGTCTCTGGTGATGAATACATCACATCTTCCCGCTCTCTTCCTTTTAAAATATCCCTCCGCCCCCCTTACATTCATCCCATCACTTCTACCCTGCCTATCAAATCATCTTTACAATGACCTAATATTCACCATTTTCTCTTGTCTGTCCCCTTGAGAAGCATTAAACATGACAGCCGTGTAGGAGTCTATCTATAATAAGTCTATCTATAATTTTGTCATTCTGATAGTCCATACAGTCATTTTTCTATGTTGGTCTATTCTGTACACACGGCATCTAATGCATGTCTGTCCGTCCTGGGAGAGGGATCCCTCCTCTTCCATTTTTTCCCCACTAAAAGGTATTTTTGGGGGAGTTTTTCCTTATCCAAACAAAGGGTCTAAGGATAGGGGGTGTCGTATGCTGAAGAGATTGTAAAGCCCCTTGAGGCTAATTTGTGATTTGTGATATTGGGCTATATAAATAAAAATGTACTTAACTTGACGTGGGTAGAAAGATGCAGTTGCTTGTTTCCTGCTAATCCTGTCCAACTGATTCAGTTTTAAACTTTTGCGTGAAGGCCAGTGTCCTTTACTCCTTTCTTTTTTTTTGTAATATTCTTTGTTTTTTTTCCTCCCACTACACTTCTCTTTGTTTCATCTTGATCTCCAGTCTCAATTGCTTTTTAAATCAGGCAAATAAGGATTAGTCTCTGTCTCTGTGTTCAGGCTGGCAATATCAAAGTCCTTTCATCCATTTTAGAGATGAGATGCAGATGACTCAATTATGCTTGGCCTGACATCAAGACCACTTGGCGGAGAAGCTGCTAACGCTGGAAAACGATCCACTTAATCCCACTGATATGAATGACAGGGCGCTAACAGGGCTTGCAACGGTAAGGGAGCGAGACAGGTATGTGCGGAGATGCTTCAGCACCACTCTGGAGAAACAGGGCACAGTGTAGGCCTATGTGCAGGGTGGGAAAATGGGGAGGGGGGAGAGGCCTTGGTAGCGGAGAAAAGACAGGAGAGAAGAGAAGGCGGATTTAAAGATCCTAGGTGCTGCATTTTAGTTTCACAAAAGTGAGATGACGACGCTAAAACAGGTTATTGACGCCTTTGCCACAGATAAAAGCTAATGTGAACTGAGGTGAAGCTGAAAATATGCCAGATTAATGGAAGAGAAATAATGTTGAGCATTACCTGACAAGCAAAACTGGCACTTGTATGGTGCCCCAAAGCAATCGAGCTGATCTGATCAGATGAAACGCCAACAGACAAATCGCTAGTTTTGCCTATAGGCTCACAACCTTCTACCTCACAGCCTATTTAGTTTACAGCAAATATGATGATGTATTTAAAGCTATGAAAGTATTTATTTATAAGTATCTAATAATGCTACGAATATGACTTTTAAGGGAGCTCCCTTTAGATTTGACTGTGACAGAAGATGGGGTGGAAAATTCGACTATAGGTGTATGGGACGCCTCGTATGAAGATGAGGGTTGAATGAGAGAAATAGGTCAGCCACTGGAAATGAGTGAGGGAGAAATAAAGAGATCGAGGTCCTGCTGGAACACATGATATCAGGCCTGCTGGTCACTAGAGCCAGGGCCACAGCGACGCCCCACAAACATGCTCTACATTTGATCAGACAGCTGTTTGATCTGCACGGCCGCTCTCCCCCGAGACCCCCTCTACACTCTTCAACCACACATACACGCACATAAATACACACACCCATCATGCCATACCCTCTACTCATCAGAGCTGCTCAGCTGCCAGACTCCTGACAACGTCAACATCAGCATCAAGACTTCACCATCACTTCACTTTCACTCTAGGGCTAATACTAAGTGAGCTGGGGGGCAGGAGAGGACAGGACTCTATAGCGTAACATGCACTAAATGGAATATTTTAAAGTATATTGGAAGATTTGGAAGATCTTGATATATATTATTATTATTTCTATGTATATCTTAGATTAGATTAGATATATCTGCACACTGTTATCGTATCTTGATCTTACCAAGACATCAACGTCATCAAAATGCCTTCATCAATAATTCTAAATCAAACATGGATTATCACTTTCACTATCAGTAAATAAAGCAGAATGACGAAGTATGTATTCAATAAACATTATTAAAAATGTGATTTTTATATTTTATAATCTCTGCATGAGAGCATTCACTGTAGATGCTGCCGTACATTTAGACTGATGCGAAACTTGTGCTGCCTGCCTTTTTAATGACCTTTAGTGCAATTAACAGATGCAAAACATCAGGGCTAGTGTTGCTTCACATGTAGTCAATCAAGCCAGTGTTCTGTCGGTACTGAGTGGTGTTTGTCTATGTTGGTGACAAATGAGTGCGGCCCGTCCCACTGCTGACAGCCGCCCCATTGCTGCGATGCTATCTTCAGCTCTTCAGCCTGCTTCTACAATTACTACTGCCTCTCTGGCCCCAGGGCCTCCAACACCAGCCTGCACTCTGGAACTTGGAACACACACACACACACACACACACACACACACCCTGAGATACATTACACACACCTATTCATTTGTACAAACAGGCTCGCAGGGAACTTTACACATGTATTCATTCTGGTAGACAAAAAACACAAATTCCGTTGCGTGCGTTGTACATACACAGAAGAATGCACAAAGCCTGGTCCATAAAACAATTACAGTTTATACAATCTTTACTATACTGTATAACTACATAATAAATCAGAGGTCAGATTTCCTCAGTCCTCAATATAAAATACAATTGTCCTTCCGTGACATCCATAGTGCCAAAATTACATAATAAATCGGTTGTGTGTCTTCACCCCTCTTTACAAATTGGATATAAAACCATTTTTAGATTTGGATTCACGTCAATTTCCTGATTTCATTAAACTGCACTTCCATCAACCTCAGCCTTATAGCCACACAACGAAACATTTGACTGGGATATGACCCCAAACCGATGTCTTTCCCCACCACACACCTGGTTATTTTATCTCTCCCTGCACCTATTGTTGGCTGGCTGGTGACCCCGGTCAGCCACAATGCATGTGGGGCTCTCACCAGAGCTGTGTAATTGTTTCTTAGAGTGGGGCCCTTTTCCAGTTGGCCCCTGAGGGGAGAGCGCTCCACACTCATCCATCGCTCAGTCACTCAGCCACTACAGGAAGTAGTTAACATGGACAACCTCTGGGATGGCAGTCCACTGCTGGTAGGAGGTGTGGAGTTGAGGTTTTGGAGAGACATACAGAACATTAGCCAACAGTTCATCACTGGGAGTGACATCACTCAATCAATCGATCAACAGACCTGTCGTAGAAGCTGTTTGCTCTGCTAATCCAGCCGGTTCCTTTGAAGTTTAGAGAAAACAGAAAGTAAGAAGCATCTGGCCCAAAAAACACAAGACCTGATGCAAAGGCATACTGGTAGGTATACTGTTTACCATGGTTAGTTTAGCGTGTTAGCATGTTAATTTGCTAAATAGAAGCCATCACAAAGTACAGGTTAATGTTTACAGTAATGTCATTAGTTTTATCAAAATATTGGACATATTCCAATTTTGACTTTATGATGGCGCTAGAAGAAAAGTTAAAGGGTCACCGAGTTATTACAATGCATCCTGTGGGGGACATGAATGTGTGTACCAAATATCATGGCAATCTTTCCTATGGTTGTTGAGACATTTCACTTATAACCGCCAATGTCAATCTCATGCCGGCACAATAATTGTCTGGGAACCATGCATGTCTGTACAAGGTTTTGTACTTGATAAGTGAAAACCTTCACCTGCTGGTGGCGCAAGAGGAAAAGCCAGGGGGTCATCAAAGCCATTAGGATTCATCTTCTGGACATCGTGAATGTCAGTACAACATTTCATAGCAATCCATCTGCTAGTCCGACAAAGGGCCAACACTGCCAACCAACATCGCCATGCCGCTACATGGCTAAAAATACAATAACAGAAACACTAACAGAAC
This sequence comes from Coreoperca whiteheadi, assembly GCA_011952105.1. Lineage (NCBI taxonomy): Eukaryota > Metazoa > Chordata > Actinopteri > Centrarchiformes > Sinipercidae > Coreoperca > Coreoperca whiteheadi. The sequence goes on from CM022485.1 coordinate 25,802,070, forward strand.
AAGCCCCAACTAATACAATAAAAATGCAATACAACTGAATTGGATGAAAGTAGTGTGTAGTAAGTAGTTTGAGGTTAGTAGTGATGGGAAACCTGTTCTACGTGTGAAGATTTGACAGGTTGTGGGAAGAAAGTAGCATCATGCTAGTCATGGTCCAATAAGTATTTCTAACATTTATTTGCTTTTCTTGTTACCTCCTTGGAAAACCAAATGCTGTTTGCCCCATGGGAAATGACCAGGAATGTATTTATATTTCAAAGTTAATTAACTTTATTAATTCCCGTGACTGACACTGGCACTGTAATTTGTCCGGTCACAATAAATTTGACCCCTCTGGCACTCACAGCAACTTTATTCAAATATTATTTGCAGGCCCACTGTGCATGTAAGCACTATTTGACCTTGATCTGGTGCGGATATACTTCAGCTGATTTTCCTGCCAATGAGCTAAAAATAAGGAGTTCTTTGTCCATTGCTGTCCTATTTATCTTGAGGAAGATTCTAGTGTTCTGGGCTACTTCAGAGAACCAACTTTCACCACAGTGGGAGAGTAAAGAGACACATGGCTGCATGGGTTGCCTAGGTTTAAGGTCACGTCAAAAACTATTTGGAGAATAACAATCGGTCAACATTTAAACTGAAACACACACACACATACGTGTACGAAGAAACGTTTGTACCTGTCGTATGCGCGTTATACTATGGACTAAAGCACACAAAGAACAGAGGGACGCAGGTTGTTGGATAAAACACTTTTTTTTATTTACTGCCATTCCTATTGCTTCAGACAGACAAGCTGTGGCGCAGGGAGCACAGAGTGATTCAAACAAGTCAACACTACTGCCGATCTACAAACAAATCTCTCTGACAACAACAAACAACAGGCCCAGCAAAAGAAGAAGCAAGAAGAACTGCGTTTGGCAACCATTAACATCTTGGAAAAAACTTCAGAAGTAAAAAAAGGAGTGCATTCTGCATTTTTAATAGTAAACAGCATCTCTACTTCATCATGAACTAGATAGAGAAAGGAATCAAACGAGGAGGGCTGCTACACTGCTTTGACGTCGGCCCCCTTTTCCACCCTTTTTAGCTTTTTTGAAAGTGGATTTTGTCAGAAGCGCCGGATCTTTCTCTCGCTCTCTCGGATGGCCTGCAGCATTACAGGGGAATGTGGTGCTCTACACACTTTAAGAGTAATTAAAAGCGATTGAACAGCTGTAATTATGAGAAACGGCGGTTGTGTTCCGGGTCATTCTATCAGTGCTGCCTTTCATCAGAGCAGAGGCAGAGGGGCCCCGCTGCTAGTCTCTGTTTCTCCATATGCATATCTTCAAGAACAAACAACTGGCAGGCTGCCTACAGGCTCACACACACTATCACACTCATACACAAGCGCCTTCATGTTGACATGTGCGAGGGTGAACGTGCACGTGCACAAACACTTAGGCCAAAGACTGATCACATGTATATTCACATTGCTAAATGTACACATAGAAACACACACATACACACTGTCGCGCATCAAAATGGCACAAGCACACCATTGGGTAAACACTACACAGCACATTCTTCATGTTCTCCATTGGGTGACGTTCATACCTTTTTTACCATAATCTTTCTTTGGTCTCCTCAGGCTCATTCCACCAGTGAACACAATAAAAGGGATCACTATACACAAGTGAAGAATGCAATACCATGTGAGCAAAGTGAGTTTTTTTTAACCATTTTTTTTAGCCGTTCTATTGAATAACACTGTGTGACAAATAGAACGCATATATGTATGTACTGTACTATGACTACTGAGAATGAGTCAATCCATTGATAAAAGCATGTCTGGGTTACATGAGATTAAGTAACAGAATACACTGAAATAATAAATAGTTACACAATGTATGCTAACACTGAAATGCATGTTCCACTTATGTTTCGTTAGACCGCTGTGACACTAGTAGCTTGTTGCTAAGCTTGCGTTGTTAGCATGTTACTGAAGCACTATTCTGGTTCTATTGTGGTGGTCTGGTTTCCTTCCAGCCAACTCCAAGCTGGGGTGGCTGGGATGCCGCAGTCAGCTGGGGTAGAGGAGGGTGGATCAGGGGGGATGTAGATGCCCAGATCAAAAAGGAAATCAATCTTGATGGGATCACAACGAAGGTGTCTTCAGTGGTCTGTCCCCTCAGCTAATGGGGGGGGGGGGCATTCAGAAAAGCTGGTGGGGTTTTTTTTGTCTTTCTCAATTCCTCTATCCATCCTTCACATCCTGTTGGAAAAGAAAAAAGAAAAAAGAAATAGGCAATGATCAAATTGTATTTACATTTTTATCAAGTGTTATGACTGGAAAAAAAGCCTCCTGGGAAGTGACATTAAGGTTTAGATGTAATTGTAAGCTTAAAATAGATTATAAAAGCTCATTTAAGTTTGTATATTGGCCATTCAAAGCCTTGCCATGTGACAACACATGGTTGAAATGCATTAATGCATGGTCTAGAGGGGCCCAGGTTACACATTGTAGTAATGATTTACTTAAAGGAAGACAGACATTGTCTAACTTCAAGATGAAGCGTAATGTGTTGGCCATCCCAAATACCTAAAATACTGAATTACTATATATCTACTATTAGAGTCTGTGACAGGACTTGCTGAGCAGTTTGGTAGAGTGTGTATGCAAAGTATTTGTGACAGCAGGTGTGTGTGTGCCATGTATATGTATATGTCAAGGTCAGTACAAACTCTTTTGGAGCCCTGAACAGACTTTGAGCAGCTCCCAAAGCTGAAAAAGTGATTGACAAAGTCATTCACGGTAATTTATTTATTTATTTTTTTCCATGTTTCTTTTGGGATCCCACAGTTTCCCTAAGCGGCCTTATGCCTTGGGCCAGCTTTTCGGCATATGTCACTTGGCATGCACAACATGTCTACAATACTGTCAACATTTCTTATTTGACTCTTTGCGCATTGGGATGTGTGAATTTCTGTGAGAATAAAGACATGGTTCAATAGTAAAATGAAGTAATGAATAAACAACTGAACCACTTGTGGATACATGCGTGCTGCATGAGCTGTATATGTATACACGTGTACATAAGCACATTTCCACACTTCAACATCTTGGGCCCACCTCCAGAGCAGTGACTCTACTCTGTTGATGATGTCAGCCAGATCAAAGGGCAGCGGCATGCTGGGGTCATCCACACCCCAGAAGGGCCGGTCCACTGGGGCCTCCTCAGGGGGTAATGTCTGGGCCAGACTTGAGTGGCACCTGAGGCGACAGGACACAGGAAACAAGCGCATCCATTAACTCCTCCCTCCCATCAAAACGGACTGGCAGACACTCATCAGCATTAGGCCACGCGTCTCAGGTCGTGCACATGCTTTTATATTTTATAAAGGGGGGAACTACTGTCCTAGTAACCTTTGGTAACAACTGCTATAACAAGTCAAATCCATGTGAGGCCAACATTTTCAAAACTGTATTCGAATAATTTCAAAGGGGTCAAGAATATTGCTTTAAATGTCCAGTAACTTGTGCTGGTTGACAGCAGAGGGTTTGTAGTAGGTAAAGATGAACAGTTATCTTTCTATCTGGTCTTTCTATATTGACTGTTGGGGGCTTTAAAGGGGTCAGTCCCAGAAAGGTCAAGTTGTTTAGTCAATGATGTGTGTGTGAGTGTGTGTTATCTCGTCCCTAAACACACAGTGGGTGTTTTGTGTTTGACCAGGAGGCAGTCGACCTGGAAGAGATTTCAATTTCTTTGTACAAACGCAGATAAAAGTTCTTTTGCCCTACATATTGTTAATGATATTTAAATGATTGATCTTTGTGCGGCCTGTACTTCCTTTCTTTGGCATTCATTTTTAAAAACGTCAAGCCAGTAAAGCTCATTGAGCTAAATGGAGCTGAGAGAGTGGGAGAAAGTGATGCATCAGGAAAGTGTATCTAAAGGCACAAATGGCAGCAACAGTATGACGCTGATGTGATACCACGATATCATGTATCGTGATTAATGCCCCGTTCATCCTGCACACGTGCAGGCACACACGGCAGGATGCTTTCACAAGAACATCACTCTCTGCTGTTGCAATCATGACAGAGCAGTGAGACATTCAGCCTTTTCATGTCACTTGCGTGATTTTCATTATGAATAATCACGGGTTAGTTGTAATTTCTGCAGTTCGGAACCCCCACAGACCATAGCCACATCTTTTGTCAGACCAGTGTAAATATTTACTGCGGTGACTTGGTGCTGCTCTCCGCTGTCAAAGTAAATCTTCCCTCCCTCTGCCTCTTGACAGATGAGAGTGACCCCTGACCTTGAGGTGCAAGCGGGAGGGGTGGAGGATGGCATCTGTATGTTGTGTGTGCAGTGTGTGTGTGCTTGTGATCGGTGGCCTATGAATTTCCTTCTAAAGCCACACGGCCAGTTATACTCCCCACTCTGTCATCATGCCAGGGTCTGTCCTATCATATCCCTTTATCCCATCCACAACCAAAAAAACCTCAAGCAACCCCCTCACACACACTCACACACACACGACCACCACCACCTTGTGGCCAGCGACTAAAGGAGGGGATGGAGAGGACATAGAGAGCTGAAGAGAAGGATATGGGGGTCGGTTATGGATGAGATGAGGGGATGTTAAAGTTGTCAGGGGACAGCCAGGGGCTGCCACAATTTGTGGTTATATATTTTCACCGGAGCCACTTAATGTTCGACTGGCTCTTGGCCTAAGTGCTGCATTTTGGTGCGGTTAGCCCTTTAAAGAGCTGCTGCATTACGGTGGTGAGGAGCAGCATTAACATCCACTGTTCCAATATATCTTCTGAGCTCTGGATCATGGCCTGATAATAGCATCTGTTAACATGCACTAAGTACCATTATGTAGCACATCACTTCATAAATAATACGATTAGGCGACCTTGGGGCTTTGCGACGAGCCATGTGTTTAAATGTTCTCATCATTTATTTAGGGTGTGAATTAAAGGAAGCGCCACTTCAGAGAGAGAGGAGGAGGACGAGGACATGGCTGGCATACATATCTACATAGTGTGCAAGAGAGAGAGAGAGAGAGGGAGAGGGAGAGAGAGAGAGAGAGAGAGAGATAGAGAGGGAGTGCAAACTGACCCAGACAGCACACACTCCCAAAAACACACTGTGTGGTTCTGCTGACATCAGCTTGAGGACACCATAGGCCAAGGGAACCCAGGCCTTTGATTCGGTCTTATTAAGTATTCATGCAGTAGAGCTATGAGATAAAACACTCGCCTCTTTTCTGCTGCTCTGACTCATACTGAAAGGCTACATACCTTTAAAAACCTGACCAGTCGCCTTCAACAGAGATGCTGCATTTATCTGACAAGGGATCTTGCAACATTAGCTTGCAAATAGAAAGCTCCTGGTTTACCAGAGATATAAAAGATATCAAGACTGGAAGACTATCAAAGATAATATAGTGTAGGTAATTCAGCACACACTTTTACACAATTTGCTACTGTTCACAGAGTATCGTCCCTTGACTGCTAAAATGGAACCAAACAAAAAGTCAATATCAAGTGAGGTGCCTTAAGCTCTCCAGGGCTCTTGCTAGAAATTCAGTGTAAGCCACAGTGGCGTACAAACAAGGCTCACCAAAAGACTTTCCCATGGCAGAACAGCCCACCTTAAAGTTAAGGTCAAAGACAAAGAGGTGTGTGATGGGGGGCTGTGCAGGGAGAGAATATGTTTGTGAGTCCAGGCTGTTCCAATGGATTAACCCCAGACAGATATGGGCCTAACTATCCCATCTGGCGCTCGGTCAAGAGAGATTGGCAACACAATCACTCATTTCAATTTGCCCTGAAACCTTATAGCCTGGCAGGCCCCCGCTCAAATGGTATGCTAATGTGAAAGGTATCTAGGATTCTATCGCCTCTATTCCACAGAGGCCTTTCCCTCCCGTGCAGCACAGTGCACTTGAACTGCGGACGGGGCGGGAGCTCCATGGCCTACGCTGCAATAAGGGCCGGAGCCCCCTTTGCGCTCAAACTAACCACTTTAGCTAAAGTGAGTGTTAATTATGGACAGGCAAAGCAGTCAATAAAAGGTTAATGTAAAAGTCAAAGGATAAATTCCTTTAAGCATTGCATCATTCCACCATCTCCAACACACTGCTCACAGGTCTCCTAATCAATACATTTTACTGTAATGCGCTCCCCATCGATCCCCTACCCCCCCCCCCTGCCACCCACAACTCCACAGTCCGGGCTCCATCACTTGGTTAAAGAAAGTAAAAGGAGAGAGAGTGAGAGGTGGGGGGAAAAGAGAGAGAGGAAAGCGAGTAAATAAAATGATTAACCTCGGTTTCACTTTGTTGTTTCACTCTTCGTCTCTCTCTGAAAGGCTTGTTAGACAAGTGCAGGGTGGTCCAATATCATCACGGCCATCACCACCACCATCCCAACCATCACAATCATCAGCATCATCAGCCCACTCAATCTCTGGCTGGTATGTAATTGTGTAGCAGTACACTCAAGCAGGGCCATACATTAAAAGGCCCTCTGCTCGTAACAGGATGGAAATCCGCCTAATAGACAACATCAGCGCTTCCAACTCTTGCAATTACACTGATAAATGCACAATTGTGTCAGGCCAAGTGAAAAACAACCCAGAGAACGTAGATTGGAGACGCTTATTGCATTATTGCTACAGGAGGTCATTTGTAACCACATGAGACTAGACAGCTTGGGCGGCCTGACTCAGGACATCATCTTAGGACAAGGGTGGAGTCACGGCGTGCTAATGGAAAGCTTTTTGGAAGGGATTTACAGAGGCTCATATATCTTTTCTAAACTTGATGTGGTTCAATTGTTTTACGTGAGAGCCATGCAAATTACCTTTCTGTTGGTGCATCAATGTGAAAAATGTGTCCTTTGAATGTTCTGTATGAAATATCACCGTAGTACCTCCAACAATAGAATTGTGTGGCTTTGGGCTTAATAGCATTTGTATCAAATCCAGTCCAGTAAAAAAAAAAAAACACTGAATCCACCTTACACCTTATAAAACGTGTTTGTATTTCAATGGTTTTAAGACGTAAAACTTTAACTTTAAAGACTAAAACTTTCGCCTGATAGATAACACGTTTGTGGCTACCTGACTACCTGAATGTTTTGTACATTGTTCCTTGCTAGTAAAAAGCAAAGAAGAGACAAGATAAAATATTTGATAAAAGATTCATTAGACAATTGTTTACGATATGTACATGGGCAGCGCGTTGAGAATCACCTCCAAAATATGTTCCATGCTATTATGCATTAGCTACAGTGGACGCAAAACTAAAGCATGCATTCAGGTGAAATGACGCAGAACATCAATCAATCATCCACGTCAGTTTTGAGCTGTATTATATGCCTGTGCTGATCAAGGGAAGCAAAATACAGCAGATCACCTGCTTCCTCATGCTCCGCCTGTGCTTTATCTGACTCTCTAGCAGTCCTGTGCAGGTGTGAATTTTTATGGTCTTGGCAACCCGAGTGCCCGATAGCTGAGAATGCAATCAAACAACTCATGAAAAAACAGGCATGTGTCTCATAAATCAGCCTGCCCCTGAAGGTAAGGCATGCAATCACGTCCCAAGGAGAGAGAAGAAAGAAAGAAGTATATTATCCATGTACATTCTGTATCTATGCAATGTTGTGTAAGAAATGAGCAATTGAGCACATCTGTCTTTGTATGGCATGCAGTTATATAATGGGTGAGAGTGAGATAGACAGATAGCATTTATCTACATAGTTACCTTTCTGCTGTGTTGTGCAAGATATTAGTTATGTCATGCAGAGGGCAGTATAACAGGGAGACATTAAGAACAAGGCCCAACCTGTAAAGTGTCGAGCTTTGGATCTCACCCTACGCCACCCAAGACTCCTGTGAACTCTCAGGGCTGTCCTCATTAGAGCCTGAACAGAGCCTCAGATCCCCACCCACCATCCCCAAGTCCCATTACCCCAATCACTGCCACATTCAGCGTTAAATGTAAAGTGGTGCAGAATGTGAGCCAGCCAGCCAGCCAGCCAGCCAGCCAGCCAGAAAGCGTAGGCAGGGCTGCGTCTTAACCGTTTCCTCAGGATCAATCAAATGCTATTGTGTCTGCAGACAGCTGCTGACTGTACACTTTGTGAGCATGTGAGGTGGGCAATTGTGGAGAGGGAAACAGAAAAAGAAGGGGTGGGGGGTGGGGGTCATCAAATGCGTGACATATGTTCCTTTCATTTTGATTCCCTCTAAAGAGCCTAGGCTAATAAAACTAACATCTGATGCACTCTTTTTCCCTTTAATTAATGGTTGTGGAAACCACGCAAAAATGCATTAGCAACGGGGGTGGGAGACGGCATGGTATATTCACCCCCCCCCCCCCCCCAACTTGCCACCATGGCTCTGCTGCTGCTGGGAACAATGATTCTGCCAAGGAGCATGGGTACCTTTGGGTGGGGCAGCCCCTTTCTCATACTCTGTTAGGTGTGCCTCTGGCCAGCTGTAGGCTGGGCTGCTCATTAAACCACATGAAACAAATAAGGCTCATTATTGGCATCTCTAGCCGGACACAGAGTTTACATCGGGTCCATGTACTGTACGCAGTTAGTTGATGCCTTACGACAGCCACAGAGTAGGTTGGTCGTACCTGCACGGCCCCCGCCTGCTTCACAACCTGAGTGTTTGATGTGGCCTGGCTGGCTGCCCCGTCTAGAGCAGGGTGAACCAGATGTAACAGAAAAACACACACAAAGCTAGGTAGTCTCTAAATAGCCTTCATAATTGGAGGCAATAAAACACTATTGCAGTCTGGAAGTGCAAAGGAGGCAAGACCCTGAACTACAGCTACTGCGCTCAAAAACCAGGTGGACGTCCATTAGGTGCTTAACAGCATAACAAATTACCGAACACCCTGGCCTGCTCCTTCTCCTCCTCAGGCTATGGGATGGAATGTGGCCTAATGTCAACACAGGCGCAAAATTTATGAGCAGACAACTATTGTTCAAATGCAATCAGGTTCTAATAAAAATAGAGGCAGGAAAAGGACAAACAGATAGGGCCCTCCTGGCCGTTTACTCTTCCGACAAGAGGTGGAGAGACAGATCACCCCCTAAGGCCCTGGATCTGTGTGTGTTAGTGTGAGTGAATGTTGGCGAGGAAGAAAGAGTCAGAGAGAGAGAGAGAGAGAGAGAGAGAGAGAGAGTGTGTGTGTGTGTGTGTGTGTGTGTGTGCTTCAGGCTGCGGCTTTTGGCCCACTAGCCACCTGTGCCAGGCTACAGGCTAGCTCAACATAAGCAGCTGGCTTGAAGGAAAAGTGAAAAAAACAAAAAAACAGACGTTTACTCTGGGCCCTGCCAGTAACACCCAAGGGACAACAGTCAGCAGGGACGGATAGCCTAGCCCAACACAGCAGCCCACTCCATCATCGTCCCAAATGAGCCACACGTGGCCAAATACCATAGTGAAACATTTTGATATATACAGGCAAAACTAATTAGAGTTGTTTCTAAAGAGACACACCGAAGTTTTTCCTGATGACGCTGTTTATTTATAAAGCCCAGGAGAGAAAATGGAGCAATAAGAGGACTTGATGGCGAGGGTAACGAGGTTACGAGCCTGCGAGTGATTGCGCTTTTTCACAGCTCGGCGTTCGAAGGCTGTAAATCTGCTGTTGGGGAATCAGGAAGAGGGTTACTGTGGCGTTGGGAGCACTAACTCGCAGTTTTCCAGGGCACACCGTTGCTGTGAAAACTTGTTCTGAGAGTGTTCTTGTAAAACGATCATTTTTAACCCTCATCCCTTCCCTCCCACCGCACGCCCCCTCCCTCCCGGCCAAGAGTCAGTGCCTTGTGGGCATCATCTGAATGGTGCAATAAAGCTGGTGATGGATGGGGCTTGCCTCAACAGCTATACAGCCGAGCCACTGGACGACACCTGACCCCAGTCACATGACAAGATCGATCCAATGTGGCCACAATTCCCACCTGTCTTCAGGTGACAATGGTGGGGTCAATCTGGCCCAGCTAATTATAGTCTATTGTAACTTAAATTGCCTGGTTACAAGTCATCCTTCTAGCTCCAGGGGATGCGGTGTTGAGCTGCTGAATCCTTTGTGTGAAGTTAAACTGTGGGATAGAAGCTTTCATATGTTGCACAAAAGACACTGGGTTAGAGAAACATGTATATTAAACTGCTTTACAAAAAAGAAAGAAAGACACCGGATTTGCTGTTCCCTTTAAAGCATGAAAACAAACAATCGACTCTTCTTCTTTGAATAAATGTGAGATTTTGCTCAAACTGCACGGAAAAGGTCACCTCATTCTTGACATCGCTTGTCATGATGAGATCACATAATAGGCTCAGCACACCAGTGATGGTAAACACGCCCTACTGAAACAATCATAACTCTTAAACCCCATAATTTGAACCAATCGTAGGCTATAACATGACCATCATCGCAGAGAAGACATTTTTGTAAAACACAAATAGCAAAAAATTGATTACATATTAATCAAGATTATTTTGGAATTTTTATTTCAATTAATTATATAAACGAAAAACAAAAGATGTAATCATAAATGCATGACTTAAAGTAAAAAAAAAACAACCCAAGTGTATGCCACTGATACTGATATTTTAATGCTTGTAATAAAAAAATCCCAGATAGATGTCCCAGCATGCACTGGAGGAGAGACAGAGTATACTCTTTTTACGGGTCACCAGTCTAATCACTAATGTTGTGGTGACCCCCGTGACCTTTCCTCCAGTGCCACCGTCAGGCAAACCTTTGCACTTGTAGAAAAGCAATATTAGATAGTAAAATCTAATAGGCAGATTGCGATGATTGTTTTTTGGCAGGATGTAGGACTTTTAGTCTAATTTTTAGCTGGTTTCTTTTTTTTTAGTTAACCTTTGAATGGACAAACAAAGGAGTGGCACACAGCAGAATTTGTCCACATTCCCACATGGGCATCTGCTGCATAAGTCAACAACTAATACTAGCATTACACGTTCTATTTACAGTATGAGATGAATTCATTCTGAAAATGTCAGGCTGGGTATACAGTAACTTATGCGTTGCACTTTCCCAGATGCATTTGGGGTTATTTTCGCCAGTAAACAAACAAAAGAAAAAGTCCCAAACTCAGTGAAGGTTCTCATCCAAACATGAGAGCGGCCTATAGCATTTGTAACACAGTAATGTGAGTGTGCGTGCATTCATGTGCACACATGTGTATGCTGTGCGTCCATGCCAGAGGAGCGCTTTGTGCCAGGTGTTTGAACTTCTGCATCACCTGGTGCTCCTGCTGCGTGAACACGAGTTTTGTTTCACCCTATTAAGTAAATAGAGTAATTAAAGGGCCTCAGCATTTAAAACGCCGTGAACAGCCAGCAATTTGTTTGGAAGAGCAGCCAGGCTAGGCCCCGAGGCGCTGCACCAAACAGGATGCAAAGAGTGCACACAGCAAGCCAGGGAACGTCGTATAATGGTGTGTGTGTGTGTGTGTGTGTGTGTGTGTGAGTACATATGTACCTGCCTGTGCAGAAGAGTTGGTGCATGTGTTTGGGTAGGTGTGTGTGTAAATCACTCACTGAAAGTTGTTCTGGGTGTTGAAAACAAAATGCTGTTTGTGGTCTAACAGGTACTTAATAGTGTTCTGTTTGTAGTGACAATATCAGGACGCAATAGCCGTAATAGCATAATTGAGGACTGTGTTTCATAGAACCCAACCCTTTGTCTATAGTGGCAGAGGTGTTCTTCGTATTGATATTGATATGAGTCAAAAAAAGTCAAATAAAAAGGAGACACAGGCTTAGCTTGTTTGCCACAAAGGACAACATTAAGACAAAAGTCATAAGCAGAGGCCAGCACAATAAAAACAGAGGGATTACAACTGAAGTGGTAGCAGAGATCAACTCTCTTCATTAGTTTCCTCTCTTAATTTCCTCTCCACAAACATACCAGCTCTGCACTACCTATCCCACCGAGGATGCTTCTTACTAAAGTCTCTGCCCTTACCGCTGATCCAGGGTCAGCTGTGGGGAGTAAGAGAGGGATAACCTCTTTCTGAGCCCCATAGAAGCCCAGATGGCTGTGTGAAAGCTCTGATCCAAAAACTAGCTTACAACTCAATCGCTGTGGCCACATCTCCAAGTCCACAGTTTAACCCCCTCCGATGTCAGCCAAGGTCACAGATGCACACTTGAGAGGCAAAAAGAGCCCGAAGTGGAGTGCTGCCAGACTCGAAGGAATTAGATCCAGGCTGAGTGGCCCTCATCTGGCTAAGCCTGGTAAGTAGCAAGACTAACAGGCTGAGGCACGGTGGTTTGGGTTCACAGACACCAACATACACACACGCATACATGCTTGTAAGCTTGCACGCAAACGGACACACACAAAGAGGGAGGTAAACACACACTTACATAGTCACACACACAGACACATACGCACGGAAGGACTCCGAGGGCTACAGATGGTGTGCCCTGGGCCTGGTGACTGGGGCTCTGAATTAGCTAGTTTTGGATCCAGTGTGGAAGCTGCCACGCCGCACAGGGCTCAGGGGTTGGGGCGGAAGACAAAGAACAGCGGAAGGAGTGCATGAGGGGAAGAGAGGAGCGGGCGGGGTCTAACTCCTTTCCCTACATGGGGGCTCCTAACAGTTTTGGTACAACATCAACATGTCACTGTCCATTCGTCCCCTTGCCCTATTGCCCATGTCCTACCCCCGTGTCTCCCTACACCAACACGCCTAACACTGCAAGCACACACTCCACAAACACTAACACATACACACACACACGCACGCACACGCACACATACTCTGGGAGCCAGCGGCCACTTCAGCCGTAATTCCGCCTGACTTCCGCTGTCTGACTGGCAGGAGACAGGGAGGGTGAGGACAACAAGCTGTGAATACGGGAAGAGACAGAAAATCATTGAGAACCTTGCCTTTATGAATCTTTGATGAGAGAGAGTGGGGGTTGGCGGGGGCTTTGCCTCTGGTTAAATCAGAGCATAGCGGGTGCAGTGTGTGTGTGTATGACTGCCAACAGAGGTTGAGCTAAACAGGGCCTGGACCAGGCCCAGACAACTGCAAACCCCGCAGTCGGGAACATTTGTCCCTGCAATTAGTCCCTGTCCTCCCTGTTCATGTTGCAGGTAAGTGGTATTGGTAGCTAGCAAAACAGCTATAGCTATGAGCGCCTAGGAGCGCGGCGAGAGGTGGATGGCTGAGCTGTACCAGGAGTTCTTTTTGTGCAAGCCGAGGGCATCTTCCATATTTAATAATGCAGCTGGCAACACTTTTGTTTACCAAAGATTAATCAATCAATCAATCAATCAATCTCTGTCCAGGAGGTAGACAAAATAACACAAACACTTGATAAGAAAGGTTCATATAAGGTTGCATGCCATTTTCAAAATATTCGCCACTATCCTTTAAATGTATACCAGGCTTCCCAGTCTTTTCAAGATATCATTTTCCAGGAGTTTTCCAGTACATTTTCCGTGGTGACCTCGCTGGTATGACAGAGAGGGATCGCGCCACACACTAATGTGTTCCTCTCTGTGGAAGTCTCATTTAAAAGACGCTAACCAATTTAACATTATTCAACAATTTAAAACAAGTTGGGGAGAATGTAACATTTATCGCTAAAACTAATACAAACTACCACAGTTACCAGCCAGCAGGGACTAATATATACATTTGAAGGATAATATAACTGACATTCTTCAGAGCTTCGCCACTTAAGCTGTAATGTCATCCAACCTGCATGTGCTACCATGTGATGTGACTTGGGGGTGTGTTCACAGCGTTTCCATAACATAACCGAGAGCAGCATAAATACTCTCGGCCATAAACTACTGTTTCAATGTTAATGTGATCCTGAATATAACTTAGCCCTTTCAGGTGGCAATGCTGTCGGTTTTGGGTAGCTCTGATAGATAGTTCATTCTCAGCTAAAGGAAAATAGGAGGATACATACTTTTTTTTCCTCTTATTTTCCATGTGTTTTCCATTCCTGGAAAATTGGTCAACCGTTTTCCAGGTTTTCCAGGACGCTTGGGAACCCTGGTAAACGTTTATCATATCCCCGTTGGTTAGTTCTAACTGGTGACTGCTGGTCTTCTTTCTTCATATTTAGTTTATCTGTGTGCTTTTGTTTTTAATTACTGTACCCATGCCCTATTAATCATGTTGTTGTTTCTGACGGTGGAACCTGCACTTTGGGCACAGTCAAGGTGGCCTCTCTGTTAGATCAATCAGAGACATTGACGTCAAGGAATTGACCATTTATAGAAAATGGTTACACAGATGTGATGTGATGGAAAGGGCTCTGCTGTTTGAAGGACTTCTCAATAAATCCAAGCAGCAAAGATTCTGCTGAGAGAGCTTATCCCTGTTAATGCACACAAACATGGACATGAAATCTTAGTTAAATCAACAACACAAGATTCTACTGGTCCCATTAATGTGTTTGCACATTGTTTTTTAACAATCCAATGCTGTGATGCTATCAGACCCCGCTTTGGTTACTCCTTGTCGTACAAGTGCAATCTGATGTGAAGCACTTAAGATGGCTACCACTTACCACCATTTCTATAGCGACGACGATTCAAAAATATTCATACCTCTTAAGAGTCCTGTCCCATTCAGTGAAGTTTTGGAGGTAGTCCTCAGCCTGGAAAGCATTTTGTTTCTTATGGCGGAACCTGCTAGTAATAGCCTCCATTTCTCATCAGAGAGAGGACCAGTTTCACATACACTAACAAGTCTGGCTTTCTGCCATGATAAATGTCATGCATGCCATGTCACTATGTGCAAGAAGAAAAGCAAACAATATGACGAGCTGGTATTATGCTCTTCTACACTGCAATTTCCTAATTAACAATGATAAAGTATGTTGCAATGTCTTGTAAAGGCATACTAGCTTGCAATCAAAGCGTGGGAAGTTGTATTACACACACACCCTTGTGGTGTGCCTTCTTTCACTGTTCATTGTTTTACCTTCACACCTGTTCTGACATCTGACATCTGACATCGGACACATGAAAAGCTGATGATGACTCAAGAGGAGGTTGTTTTAATTAATAATACAAGACATGTTACAACAACCCTCCTTCAAAACTCAGAAAATGCTTTTTAATAAATGTCAGGCAGGTGCCAATTTTCTTTTCAACATGACTTGGGTTATGTTACGAAACAAGCAGAGCAGCATAGTAGCTTTATCTCATCTGCCACCTGTGACAGCTCAGAATTCAGAGTCCTCCAGGAAGCTCGGCTCATGTTAATGTGTCACCGATGAGGCCTTTTGGAGACTCGATTCATCCATCCAGGGAGCACAGAGGTACTGCCAACTGATTTCCGATCCTATAAGAACTTGGCAATGAGATGAACTGTCTTAGGCTGATCAAGAGTTGCCTTGGCTTCCATCTACATCTGTCAGGTTCAAACTTTACACTTCGCTACACATGTTGATCACATATAGCAAAGTAGAGGCACAACTTCAAGCTGCTGTTTGGAATAATCTACTTTGGGCTTGAATTAACACAGCATTTCTACTTTCTGGGAGATGAAGGCGGAGGATTGATTGACACCTAAAGTACCTTTTCTCACAGCTTGTGGGCCTGCCATAACTATGAACCCTTGGCTTCCTATAGCCCCAGGAGAAGACAATGGAAAACTATGCCAGGTTTGGGTTGGGTTGTTTATAGGGCAAGTGTGAGTCTAACAGTGCCCCCTGATGGTTCGTACATGCTTCATGCCAGGGAAGGAAGCTATAGGTAGGGCAAGTAGTGTGGCTAGAAATAGTAATGCCAGGGAAACAACATCACCTGACATCAAATGGAGCCTGTGTTCAGCCTTTGTTTCAAGGCAAAGGGAGGTGAAAAGAGCAGTACTTAGCAGAGCAGCTAACCTGTGGCCATATCTGCTGGACAAATCAATAGAAGTGTCTGAGAGCAGAGCAGAGTGTGCTGGGGGGGGTGCTGGAGGGGCTACCCCTGGCCCACTGCCCCCAGGCCCCTCCTGGGGGGTACCTCCCTGTCTCTTTGCCCTCCATCTCTTCTGCCTCAGTGCTCCCATCCTGCGACTACTCACTCATACACACACATGCATGCAACAAGCCCACATATACTCTGCTACAGGCGTCCTGTGACATCTTGTGGCGCCATCTATACTATAAAGTGTGGCAAGGGATCCACATTGTCTAAAATGTTACACTGCAGATGCAGGCTTGTAAAAGGTAAATAAGAGCATACTCAAGCAAATTCAAACATGTGCATGTACACACTCACACACACTGAGACATTTTGATAAATGTGCACACATTGTTTGTCCCCTGAGACCCCATAGTACACGCACCACAATATGGACAAGCTGCAAATGGCCTCCCATTGTAGTGGTCTTTCACACAGGAGGGTAGAGGAAGCCATACCAAATGCACAACAGAGCACCTCTCCCCACCTGACCCTGAAGCCCTGGAGAATGGTCAGGCCCTGAGCGACAGTAAAAGCAGTACTCCTCCAATAGCAGGAATCCAATTCTCTAAAAAACAGAGACCCTTCCCGTCACATGTCCCCCACTTGCTGCTGCCAACTTACTTTCAATCACAGTTAACATCGCAGAACAAGAAGTGGAGGCATGGGAGGAGGCGAAACACAAGCATGCTGCACAATGCACTTGTCTGGCAGCTGCTTGCTCTGACATTTGAGGCCATTGGGACCTTGTTGAAAGAGCAGATGCTCACTGATGTACAGGCACAGGAACATGGCAACTACACAAGTGGCTGCAATAGAAAAAATCTGCACAAACATTTGAGAAGAACTGAACAAGGGAAAAAAGCTGAAGATGGCAGGCTCACGCAGAGATGTGTTGAGTGTAGAAACACGGTCACAAATACACACCAGAGTGGACATGGCACACTGACATGCACATAGATGAAAGAAGACACCATGCAAACAGTGAAACAGACGTGAAACAATCAGAGGTACCCTTATGACAACAATCACGTACTGTACATATCTGTACACTTACAAGCAGATACTGATATATGGAAACTACATGAACATTTGAAAATACATGTATACACACATGCACACAATTAAATCCACACAAGATGTGCACATAAGACTATATAAACAATATTTGCGATAAAAAAACACAAATGCACAGACTTCCACTATCCCAATGGACAGATAGAGTACAAGCTGCTCCAGCCTCCAGGCATTGAAATATAAACACATAAACCAACCTATATACAACCTTTATACTGACCTACTGTACTGAGTGCACTTTGTAAGCACTACCATGGGATGTCTTGTTATTATGCCAACAATGTAATTCAGCTTGCTGTACCTTGAGTGACATGTTTCCGGAATACTGGTAACAATCACTGACATGAATTACCAGGAAAGCACAGAATTCAGTGGTTTAGGCCTGGAAGAAAGCTAAGAAAAGGTTAATGTAGTGGGGGAAAAAACCCCCACAGCAAATAAGGAGCGATGGAAAGGTGAGATGGGAGGAAAACTGATGGAAACAAAAGAGAGAAACACAAGAAGTAGAATGCAAAGTGGAAGAGGTACAGAGCAGGCAGCATCATGGTGAATCTCCGGCAGAGTGAAATTAGTTTCCGCAGAGGGCCGCAGGCAGCGTTATGGAAATGGGTGGCTGGCAGCTTCTTTGGCTGACTGTAAACAGGATCTTGGTAAGGCATACAGCCTCTGGTGAGGCCCACGGAGCCTGGCATCATCGCAATGCTGTGTCGCGCTGCAACACTCCCACGGTCCCTCCTTCTATCTGTCTGGTTCCATTGCTCCAACCTGCCCAAACCTCACTCGTGAGTAATTTATGAAGCGGGTTGGGAGTGGTTGCGGAAGCGGTACGCGCACATCCTGACACCAAATACATGACATGTTCCGCATGTCTTCCCACTAAACTACAAAGAGCCCTTTTGTCTCTACAAAGAAAAAGAAACACCAAAAAGTAGTTGAGGCGTTCGGGGCGCTTGCATCACTTTGTGAACTACTCTGAACCAGGTAGTTAATGGCAGCCCCGGTTAAGAGACTAAACCGGAATTAAAGTAATTCTCTGTGCTAATGGTTAGCTTAAGCCCTAATTAAGCTGTTCATTCAAGTAATATGACATTATCTGGCAGCATTGTCTTGGTTATCTGGCAGCATTGTCCTCTGGTCATGCCAGGGTACAGACGTGATACACTGCCAAGTCACCAGAAGAAAAGCGGGTCAAAAGACTAGCAAAGGAGTTAAGGGACCTTCACAATAAAAAAAAAAGCACAATAGGTGCACTCATAAATTCTGTAAAGGACTTTTGTAGTGTTCAAACAGGACATCCAACAAAATCCACTTTGCAGGTGTTCCCACCACTATCACTATCCCTTACCTCATTGCCTATAAATCTGGTCCTTGGTCAATTCAAACTCCAAGTATCACATTATGTGTGTTAGCCTTATCTGTGCAAGTGTAAGTGTGTCTACGTGTCTGCCTCTTCACAGTAGGTGGCGCAGGCCTCTCTCTTTCCTGCTGTAGCTGGCACAATCACAGAAGGCCTGTATTATCTTTGCCATGCTGCAAAACAAAGTACAGTGGCGTAATACGAGGTCTTACACAACAGTAAACAACTTCATCTTGTGTCTGAAATATGTGTCACTGCGATTGTGCAAAGCTGCCCATCAACACAGCCGTGTCGGGTTGAAGGAGCGTCTCCTAATTACGAAGAGAAAGAGAGAGAGAGAGAGAGAGAGTCAAAGAGAGAGAAACTCTCTCTTCCACAGTTCTCCTTCAAACAAACACTTCCTACGGGACCCCATTGTTTGGACTGAAGCATCATGGGTAGCCTTATTTACAGATTTTAATTGCTCTGGTGATCTGTGGGCAAAACACCCTGTCGTAATCACCTCACAATAGAATTGTTACTCTTTCTGACAATTGTAATAAAATGCTCTACAGCGTCCAGGGGAAAACGAGGAGGAGGAAACAGAGAAGGGCAGAGGGAAAGAGACACAGATGGTAGACGATGTAAGGAAAAGAAAACAGGAAACGTAGAGGAAAAATAAGTAAGGAGAAAATATTTTGGATGCAAATCTTCTCAGCGAGAGGAACTAATCCGAGCGGGCGGGAAGCAGGGATGAGGATGGGACTGGTGTCCAAGGAAATGATTGCTCTCCCACCTCAAAGTGACAACCATGAGAAGCTCACCGTTCCTGGACCTCCGAAGCGGAACCGCAGAGGAGACATGCGCTGCAACCATCACACAACACACAACACACACACACACACACCTACACACACACCTACACACAGACAGATTGGGAATGAGGAGGTAGGTCACCTATAGGAAGAGATTAGTGTCACCAGGCAGAGGTATGAACATGGGACTGTCAACTGCAGCTGTCCCTAAACTAGCTCTCATGTACTTTCATACTGCTTTCAAAGAGGTGGTAAAACCGGGTTAAAATCAGTTCATTTCAAATAGGCAGCGACCTTTTACATATAACGAGTCACCAGAAAAATCGAAACACCTGTAAAATGCAATGCAATGGAATACAACGGCCATGCAATAAACACTACCTTACTTGAAACGCTCAGTTTTTGTTGAGACGACTCCCGGTTTGTTTGTTCACTCAGTGCGATTTAGATATATTGAAGAAAAATATTCGAAACTACCAACCATCAATTACCATCAACTAAAATCTAATTCAGTCATCAAATACTACAGTGCATTCTCAAAGCGTTCTTCACAGTTTAACCAACAACTTCCTTGACATACTGTCAAAACATTAAAAAAAAGCATTAATTGCATTAAAATGGCAATATTCTGCGTGTATTACAATACATTTGTATTTTTCTGGTCAATCTGGCTGTGGCACCTACACATGGATAGATTGATCCTTAACTGTAATTTGTTAGCTGCACAGGAGGACGTTTCAAAATGCATCAGTTTGTACAGCACCGAAAAGATGCCGACACCCCACTGCAGTCGGCTCGTTTCTGCTCGGACGAAGAGTAGCAGCTCCTCTACTCGGTGAAAGAGCCTGTTTTACTTAAGTGTGTCAAACTCTATCCCATTATTATGCCTGCTGATAAAGGTAATACAAACACCCTGTGCATCAAAGGTCCATGAAAAATTAAACAGCCAATCAGCTGGCAATTATTCTCTTTAATCTCCTGGAGGCAGCCAATGGGGATGTGCCTCCGGTGGTGGTGGCCTGGAAGGGATTCATGCCTTTGGTTCTGCACATTCCACAATCCAAACACTTACTTTGCATTATGCTCAGCTCAGGCTAAAATAAAGTACAGGCAAACTTTCTAAACTCTTTTACTTTTCCTTATTTGTGAAAATACACCATCTGGAGTATTGATATATTAAAGCCAAATAAGTCAATTTGCCTTTGTTTCTCCTAGACTATGGATCGTTTAAAGACATTTCAACTGGACATGAAGACAGTTCATGTTCCAAAGGAGCTGATCAATTGCTCATTTAAAGCAGCAGGATGCGGTGCCATGGCGTTTAGAGGAGGTAATGCTAATTGTGTTACAATCAGAGCTTAAGACTTTTGAGTGTGTGCCGTTGATCTCCAGTTGTCAATGCCCTCTGTCAACATTTATTACAAAGTATTGACTACTTTGTTATGGATTACAATAGATGCAGATCAGCAGCTACAAAAATCACTTATTACAGCTTCAACATGAAAATAGCAAATTGATGCTCTTAGCTGCCTGGTCCTGCCAGAAGTGATGCTATAATTAGAAAGTCACACAACCAAATGCAACTCTCTCTGCTGTTCTTCAGCAATTCGCCTTCTCGCCTGATATGATAAGAAACACATTCCTCAAAAGGCTGTGTGCCAAACGGCGTCTGAGGTGACCTAAAAAAACGAAATGACTGACACTGGAGGTTATATGGGCCATCTTACTTGGTCTGGTGTTGCTGTGGCTCCACCCAGCAGCTTGATTCCTGTCACTCCTGTCCACACTACCCTCACAAACACCGACTCCATCCCCTCCTAATCAATGGGCGCGTGGAGCCGCTCAATGCCAATGATTCTCCCCTGATCTTAATTAGAGAAACACATCAGATACAAACGACATCTCAAATCAATCGACAAGTACAGGGTGAGGGGACTGGGGTTATATACAGAGACACATTCCAGTCTATTTTCCACAACATGAATTTGAAGTCCTATATCCTATATTTTCACTAAACAGCTCTGAGGCCTCATACGAAATGTAAGCAGCCCCATGCCAAGGATCTCTCTGGATTACAAATTAGTCAGAAACTTGCACAACATAATTACGAAACAGAGTTCCTAAATGTGCTGATGAAATATTGATGGAGAGAGATGCTATCCAGTCTATCGTTGACTTCTCGATCCTATGTTTTTTCGTTTACGCTTCATCTCCATTTTCCCCTCCATCTCTTCTCCACTCTGTCATGGTAGATGGATGGATGGTGGCGTAAAGGCAGAAACAGGCTGACAGGCTCCTTAGCCGCATGGCTGAGTGTATAACTAGCAACATTAGTAAACACCTACACCCAAGGAGCCCATCAAAGACAAGGGTATTTAGTGTGGCGTCTAGGGAAACACTCACACACTTGCAAACAAAGAGACGCGCTTGTGTGTGCGACACATTTTACTGGCATTGATGTACTCAAATATGTAAGCACGTATGTTCACACACACTGATATGTTGCAAAGCTACAAACACACACACACATACACACAAACACACACACATACCTCTAAGGGAGTCAATAGTGCTGATTTTCCTTGTCAGCGCGTCGGCAGGCACTGGTTTAAAGAGACATCAATCTGTGATGTCAGCACTTACCTAATGAACCCTCTCAGATCGATGAAAGCACTGGTCTGCTACGCAGCCGGCCTTCACTGCCTGGCTTGATTTTATGTATACTCTGACTCTTTTGGGATCTATGCTGGACCACAACGTGTCCAGGTGTGTGTGTATGTGTGCAAGCAGCATCCTGGATAAATGTGTGCTGATGTGCCCATTTCTTTTGCGTGTGTCTCTGTGTTTACAAAAGTACTGTAAATGCGTACAGTACTTATAATACACCTGATCAAAGGTGATCAACGAGTGCTTGTGTGTAAATGCAACTGCTACGTAGACCTACGTGATAGTATGATTATTTGCGCACTTACTGTGCACTCGTTTGCCTTTCTGTCATACTTGCCCTATTATGTGCTGGAGTGTGTGTGTGCGTGTATGCGTGTGTATTTACCTATGGTTGAGTGTGTGAATATGTACAGCACATTGTAGGCCTAAATGTGGTTATGAAAACAGGTTATGTTGTTTTGTGTATGTGTAAAAAAAACAGATTGCATTGTTGCATTGTGCATACATTTGCAACAATTGTATGCACAATGCAATGATTTTATGCATACACATGTGCCAGTCCAACAAAACAGCACCTGGCCATCTCTGTATCTAAACCTTTACTGATGTCTCTTCTTTTCTCCCAAAATGCATCCGTTTATAGGCTGACTGGCGATGGCAATTGCTATGGAGGTGGCAGCAGCGTGAGATGCTGTACAATTAGATTAGTTCCATTTCCTTTGATCGGCCTCACCCCGTCCCATCTTGCATGTGACACTTCAAATGCAGGAGCCTTCCTGCGCCACTTAATTGACCAGAATAAACATATTATATTGTGATAAGTGTCGCGATTGTAACAAATTGCACGGCGTGACTGACACAAATCATGGCATTAGCCTTGCCTCTCTTATCGGCGGCCTCCTCGTGCCTTTTCAATAAACAATCTAGTAGACGGAAAGAGAGAAAACGGCAGAGCAAGGGAGAGAGAAAAGGAGAGAGGGAGGGATTGATGGTGGGTGAGGCGAACGGGAGCGCTGTGGCCACGATCTAACGTTTACCCACTTAGCCATTCAAAAAGTCATCTTCTTCCATCAGAGCCTCACTCGGCGCTGCATGAGAAACATTATCTTTCCACAGGAGCTATCATTCACAGATGGCTTCCCCCTTCTCAGCAACCTGCCAACATGCATTTCCAACACTGGATATTGTGTGTGTGTTTGTGTGACTTTTAGTGTGTATACGCCTATTGGCATGGGCATGTGAATGATGCAGGTAGTTGGGAGAAGAAAAAAAGAGAAGAAATGGATGAAAACAAGAGGAGAGGGCATTTTTGTATGTGGATTCTTTTGAATGTTCATATTTATGTGTGCAGCTATGAGCGAAGAGGTTTGAAGGGAGAGCGTGAAGGGTTGAAGAGAACTGCCGGAGGCATGTGGGGTGGGGGGCTGACGTGTTAATCAGTGAATCAGCGTCCATCCACTAATGTCTGCCAGTGTAAATAAGGCCCTCATCTCCTGCCGTCACATACGCTGGCTTTCCAGCCCATTAGGCCCGAGCTGGCTGGCTGAGGCGGCCCACCGCTCGCTGGAGACTCATTTACGTGTCTATAGGCATCTGTGGCTGGTGATAGGGAGCCCACGTGAAATTAATGGGACTATGGGTGCCGCCAGCCAGCCAGCCAGCCAGCCAGCTCTCCTGTGCCCACACACACACTCTTTACACACACCAATCACCAGCATGTACGCTTGAATGCATGAGCTCGCACACCTACATGAGCATGCACACACACGCACGCACACACACACAGGACAGAAGCACGGACACACACACACACACACACACACACACACAATGCAGTGGTTTTTATGCGTGCTGGGTAAACTAACCTTTGCAGTAAAGATTTAGCAGCTTTATTAGTTTAGGAAATGGCTGTAATTAAGGATAATTCATAATGGCTGCTTCTCGCCTCTCTGTGGTATTAAAAGGGGGCTGGCCTAATTTAGGCTGCTTGCATTTGTGCACTAAGGCAGTAAAATGGGTGGGGTGGGGCTAATGCTTAGAGAGCGAGATGGAGGCCTCTACAAGGTCCAGATTCACTGTATGGTCAACATGCCAGCTGAGGGTTATTGCCTAATGGTCTATACATGTCCTTTATAAAATTCAACATTTCACAACGCAATATTTTATTTCTCTGACAATTTCCAAACTTCACATCATTCATACGGAACATACTCTGAATCTGAATGTAAAATATAGCCTTTATATAATATATAAAGGCAGGGCATGGCATTTCACCATCTCCAAAATGCAAACCTTTCAGGGTTTAAGAAGGTGTAATTTCCACTGTGACAGTTATTTGTATGGTAGACTTGAACCTGTAGAGCACTGTGTTAAACTTTACAAAAAGGAAACTGAATTCAGCTGAATTCATTTTTCCATTTAACAACAGTAATAGAGGACAGCGCTTGTCTAATCACAGATGTTATGACACTCAATCTCAGGGGGCACTCCAAGCCAAAACAATGAGACACAAATGTATGAGTGCCAGGTTGCCAGGCAGCCAGTGCAGAGAAACAGCGGGCTGGGCACGATCCTTAGGCTCCGGAGAAGAGGTGTGCATCTGGGTTGAGCCCACCTCTTTTATGCCTCCCCCACCGGAGGTGAAGCACGAAACCAGAGGACAGGATCAATAAGTCCACAGATGCTGCCAGCTCCTTTCACTCATTACCACTGATGAATAATAGAGGACAGCCCCCAACCTCCTCAAGATTCTGGTCCTCTCTGAATGTGCACACATACAGAGGAACAATTGCAAACACGCAGGAAAAGAAGCTAAGGCAAGAATATGAGGCCAGGAGTCACATCAAGTGTCATAAATGCATTTTATCACTGACCTCCTATGGTCAAGGAACAACAACTACTGTTAGTGTTGCATCTAACAGGAGAGATATAAGACGCGGCAGCATTTTGTTCAACATGCCCAACTCGCACAGTACCACAAAAAAAGCAAATTAGTCTCCCCGCTCTCTCAAAATAAGGGCAACATGAAGTCTGAGCAACGGAAAAGAAAACAACATTTGGCCCAGTTCTGTAAGGCAGAAAATCCCACTCCAAAGGCGCCTTACATTTGGCTCAACACCATCTCCTACACCTTTCACTTTCTTTAGTGCTAGAGGTGAGCAGCACTGAGGCACTGACCATCAGCCCTTAAGTTAAAGAAAAAAAACAAAAAAACAGCAGCTTAAAGCTACACCCAATCAATTATGGAGTAGCAACCTGTCCAAAATGTGATTTCCACACTGTCTGCCGCATCTTTCACATCATTATCGATTACCTTTGCTTGTAACGTTTTCTGTTAATTCTGTTGACCCACACAAAATCCATACGTGTGCATTTCAAAGCAGGCATCTGAGGCGAGCAGAGGCTGCTTCACTTCTGCAGGCCAGACAATCACTGTCAATCTACCTAATGACCAAGTGTCTGCTGATGCATGCTAGTGAAGTGGGCAGAGTCACCGGGTGCAACATGAAGCAGAATGGAGAGCATCCCCTGCTTCTCAAAGTGTTGAAAGGGCATGTAAACCCCCCTGCTGGAACTTTCCCCAATGCTTCTCACTTTCCTCTGTAACTTTAGTTTAGATCAAAGAGAATGGGGCCCTTAAGTAGAAGTAGTACAGATCAACTATGGTTGGGGTGACTCACATAAGGATGCAGGCTGAAAGTTGAATGATAGAGTATTCTGTCAGAGTGCGATTCCTCAGCTAACGAAAGTGTGTTTTAACAATGTATGGCGCAAGAAAATCCTCCCTGAAGGATTAGGTTCAGTGAGGAAAGAGCAAAGGATGAGTGGAGAGCAGGACGTTTCAAGACAAGGGGCCCTGATGTTCCTGCTGTAAAACCCTACCCCCTCTTCATTCCTGTGAGCACTGTCGCAGAAGGTGGTGCCTCTGTCCGGTACATCAGCCTAAGAATGTAGGAGATTGAATCAGACCTGCTGGTTCGCTGGCCGTTTCAGCAGCAAAATAAATGACAAGGCAAGTGCTGGGGGAGAGAGAGCGAGGGCAGCCCAAAGGTGTGACCCCACTGATGAGATGAGAGGCAGTCCAGACCTGCCAGACGCACTATTAGAATCCTAGACAGAGATGGGAGATGGAGAGAGAGGAAGAGATAGTGGGGGCCCGGTGTCACTTTATCAAATTCCTCCCTGGCACATGGTAACAGAGGTCAGGGGAAGAAAAGCATGGGGGCAGAGTGTAAAGCTGAGTGAAAACACAGTGCTGCTCTAATACCTTTCATAAAGAGAAAAGCCTCCTCATCCGCCAGCCATGATTAAATATAACCTGAGTGCCGGAAAACTAACCCCCACTACCCCGCCAAGGCCTAAGTTAGTGTGTGCATGTGTGTGCGTGTGTACACTCATGGGGTGAGGAGGGTAAAAGCAATTTGTGGAGAACTTGTTGGGTGAGTGGAGTGTGTTTGTGTGGCACCGGGGAGGGAGTGGAGGGAGAAATGGGTGCTGGGCGTGCACATCCTGGTCTGCAGCTCTCTGACACCAGCCGGGCAACAGTTAATGTGTTAGACTGCTGGTCGCCTGAAATTAATGCTGTCATCAGCAGCTGCACGAGAAGAGTAAAGAGTAAGACTATGTTACATCTGCTGAACAGCGGCCACTGTGGTCACATGTGGCATTTACAGGATAATGGTATTCAATTACCCTTCATTTTCTAAGACTCTCTTGAGCCAATTGCTTTAAAGTCATCATCGGGTGACCTGAGGCCTGTTTCGCCAATGTTTCAGCATGCAAGCTGCAGTTTGCCAGATGAGATCATTTCCTCTTCTGGTCATTTTGACATATTTTATGCAATCAAATCAAATGTACCACCTGCGCATGAGCATGCGAGTGACATTTATCTGAAACTTGTGTGCGACAATCATTTGTGAAACGCGACATTGCCACCATTTGAGAAATGCATGTAAATAGTATTTTTGTGAAGAGGGCCCCTGGCTGAGAGCAGGTAGAGGACCCACAAGCAGGAATATCACAAACATGTCGCTTGTGAGGTTGGGTGTGTTTGCTTTTGCAGTGAAATGATTGAAATGTTCATGCTAAAACATGTAGCAGTAGCGCATGTAGAGAAAGTTTTAAAGTCAGTGACCTGCCTCAATAACGTCACATACACATCAATATATCTAGCTTATGTTTGCTAATGTTATCTAGCATTAATAGCATGAGCTCCTGGTCATACCAGACCAAGTAAGGCTGTAGCAGCAAAGCCTCTGAGTATTTTAATTCAGTGTGGGTGCATTTTTCATTCAAAAGTTACATAGTTTCAAGACTGGGAGGAAAGTGGCTACAGGGCACGTTGTTTAGACAGGGACCCAAAAATCAAAGACCACACATTCATTGTCCACAAAGCATATACGTACATCCATTCAAAACTTACTTGGGCCTGACTGCCCCCTGACATCTGACCCCACCGCTGAGATACATCTTTGTCTGAGACAAGTACATGTAAAATTAGGAATGTCTTTCTATGTGCAACGCGCCAAAAGAAGGTCTTGCAAATTTACAAAAGGAAGACTACACCGTTGACACTCGGATATGAGGAGGCAATATAAACAATAACCTTCTTTTATATATGCCTATGTGGTCCTCAGAGATAGAGAGAAATTGGGCCATCAGTGTCACTCAGAGCCCCAATGTGGAGGCTTGTTTTCTTGATCTAATAGAAGGTAATGATCCAGAGAGCAGGGCTAGGCTTCCTCTTCCATGGAGCAGGCCTCTGGGGGCTACTCCACCCCTGACAGCAGCAGTGGTCGTGGCGGTGCAATAAGAATAAACACATGCAGGCGGGGAGTCTATTTGGCTGAGAGTGATGGCTAGCTTGTTGCTTATCCCAGCCCAATAAATCTCCATACAGAGCAGAGAGATGAGCGCCGCTTATCTCATCAGCCTCGCGACTGATGCCTCTGACCGAGTGCCGCCGCTCAGACCCCTGATTTATCACGAACAGGGGAGGGGAGAAGTTCTTCACCGTAGTAAAGCTAAAATAGGGAGAGAGAGAATGGGAGCGGGATACAGCGGGAGATGCAAAGAAAGGCAGGGAGGGAGGGAGGGAGAAAATGAAATAAAAAGGGGGAGAACAATAGACATATTGAAAAGCAGAGGGCAAAGGGAGATAATGCAGAAATATAGAGAGCAAACAGAAAGGTTTTCAAGGGAAAACACGGAGGCTTTGGCGTGAGGCGACGCAATGAACGAAAAATAAAACTCCTAAACCTGAGGAGGGGGAGAGTCGAGTGTGGGGGTAAATGTCCCCATCTCCATGTCAGGGGGTGTTGGTGAGGGGAACTGCACTTGACGGCTGGATTCTGTGGGATTCAGCAGTTTTTTCACGGCAGGGAAGAAGGATAGAAAGGGCTACTATATTTGAAGTACTTCCCTTATAGGGAAACATGCCCTTTTCCTGACTGATGCTGGTAGGACACACACTTGGACCATGCTCTCGTTATAAAATAAAGACTTGTGTAAAGTGAAGCTGGTTGTTAAAGGCACTTGTGTAACCTATACATACATTAAATCCACTATGCATGCTGCATGAAGCAAAGTTCATTTTTTGGTATTTGTGAATTAAGATCACTGATGCCATCTTAGAATATCCCACATATGGATTATTAGCACTGTGGCCTCCTTAATATCTTCACTCCACAAACACGAGTTTCAGTATGACAAAACTTCAACACTAGGCATGCCACTGTGCCCCTCTTCTGCCCACCCCGCTCCACAATGTGATGAATAGTTTGGCCCGGTAACACCAGCAGATTAACCCAATAAGGTGGTTCTAGCGGTGTGTGTGTCGGCGGTAGGAGTCGGCAGTTGTGGCGGGGGTGTTGGTTTAGGGTGGGAGGGACAATAAAGAGGAGCGAGAGGGACCGGGAGAATTATGTCAATGTGATTGTCAATCATGGGTGGTGGGCAGACGGCGAAAGTCAAAGACGGCAAGGCAGAGGGGGGGGGCCGGTGCGCTGCCTGCGCTCTCGTTTTACCTCGCTCACTCCCTCTCTCTCCATCTTGTGGCCATATGAATTAGTGTGGTGAGAGGAGAGAATGAAGAAGGTGGGAGGGGAGGATGGGGAGTGACGGGAAACAGACGGGTATAATATTCTCATCACTCTTCACTCGGCAGTTGTTGGTGAGGAGCGTGGCCCAGGGCACTGAGCGGCCCAGTCAGCCGCCTCGCAGACCCAGCAAATATTTCTAAACCTCAATTTTTCATATTTCCCTGTATGCATAAGGAGATGAAAAATCATCCGATCATTTGTATTGTCTGACTGAGGTTATACACAAATATTAGTTTATCTACCGCACCTAAGATTGCCTCCCTAAGCAAGACGGATTGGTCTTTTGGAATGGGCAATATTCCCTGGGAACATATTCAGTCCATCTTTTATGTGCTGCAATTCACAGAGCAGCAGGTACGAGTTCCATCTCCAGACAGGCTCGATAAAGCTAAACACCCAATAGAGACACCGCTTATTATACACAATACTCTTTAATTGCCAGACAATTTGCAGCCGGGTAAAATTTATAGTTTTCAAAACTGATCTCATGCAAAGAGCCTTGACACCTAATATTCATATTCATTCTCTGCACATTTACTGAACACTTATCTGAAATGATTATTAAAGCAAAACAAGCAAAGGAATCAATTTGACTTGAGAGTGGGGGTAAAAAAAGAGGGCGAAAAAACTCTTCAAATCACAGCCTCAATTGATTTCCGTTACCTCTTCTGTGAACTACCGAGTGTCTGGTCCTCTGCTCCAAGAGAGTGAGAAAGGAAGAAAGTGAGAAAAATGAGAGGAGGAGGGGGTGTGAAGAAGAGTTCTGGGTCAGAAATCACTGGGTGATTATTCACCACTCAGCCATGTGTAAAACTCATTAGACAATGCGTTATGCGTTTAATCAAATCAATGGCACAAGCAACCCCAAACTGATAGCTCCCATCAAAACTTACATAAAGCATGGCAAATTTCTTATTTACTTATAAAAAATAAGCGAAGACAGGGGAATTATTCCCAAAAAGGACCTAATTGTTCTCTGTCTTCAAATCAATACTGTGGTGGGAAATAAATAAACAAACAGAGAAAAAACAAAAGTTAAGCGCGAGACCAATGTGGAAAGAGGGCTAAGGCAGTGGGAGAGAGAGCGAATTAAGCGTCTCCTTTAATATAAAATCTTTTCTGATAAGAAACACCGAACATTTCAGGTACAATTGATAGAACTGCTATGTAAAAGCACTTAGAAAATACAAAAATGTTCCCTTAGCAATGTGAAGTACAGCCAAACATTGTGACTAAACATTTTTGAACCAGGAAAAATTAAACTGGGATAAATGACAATGCCGTACGTACGGTGAAACTGTACAATGCAGACGGGCGAGGGATAACACTTTTCTCACCTTCTCCTTTTCCTGCTCCTCTCCAGCGAGCTTTGAGGTGGTGACAGACTAGGAAGCGGTTGGGCAGGGGTGTTGTGGGTAATTAGGCGGGTGGAGGTACAGATGTTGAGTTGTGGAGGACCCTTACCGGGACACTGAGAAGCACTGGAGCATAAATAACCCCGCATCTGCCAGCTCTAAGTACCTTTCTTTGTTAGGGTATGGGTCTTCATTTTTTACCGTTGACAGGCAATGTTATTTCAGTTATTTGGTGGCATCTGGTTAGGCTGGGTGTGAGAGAAAGAGAGTAAGAAGAAAAAAAAACTACTAACACACACACACACACACAGGACGCACTTTAATTAATTGCGGGGAGATTACATGGTCTTCCAACCGTGTAGTTTGTCATCAGAGCCCATTACACACTTCTATTAGATGTTTCTTCACAGTGTCAAGTGTAATTTGAAGGAGAGTCTTAGTGTTGGATCTCTAAGTACAGTGAGAGGCCTAATCGGGGCAACTAAGGTTCATCTCGACTGAGGCCAAAATAACAAACTCTGCCACACCTCAATTAGCAGAAAGCAATGTGTAAACAAATAAGTCTTATTGGAGCGGTGCCTATTTCATGGTGTGTCACTCACTCATGCTGGTGACAAGAAGCTGTAGTTGTCTCCAGGCCTGGCGCTGGTCTGCCTCTGTTGCCCTGGTGCCATTGCTCTTCATTTCAGTGGGAGAAGCTTTATTTTCATTGCCAAGCAATGAAGTGTCTTTGTATGACTGCGGAGCACACCACAATCAATCTTACACCAGCGGAGTTAACAGGACAGAAACCAATGCAGCCGTTACTCGGCACAGAACATTACCAGTGTATGGACTCATTATTCATCAGAGGCTCCATTAGACACCGCTCACTACGCTGCCACACTAGATATGAGACAGACAGACAGCAAGCCAGTGCTGTGTCGCACACAACACTGCCCGCAGTGGAACACCACAGTAGAAGAAGCATGCGCGGGATACTTCTGTATACACTGGAGCTGCAACACCAGAAAACTCACAATTCATAATGTTAAATCGAGGGTTTGTACAGACGTGTGCAAATTCCATGACCCTGTATGCTATTGCAATCCATTCAACAATGTATTTTTTAAAATGCAAGGAGCCAATATTAAAGTAAAACTGATGTACTTGCTATTTTCTTTTAATTAGATGGCAACCATATAATGTGGTTACTGGTTTACGCTACTAAAATTCCCCAGTATACTGTCACCGTTTTGCAGGCGCATTCCTGTGTCCCATGCCGTGTACCCACAAAGAAATGTGTATGACAGACTGTGTGCCTTCCTGTGCCGCCACCACAGTTGGTAAAGTAACTAATGACACAGCAGTTAATGGTCAACATTAGGGAAGAAGGAATAATAGACTATAAGCCATACATCAGCCTCATAACCCCAGCTCTAATTGGCCACACATACCGTGTAAACTGGGAGGAACGCGCATGACTTCAGTCGCAGCATCACCTACACAATTTTACAACATCAGATAGCAGTTAAAAGTGGTGGGGAGACAGACAGGGAGAGCTGGCTGCTGAGCAGAACCAAGGTGGCAGCACAGAACACATATAAGCCTGTCTGCTTCGTCGTCCTCCTCGCTGTCACCGCTGCAACCGTAACCATCCCCTGCCATCACTGCCAGTGGGGCCTGGGACAGCTGCTCACCAGAACAACCCAAACACACGCACGCACACACGCACACACACACACACACACACACACACACACACACACACACACAGCCCAGCCTACTGTACAACTATAACCAGGCACTGGGACCCATGGTAATTGGGCTTTCTCACTCCAGCAGCCAACAACAAGCAATGGCACATTCCTGTCTTGCCACAATGGCAGTTAAAAAAAAAAAAAAAAAAAAAAAAGGCAGCACAAACAAACATCCCAGAGGTCCCCGGCTGCAACATTCAGATGGTTGCAAACCAGGCGATAAACACCAGCTCGGGAACAGACGACCAGAACACGGTCACGAAAACAGGAAGCACTCCTGCAAACAGGAAGTGACAAGGGCCCTCTCATCTAGATCCTCTAGCACAATAATGTGTGGGGGAAATAAAAAGAAAAGCTAATGAAAACAGCAAAGACATAGGTACGGCTGTTTACAAGTGTCTGCCTTCAATTTGAGAGGGAGCTGAAATGGAAATTGAGGACAAACAATCAATGCCTCATTATAATCTCACATCATGTACGCAGGCTTGTTTTTATACCCCTGTCAGTTTATTGTGAGAGACTAATTTTGGCTTGTGTTTGTTATTCTACCGCTATTACAGGCTGATGTGTCCTCATTCTTAATTTCTGTCCCAGTTACTTTTTTTGCTTTCTTGTTTATACTCTGCTCAAATGTTTCCTGTCGTACTTTGAATCTACTTTGCATCTTCAGCGGCATCCATGTGAGTCCCTCAACAGTGAAAGAGTAAAGTGGATGACATACCTCTCTCATGGTTTATCTGCAACATCATCTTTTTATTCTCATTTTCTTCCCGGGGCAGGGGGGGAGTGTTGATGTCTGCTAACTCAACTCCTACTCTCAGTCAAACCTGCAATTACTGCCTTGTCTATCTCTACCTTAAACATTGCTTAACAAGAAAAATATGCCAATACGCCACAAATGCTTTCATTTGGGCTCTGAAATTAAACAAGCTGCTCGGAGCCATGTTGTAAATTACCCTGAGGAATGTGCAACCCGGCGCAGACACAACGAGCACATCGCATAGACTCCCTCAATAGCAGAGCACTTATAATTTGTAACATTTTAGAGATATTTATTATTTTTGAACCTGTTCTTTTGTCCCAATGGCTCTCTCTGGCCTCAGGGTTGAGTGGTTATCTGATTAGTGTGTCATGTCAGAGATTTGTCACAAAGCCATAACATACACTTTGGCTTTCCAAAGGAGCAGAGGCACTCCCTTGGCATGTGAAGACACGGCCACATATAGCCGCTAATATGCAGAGGTGCTCAACTGTTCAGTGTCTGCCTGTCTCTCAATGACACTGTACAATGCCATCATTAATAGTGCTCTACATACTGTATGTGTGTTTTAGTGTGTGTGTCTATTAACATGTGCAACCCTTTTTATTTTAGCCATTAGATTCAGAAATTTTATTGACCAAAACATTATGTGTTATTGCGTCCATCCATTCACATTTTTTGTTCAAAAGATATCAATGTACAAATAAATAGAAAACATGCATGAATGTAACATTTCTATATCAAGGTAATTAACAAGGGAACAAGAAAAATATTCAATTATTATTGATTTGTATTTTTATTGTTAGTTTTCCTGTGCTATAGAGTGAGTAACTGCCGATACGATTAATGGATGGAGAGAATCTCTGACTTTAAAAATAAAATAGTGACTCATTATGCCCAGACTACTCAATACGTGCAAAAAGATGAATTCAACTTTTAAAAAGGCACATCACTTGGTAGCATATGTGTACGATGCTATACATCCAATTTACCAGTTTCCCACAACTCTGATGCACACAGTGTGCTGCACATATATAAATGAACCCTAACCCTTGCAATTAGATTCGGCCTCCGCTAGGTTGGCCAGTAACTTGAGAACACAGAATACCACAATTAATTTGAACCCACATTTGGTGGGTTGATGGGTGTTAATTTTAAGTCCTGTGCATTCATGACCACTAGCACCTGAGGGCAGGACTGGGCCCTAAACAGGCCTTAATACCTGGCTCAGTGTCCTGCCCGAGGCTGCTGTCAGTGCATGACGGATCAGACACACCTGATGGCTCTATCTCTAACAAGCATCTCTGAATCCTCATCAGAGCACTTACTGAATTGTGATTAATTCCCTCCAACACTGCTGACAGACAAGGTGCTTCATCTGTCGCTGTTCACTTGCCTGGCTGGGCCCCGAGCGAAAACAGACAGGCAGAGATGGAGCGATACAGACGGAGAGAAAAAGAAGGTGTTATGCAGTTTAGCTGCTGGTAAAACAAATAATATTGAGAGCAGCGTACTGTAAAGGAGGAAGAACAAAGAGCGCGAGCTATCTATTGGCAAACCTTTCATTTAATAAAGGGAGTTGTGTGAGACCATCAGAGGAGCGAGAAAGATGTAGCACAAGAGAGAAAGAAATATGGAGCGGAAAAGAAGAATGACAAGAACAGAGCAGGAGGCAAAATAAAGAAAATGGCAGGCAAACAACAAAGGGATTACTGGAGAGACATGACGAGACGGGGAGATGTTCGTTATGCAGTAAGTGGGGGAGACAAAGACGATCAGCTACTGACACCTTTACACTTTAATTGCCAAAATAAGAAATTAGTGCAGGCTCTTTGTGTTTTCTCTTGAGAAAGAGGGGCCAGACAATGAGCAGTCACAGGCACAAACACGCATATCATGAGGACATGTGAAGGGATGTCAAAGTCGAAGCCTCAATCTCAAGCCTAATGTGCCATACACACAGTCTACATATGGGTATTGTAAGAGAGCCCCCCCACCCCCATCAAACCCATGCAAACTGTCAGAAGCCATAAATGTAAATCCATTATCCCTCTCAAGTTTATCATCTGTTTTGGAAAAGACAAGAAGAACACCCCACAAAATAAAACAGAGGAAGACCCTCTACTCGAATATCAGCCCTCACTATTGGATCTGCATGGCTTTCAAATAGCACTCCTTTAAATATCATATCAGGATCAACACTTACGGTTAGTAAGTTACAGTTTAGTGGTCATAACAGGTTAGTGCTTACTAATCGTTTCCAGGTAGCGACATGCATGTTGTGCTCGATTAGAAGAAGGGAGGTAGGGAGTATCCGTTGCTTTGGTGGTTGGTCTCCAAGACTGAAATGGAGTAAAGCCGAATCAATGCAAGCTGCTTCACCCCTGTCATCACTGATATCATAAGAAAGTGCTAATTAACTTACTGCAACCTCTGGAACAGCCCTGACCAGAGGGCTAATGTAGCCTAATCGCGTGTGGGGCCCTGTGCTTACTTCCACCAGGACTTTCTCCCTTCCCAGTCAGAGTTAATCGATTGTAAACTGCAGCTGGGGTCACGGCAGCCCACAACTTCCCCTGCTGACCCTTCCACACCCCCGGGGCAGGACCTTAATGGAGCCATGCTCCCCCAGAAATCAATACTCAAACTGGGCATGGATCACTATATGAGCGCCCTCCTGATGGGATCTGACAATAGGGCTGAGCTTTGAATATATACATACAAGAAGCATTTACTTTTCATAGGCTAGTGCCTGAAATTCCCCCTCCCTCTCCAACCGACTTTGCAAAGGATAAATGGAGCTGAAGCAAATATGAACAGCAAAAAATTAGATGGCACATTTTCTCCTCTAATTCGATTTGCTGTTTTTTGCAATCCAGGAGCTCCATCCAACTCATGTCTTGATAGGCGCGTGCAGAAGAACACATGTCAGCTACAGGCCAATCTGGTCTATCGAGACGCCTAAGCCCATGTGCTAAGTGGGGAACGACCTACAAGACAACAGCTGCAATAACCAATAAGGCAACCACATTAATTCCTCCTCACCTTGGGAGGACCTGTTTGAGTGGCCGTATCCCGTTAAGATTAATTCCCGCCTAATGCTAATTGGTCCTTCGGCTGGGAGGGCCCTGGGGGAAAGGTTCCCTTTGGTCCACTCTCGCTGGGGCTCACCACCATTGGGGGTGGGGG
>CM022485.1:25840103-25877699 GCA_011952105.1 Coreoperca whiteheadi
CCCCCCCTCTTTCCCCTTTTCCTCTGGGCTATTTTCAATGTAAAACAGGGTTACGGACAATTCCCAGCAGTGTAACTAAACGCACAGCCCAAAGCTTACAAGACAATGGGAGTCCTGCTATTGACAAAACATCACTGACTAGTAATGAACACAGTGAGTGCTCTTACTAATTCCTGAGTCCTTAAATTATCATCCCTACACATAATCACAATCACACGCCTTCACGTAAGATCACTTAACATTAGAAAAACACACTCACTTCAACTTGGGCACAGTTTCCAAGAAGACATTATTCATGTTCTCTCTCTTTGTTGATGTTTTTTTGTGCTCTTTTTAATGAGAACAGCCTGATTTTGTAATCCAGCATTATTTGTTCTCATTTTCCTTTTGATATCAAAATAAAACCCTTCAGGCAAGGCAAAAGACAGAAAGGAATTCAGCTCCCTTTTATATTTTTTCATATCTTCACCTGTCCTGGTCTAACACACTGTTTGTAGATCACTATCAAAGCTTTCCTCTCTCTTTATTTGACCTTCCTCCCCAGAAAGAAAACCTCAGGCTGATTCCCTTCGCAACAAAACAACACTGTCAAACCTAAAGCCCGCTGACTTTCAAACTTTCCCTCCGCATACACAAGACTTTTCTGCTCACCAGTCCTCTGGAGAACCAGGCCTTCCATCAATGCCAAGCCCAAACCGTGGAGCTCCAGCTCAGTCAATGTGATTTATATAAGTTATTATAGCCCATTACAGAACAAAAACAGGACAAAAACCCACTTCACAACAGAAGCCGGGCCAAACAATGGGACCACAGTGGTGAGTGCTGGCGTGCGGGCGGGTGAAGTCCAGCACATGCCTGAGCCGTCACTCACCACACATTGTCTTTAATCTAATTCTACACATGGTTTCGTTTCAATCCGAATCAAAAGCTCTCATGTTAACAAACCATAACAGATCTCCCTTAATCCGCCTGGCAACAAAAGATGGATGCAAGAGACACTCCGCCTCTCCGTCCCTGAAATCGCACCTAATTTGCATACAAAACACTTGCTGGAGGTAAGGGCATATATTACAGCCATTATTTTGCGTTGTTCTCATTGGGGAAAAAAAAAAAAAAAAAAAGTTTGCATAATTGTGTTTAGCATTATGTGGGATAGAGGCTCGGCTATCCAAGAGCAACTTAGCAAATCCTTCCTGTTGCTGCTGGCCATCCATGCTCCTGCGTTCTCTAGATAATGCAGGAGTAGACAAATAGGGACATGTCTCTCTTGCAATAACCAAATTGGAGACACCACTGCTTCAAAGGCTTGCATGCTGCAATGTTACTATTCATGACCTTCTTAAGAGTTTGTCCTTCATAAAATTATTATAACAGCTTCACAGAAAGCCCCCGAAAAACGGTATGTTATCTGCCATTCTCTGGAAATGGGGCATACAATAATGACCGACGACGAAATTCAACATGACTCATTGCTCTATAAACATCAGCTGAAACTGAAATTACTCACTAAAAACTGAAATAACCATCAAATATGAGTCACCATGTCATTTGCCAAGATGGCCACTATTACTACTCTCCTTTCCACTGTGCATGTATGGCACCATGTTGATGTTTTCCAAAAGTTTAAACAAACATCCACAAGAAGAGAGACTAATGCCCACTTCTTCCCCGTGGTAAATGTGCAAGCCAGTCCTGTGATTGACAGGCTGGTAGGGCATGTGCCCAACTGATGCCTCTTAAGAAAACCATGTGAGGAGATGGGGGAGGACTCAAAGACTCAACTCAACTTTAACAATCACAGTGTGTCGGCGGGCCTCAAGAACGTGTACTGTTTCCAGACCCACAGCCAAGGGAATTAGTCAGTGCTAATGTGGCCACTTTGCTAGATCAAACAGTGGAGAGGTTAGTCACTGGCAACAGGACTGGGTAATAAGCATCCAACGGCATGTCAGTGCAGGAGGTCCGATTTACGCAATCTTCATACTCCAACGCTAACAGTAATGATGAGAACCTGACTTGTACATCTGTTCATGACAGCCACCTCGGGCAAAATGTGCAAGAGCTGAATCAAAACATATTCCTTATGTTGATATGATGCCCCCCCCCCACACACACACAAGCGGTTATTTTTTCAGGTGATGTGACGTTTGTGTTGATCTCTATCTCTGGGATACGCAGTAACTCACCCAGCCTGACTTGCTGGGCCCTGTTCTGACCCGGGTGCCTCCAGGGGTTTTACCGCACACCTGTGTGTTGAACACAACTCGAGCTGTCCTGAGCGGCAGCTTTCAAAGTTGTCCCTGCCTCCTGGTGGCTTGGAGCAGCAGCACTACGCATGAAAAAACATAAGCCGTAGCACTCTTCAAACGCATACATAAAGGCCTCGGTGGATGCTTTTATCACGTTGCACATTTGCCCTGCCCCATTCATACATGTGAGCGCATTCCCTCAAAGGTGTGCTCATATCATATGTGTGCAGCCCTGTCATCTGCATAGAAGCGTGCACACACAAAAACACATACACATTAGCATGTTGTCATGGGTGTGTGAGCGGCAGCTGGGTGTAAATTGCACACGGGTCTAGCGTAATGAGGACTGATGGCTTATGGTTGCTGTATATTCCAGGAGGGTGTCTTCTGACAGCTTTGGGAGCCGATAAAGTAATAACTAATAATGTGCAGATAGCGGCGCCACGGTGTGACAACTATGCTAACGCTGAAAGAGTGTGAGGTTGTGTGTGTGTGAGGGAGTGAGAGAGAGCGAGAACGAGAAAGAGAGAGAGAGAGAGAGAGAGAGAGAGAGAGAGTGTGAGGGTGGGGGGATGAGAGAGGGAGGGGGGGGCCTGTGCTATGGGGGCTTCCTTTCAAGTTTCAAACACAACCTCCGGTGATGGTTTCAAACCTAATTCGCTACCTCCAATAAACACACAGGCAGAAAGAGAATACATAAACTGTTAAACAATCACTCACTTTGAAAAAAAAGAGAAAAGAACCAAAAGGGAAAAAAGAGAAGGTATCCATCCGGCATTGCTTTTTTATAATCTGTCAAAACTATAAACAGAAATTGAAATAAGACGAGTTAAGATAGGTGTGTGAAAGAAGCACCAGGGACAGAGGAGACTGCTCTCTCCAACTCTCTTCCAGCAGAAGCAAGTGATCCTGCACAGGTTCCTACAACATGGAGACTCCTCATAAATCATAGCCCCCACTGCAAGAAGACAGAAGAGTTACTTGCAGTGGCAGAAGACTCTCTGTGCATACAGCCCTCTCCGTCTCTTCTTCTTCTCCATCCTCTCTTCCTCTACATCTTTACAGGAGTCAAAGCCAGCGTCTTACTGACCGTCTTGTGACTCAGTAGTGCAGAACGGACAACCTCCACAGGGCAAATACAGTAAGGTTCTGTGTACACTGGCTCCAGGCTCGCACATAGTTCACATATTGAGCCTGAAATTTAGCAGGTCTGATACAAATTTCAAAAATGACGCCATCCGCGATCGATTAACAAGTGAACAATGTCCCCCTGCTCTACCCCTCCCGTGCGGTCTACTGATAATCACACATGCTCTGCAGAGAAACGGAGATAGAGTCTCCTGTTTAATGCCGGCCTACTTATGCCGTTGTTTTGTTGAAACTTGTAAGTGCACCTGTTGGTGGCGATGTCATTCGGTACCACGTTGGTTTCGATCGTTTCCTCCTCCAAAAATCTCAAAAGGTAATGCTTAAAATATATTATTGGATGCACCTCAATGATGTGCTGGCGCACCAGTGCCACCAATGTAAAACGTTTTTTCTGGAGCCCTGTGGGGTTAGCACAAGTTGGGACCATAGCTGCCATACTGTAGCTACCGTACCATTCCACAAGATTCACACAAAATCAAAACCATCTGTGCTAAGTAAATGCTTGTTCGTGTGTTTCTCTGCATGTGCAATGGGTTGACATTCACAATGCAAAGGATTAGCCTAAAGACGTGTTCAGACTGAAGGCAAGGCTTATTTTAGTGTAGCTGCACAAAAAGAAGATGGAGAGATTCGAACAGATAGAAACATGCAAGGGTTTGCTGTGCTGTTAATCAACGTAAAAACACGTCCGTTCACGTTAAGAATGTTTCAATTAGGGCAAACATTTTGCAATTATCCCGAAACTGTATGACTCCACTTTATGATGTACACCAATGAGAGGAAATGGAGAGTCTTGAAATCTGTCTGAGTCAGGCCCGTATCACATATTCTTTACACGGGAACGATGAAAAGTCACACTGAGAGTCAGTGCGCACAGCTAATATCTGTACGGTCACTGACCCCACGGTGGAGCCCGTTGGCTGAAAAAAAAATCATAGGAAAAACTCTAGTCATTTGTATCATTATTCATAGAAAACTGTTTGGAAAATGGGGGAGCTGAACACGGACTATGTAAAACGCTTATCTATATTGGCCGCAGCCTGCTTTGACATTCAAGGTGTAATTAGCAGTGGGCAGCACATACCTGTTTATGCTCTACATACACATATCCCGCTTACGTTTACATGGCATGTCAGCCCGTCACTGCTCTGACTCACAGTCACTGTTTGCGGCTGAAGAGGAAAATCCCCCTACCAATATGAGATGAAACTAAGTATTCCAGCACCACGCAGGCAATCTACGCAAGCTGTCAGGGCAGATTTTGGCCCTGGTGTTAATCTATTTATTTACAGATCTGTGCGGAACAGTGCAGCTGCACAATCAGCTTTGATCAAGTTTGGTTGTAAAAGAGAGGAGCCATGACAGGAGGTGGAGGGAACGGCAGAGTGGGAGAAAAAGAAAAGGGGAAAAACAGAGAACGAAGGAGTGTGGTTATGTTTCAAGAGGTAAACCACAGGTTGGGTCTGGTGTAGCAGGACTGATCCGTCTTTTCCCTCTGTGTGATTGGGTCTCTCATTAGGAGCCAGGCCCTGAAACCGGAGCCCAGCCTAATGCCTTGCCGTGTTTAGAGAAGCACAGAAACCATTTGGCTATAATAGCAACCTTTTCAAAAACAAACCTCTGAAATGAAAGGCGGCCAGACTTGCAAAAACCGACAGCCGATTATTTTGAAAAGGAGGCAGGGGAGACATGACCATGAAAAATCGTAAACTGCAATTGAAAATTAAGCCAGCCGCGCTGTGTGCACCTCCCACTACCCTCCTGCCATCTTTCCCATTTTCCTCTACGCCTCTCTTCTTTCCATCGTTTTTCATCTGTGCGTCTGTGTTCCACTCACCTTCACCCTAACCATGAGATGTGTCAAAGGGTTAACTCACACACAGGCCTTCATTCCACACTGATGCGGTCACCTGATAAGCTCCGCTCTCTGTCACTTATCAGTAATTTACTGCTACTTCTTTTCCCCCTTCTGTCTCTCTCTCTTTCACAGAAAATGAGCTTGTTTCGCCTGAAGCTTGCTGTGGAAGACAAGCACGTATCCCCAACTCTTTGACTCTGACACAAAGTTTACAGACATCAACAAGCGTCACCTAGGAATTTTCCATACGTATGAACACAGTGAAGATGAGTAGTCTAAAGCTCTGATGTCTTCGTGCCTCAACTTGCACCGATCACAGTAATGAGCATGAAGCTGTATAGCTGTGTTTTCATGTTAATCACCAAGGATGCTTACGGTAGACATGCCTGTTCCCATGACTAAGGTGATAGTAAAGTAACTGGGTAACTGGGTTTGGGGTCAGGGGGTGCTGGGTGCGGACCCTTCCTAAGTTCAGAGCTCCATGCTCTGGGGGACATGTCATCAAAGTGAGAAGGCCACCCTGTTTAGAACAGCAGCCTGGGCCTCAGGGGCCCCACCAGTGACAGCTCCCATGTCACAGCCAGCCCTGTGGAACACAGGTAATGTACCCTGGGGGCTTGCTGAGAGATAAAAACGTACTAGGACACCTGCGTCTGAAGCTGTAATTTGTCTTCTCTCATGTTCAAGGTGTTTTATGAGAGCAAAAGGACAAGGTGAAACAGCGAACAAAACAAGCAAGCCCTCCTGAAATCCTCCCTCTCTGTCTTTGCAAGCTGTTCAGAGAGTATTCTCAAATAAGCGTCAACACAAATAGACACATCTTTGTCGAATGCTGTTCATCAAACTGAGTGAGTGACTTAAATAATATGAATAACTCCACTCTACAGTATTTTGGAAGGGTAAAATTAGTTATTGTCTAGCTTGACTGACTTACAGATCCATCAACTAGTAGGCAACACAAGTAAAAGTCAAAAAAGTTTACTGGAAGTACTTTTCTGTTGTTGTCTAAATAAGTGGGTGTGTGCACGTCTATGTGCATGTATGTGTATGTGTGTGTGTGTGTGTGTGTGTGTGTATCGCTGGGGGTGACTGGTGATCCCTGCCTCTTCCTGTATATCTTATGCTGGGGTATTAGTGAGGGTCCCTCCCAGAGGCAGTGACTACACAGCCTCTTCTGAGAAGGCGCTCATCAACGCCCCTGCTTTCAAAGGCAGCTTTAGCCAGTGCCATTCAAAGCAATCAGCCCAGTCAGGGTCTGCCCATCCAGCCCAAATCCCTTCATGCCTATCAGAAGAACTCTGAGCTGGGCCTGCTGGGGGCAAGGCAGGGATGGGGGTGGGATTTGCTCATAAGGGATTGTGAAAAGGCCGTGACACACGCTTATTCATGCCCCAATAACCCCCAACAAAATATATATATACTGTTCATGAAATAAATAATTAAAAAGATAGGAGTTAAGGGATACCCTGCTGCAGAAGTAATGGGGCCCATCTTGGGTATTGCACATCTTTATGTACACAGGCATGTACGCAAACGAGAACTCAGGCACACATGCATGCAGTCAAGCCTCTATCTGCCATGGTGGATGACTTAACCGTCTACATTATTCAGTTGCCATTGGACGTTGCTTTGGTGTTTGGGAGGGATGGCATGGCACAGGATGAGTGTCAAAGCTGAGAGGCCACCGAAACCTATGTCTGTATCAAAGTTGGCAATTAATCTAGCTGTTGATAAACTGGTGGACATTAATGAGAGGCCAGCAGGGGCTCTACTATAACACGTGGCCTACGCACTCTCCTACCTAAGCTATCGCTTAACCGAGCCTGATAACTTACATGTCTAACCTGGTAACCCACTGCGTCTGTAACTGACCTGGCACATCATTTGCATTCCTAGGCTACTAACTGGCTCTCCTAGGTTGACAATGCACATTCACTGCAGTTGAGTCCGTTTAATATGGGATATTTGGTACATTGTGCAAACTGACTTATTTAACACCAACAACATGTCATTGGCTAGATCATTTGCCAGCTTTGATAGGAACATAGGCTGCTGTAGTCTTTCAAGAGTCTTTAAGTAACCGGTACCATATGTAGATTGGGAGCTGCAGCTGAAACAAGAATCTAGTGACATTTCTTAGCTTACTTACAGTACACCTGGCACGTACACTAAGCAAATCTGTGAATGTTTTACTTACTAATGGTAGTCCTTCGGAATTATTTATACATCCACAAATTTTAGTGGAATGTGCTACAGTGGCTCTGCACTCTCTACATTAAAATGCTATTTATACTACAAGACTCTCCTTTCTGCGACTCTAATCTACAGCATCAAGACGGCATCAATCATCTTTAGGATCGATGCACTGAGAAATAATGAAAGCAAACAGAAAAAGTTAGAAACTAGTTACAGTTAGAAAAACATCCATTATAGCCTTTTGTTTCAAGCTACTGTCTTAGTTTATAAATGTAGGCAAAGATCTAAATATGGTCCCAGCTGTGATCCTTTAACGGTATTTTTTATACAATATTTGATGTGTGTGAAAGAAAACTGTAACGCTCCTGATTTAGCTGTGGACTGGTTTTGGTTATGTGTGTGTGTGTGTGTGTGTGTGTGGAGGGGGTTCACCGGGAATATCACTCTGCAGAATTTACCCATGAGAAACAACAAAAGATGCCTCAGAAGTATGTCAGAGTGCCCTCATATCTCTGCGGTGAGGGCAGAGAGGGTACAGAGTGCTGGGAAGGGTCAGCCAATTTTAGAGAGTGTCTTGTTTTCGATCTGCATCTAAATCCAGTGGTTGTCTTTGGGCAGCTGCAGTGAAATACATAACAAAAGCTCTTCTTGAGAAGCACTGAGCCAATCAAAACAGGCATCAGGAGCTAGATGCAGTCAATATGAGCCAGTTATTTGAAGTTTGAGGTTTTCTCCTACCAAACAAGCTCATTTACTTTTCAAGCTTCAAGGTTTATGACAATTTCCCATAAAAGAGCAAGAAAAAGAGTTGCACAAAACAACTGTTTGGGTTTTGGACCCAGATCATGATACATTTCAAGTATGTATGAAACACAAACAGATGAGCAAAGACTTAAACAGACACAGCACAGCTAAGCTTCAGATATGTAAAAACGCTGAGGTGTTTGACGTGGGTTTATGACAGTGAATACCAATACTGATGTGGGAAATTAAGCCATCAACATACAATATTTTGCCAATAGGTAAGCTCTACCTTTTTTTCATTGTCATACCAAACCTTAAGTCTTAAGTTCAACGTTTGTTATCATCTATCATGCTTGTTTGAGCAGAAAAGTGATCATCATGTTCCAATGAAACTCTGGGATAAATCACTAGCTGTTAAGGCTCAATTTGCAAAAATGTTACAGTAAAATGATTTGAAAATGTATCGCTAAGTTCAATATACAGTTTGTAAATCATCCACTGTCACGTCTAACTGTCTTCACATGCATAAATTAAGGTGTTCAGTGGGCAACTTTATCAATAACCGCGTGACCTATTGTCAAAATGATTATAATAATATTATACGTTATCTATCATTCAGGTAAGAGACAAAGTGACTTAACAAGGAAGCTTTGCATACTTCCACAAAACAGCCATGAGCTGAGAGAAGGCTGTGATGATCGGGGTCTTTGGTGGACTAGACATGGACGCTCCCTGCAATTAGCTGCAGCTTTCTAGGGTTGATCCACCAGTATG
Organism: Coreoperca whiteheadi; assembly: GCA_011952105.1. Taxonomy (NCBI): domain Eukaryota; kingdom Metazoa; phylum Chordata; class Actinopteri; order Centrarchiformes; family Sinipercidae; genus Coreoperca; species Coreoperca whiteheadi. Next base: position 25,849,074 of record CM022485.1, read on the forward strand.
GAACCAAGGCCCAAGCCTCATCCAGCATCTGGCAACCCACAACTCTCAGCATAATTACCCCAGCAACAGTGCTCCTCCTCTGAGCCTTGCTAATCTGTGGAGGCTGTGGCCCTGCCGTCAGCTCCACTCGGTCACTGAAAGGGAGGGAAGCACAGTACCGTACCACGTACACCCTTGTTGCGGTGAATCATAATGCATAACAGAGCAAAAGTACAGAGGACACCTTGACCTAAAACAGGATGAGGGACAAGGGAAAGGGCACAGACAGGAAGGAGGTTATTGGCCCAAACTTTGAAAACAACTATCTGCAGAGGAGTCTAGGGAGGGCTAGAAATTCCCCTACTGAGAGTTGAGAGCACTGGCGCTTTCAAGCCCAGGACAGTGGGGATATTAGGAAGGTAAAAGGCCTATTGAGTGCCGAGATATCTTGCCCTGGCACTTAATCAAAGGGATTAAAGCTTGGGAAGCCAAGCCCACAGGTTATCCTCCAGGAAGCATACCAAGTAGTTATCAAAAACACGAAAGTTCAAAGCAGCTCAATTTTCCTATATTAGAAGTGTTTTGGTCAGCGCCCTCTGGCTTGCGTCTAGGTAAAAGAACTGTGTGGGTGGGTGCTTGCACTTCAGTGAAGACCTGAGTCCATCAGGCTCAACACAGTGTGATCACTTACTCCCCCACCCTGCCTCCGTCCCCAGAAAACCTGATCCGACTCTGTTGCACAGTAACACAATTGTCTCACACCAGAACAGGGTGGGGCCGTGTATTTGTTACAATTAACCTAAACACTTTAGGACAGCTGTCATTAGGGGTTATTATTATCGATAAGATTGGCCTGTTTGCGCAGCTTTTGTAGCAATTTTGGGAGCTATTGAATCTAAAACAGGAGTTAGCAAGTACCAAAAAGCACTCTCTTTTCTTGCTAGCAGCCCAGGATCAGACAGAAAGTAAGAACAAAGCGTTTTTTATAACAGCATACATGATTGTGGGCAAGCTGTTTACACACACGCACTATGCATAAGGGAACAGTGTGATGTGTTTTGTGAGGTTTTCTTTGACATTAAGAACTGGGTAGACATAAGGTCATTGGTTTGAAGCTTAATGTGAGGAGTTTGAAAGTGAAAGCATGTGACAAATCTCATGACTCCTCAAAAGTTGCAGTGGTCTCTGTAAAGTACTGTGGCCGTTACAGTGGCCCAGTACAGCTCAACCAGAATCAGGACTGCATGTCCCACAAAATACTAACTAACCTTGTCAGGTTTAGTGGTTAGGGGCACACTTAGGACTGGGGCTTGTCATGTTGAAAACATGTGCCTTCATAGTACTCTGAGGTGTTATGCTGAAAGCACAAAACAAGTGAGTGACGAAACAAATTGCTGTTCATGAGTTAAAACAATATTGGGACAAACAGTATGGTATTGCATATGCACGCATATTAAAGCCTTCATCACTTTGTATTTTGTAGATTTTCCATATGTCAAGAAGAAGAGTCTCAATTGCCCCTAAAACGTACACCGCCAGGGGCGAATACCTATAAGCATGAGTCCTCGGGAACGCCCCGGGGGCTCACCGGGTGGACCGCGTGCCATTAGGGCTGGGTCCGTGCAGCGGCCCAGGTACGACTGGGGCCCTTTGGCGCGTGTCATCCCCTCTCTCTCTCCCGCCTTTCCTGTCTTTCGATGCAGTTGTCACTATCCAATAAAGTTCCCTCGGACTATCGCGCAGGTTAAGATTTTTAAGTTCAGCCTTAAGCCTTAACTTCATGCTAAAGAATATTCACCCATTTTACCCATGCAGACCTTGTTATGATGAAATCAGCCTGGTCGCATATTTAGCATGTTCATTACTGAAGCCTCTAACCTGCCAGGATCCTGGTATGGCTTCAATAGTCAGACCCCATCTGTATGACGTTAGGACCATTGGAAACAGATGGGCCTTTAATTGTATTTTTGTCCAAATTGCAAAATAGCTACTTGGGAAAGAAGCTAAAATAACATACAAACAACAGCAACTATGATAACAACTGCATCTGGAATGAAATGAGTACAATAAGAGATCAAAAACATAAGGCGTACAAATTCAGCTCTGCTCTTTGAAAGGGGATCCCCCCTAACATTACTGGCCCAGTATTGATTTACTCTGCAATTCCGTGTTTCTCTCCCCACGCCAGCTCCACAATCTCCTTCGAGCAGGAGGTCCAACAAATAGAACTCATCACAATTTTCCAAACCCTTAAAAGATTGATACCTTGCTTCTTTTCAAACAAAAGAATAATTGAGGAAAGGCTGGAATTGGTATTTGGAGAAAGAAGCATCGGAGAAAAAAAAGTAGACACCCAGGCCCCCGAGTTAGTTTAATAAAGCTTAATGGGAAAATGTTGCAGAACGGGCATTTGTGTGATGGAAAATTCTGTACCTTGTAAAAAGGTCCTCTCTTACCTATTAGTTCCTTCGAATATAATGCTATGGTTATGAGGATTACAGGGACACTTGTGCAAGACAAAACCACTAAAATCAGATTTGACCACTGAACAGCGATGACAGGAATCATGGTAAATAGCTAACAATATAATGAAAACTTTTACAATAATACTTGTGGAATCATTTTCTACCAGCGTCAGACACTAAAACAAAAGAAGAGACTTCCTTTTTTCCAACCACTGCCAGCAGTGCAGTGTATCTAAATAGCCTCCCATTCCTAAACCCTGCAATTTCCAACCATGGACGAAAGGGAAAGAACAGATAAACAGGCCTTTTTTTTTTATATTTCAGTCCAAATCACATCAAGGTATAAACAGTGAGCCCAGAGCACATCTCCTATTCTTTTTCAAAGTAAGTCCTGCTGTTCCATTTCAAATACCTCGGGGTTATGGGTCATAATGCTGCCTTCCAGCTTCTGAACACGTTTATTCAGGCATCCTACTGTAAATAGGGGGAGATTCAACTTCAAATATCTCTATTCCCCATGCTGGCCCTTTCGTCTGTTCTGAGTGAATGTGTGCTTTTGGCTAACAAAGTAATGGTTTCTCCTCTTCTCTTACCAGACTCTGAATACCAAGTGGCAAAATAATTGAGGCAAGTGTTGAATACAGTTCTCTTTGGTGTCACAATGCATGCAAGGAAGGACCAGCTATGAAATCAAGTTGGCAAAATAACCAAAACCTAAAGATAACATAAAGCCAATATATGTCAGGAAATTAAATTAGTGTTAGCTTATGTTATGGCTCAAAGCTCCCCGGCTATTAAAGGGGTAATAAATATGTTATAAAGCTCTTACAAGCCCCTAAGGCCATTAAGGGCTGAGCTGCAGAGCTGTTTACGATATTGTTTATTACAGGCTAGGCTTATCATCATTTACCACGCAGAGGTGGCTAAAACAAACTCTATAAATGGCAGATTCACTGGTACCAAGCCAAGCTAAACAAGGTTGGTATAAAAGGAATATATGAATTGTCACAAATGCATCATTCAGAGGAGAGGGGAGGAGAGGGGAGGAGAGGAGAGGAGAGGAGAGGAGAGGAGAGGAGAGGAGAGGAGAGGAGAGGAGAGGAGAGGGTGACTAGCAGGAGGAGTCATATTGTATCTATCCACCACATGCTCTATGTCCCATCCACTGCTGAGCTGACAGGTAGGGACACAATGTGTTGACCTAAGGGCCTGTTAGAGACCTGCAATTGGATAAATATAGAGCAGTAGGAGAGCATAGGTGTCTTAAATGGCATATCTAATGATGCTCATCCTCTGCTGTCTCTTCCCTTAGTCCAGAAGAGGCTTATGAACACAACTGCTGTGTGCAGGCAAAGCCACAGTTCTAACTGCTCATTCTTTCAAGTAAACATTGAAAGCAGCACAATTGTGTCTTTTATAGTATCTTTCATGTGCTCCGACCAACACCCCTCCATCCTCTTCTAGCTGTCGCATACACAGTATAAACATAAACAGCCCTATGCTTCATTTGGATTTGCAGTGAATGGGAGAGATTCATATTAAGCCTTTGCAGCGGTGTGTGTTCCATATTTGCATATGAGAAAACAGTTTCAAAAGGCTTGTTTATAATGCATAAGAGCCTTTTAGGCTGTCTTTACTGCAACACTCTATTTCCTCCCACTGACAATCCATGCACGGGTTTGCATCATTTTGTGAGACATGCCAGTTTTGAATTATTCAGTCACTCATCTCTGCCACAGCACCGCATTTAACAAACACACATGCACATTCACATACAAAAAGACAGAGTGGTCTACACGGATACTACAACAGCACCTCAGTCAGTCCCTTTGGAGAGGTGGGAATCCTATTACCTGGATGTCAGAACCTGTCGGACGCCTTTCCCTACGCTAGGCCCCCTTTCTTAAGAGGGGAATACGATGTACACCACCAGTCCATTTAGCAGCTGCCTGCTCTGTGTGCTTTAATGGGCCTTGGGCCTTAAGCGTCATGAGCAGTAGAGAACACAGTTCTGTTTCCCTTCACATGTGCATAAAACAGGCACCTCCACTGTACCAGCCCCATGCATAATTCACTGCCGGTGATGTGCGTCTTAAACACTGCTGAAATATACATGGCGGCATATGCAAATTTGGCAGTGCTCTCACACGCAGTACTTGCTAAACAGACAACAGGAGCATAGCATGCCACGCAGACAGCCCCTTCTGGACACAGACAGTATGTAGTGCACTATGTAAGTACACTGCATGTGTGTGTGTTGCCGGAGTGTTAGCTGTACATATTAGGTCTTGAATGCGTAGCAAAGTGCGACAGTGCTTGCTGTACCCTTAAATGTCCTCCAACCCCACTGAGGTATTTAAATCATGGGTAAGGATGATTTACAAAGTGATGTGGAAAAACACAGAAGTAGCATCTGTGCACTGAACGTTGGTTTCTGTTTGAAGCTACAGGGTGGCTTTAATGCTTGTTGCCAACTTGGTGGTAACTGGAGCCACGAAATCCAAATTTGGTCAAAGGAGGCCTAGGTGGTATATATACAGTATATATACAAAGCTATATACTGTACATATGTATATACAATATACAAAAAAAATAAAATCTATACAAAAAAAAAAATATATATATATATGTTCACAGGTATATAACATCTAAAATATATAGACTATTGATTATATAGAGAAAATAATAATCATATATTGACTGTATTTTTAAGGAGAAACTGACAGAATCCTGCAAAGCATCTACTGGTCATTAGAGGAACTGCAGCTTAAGACTCCAGACTGTAGCTTGGATTTTTGCTGAATGTGCACCAGCATGTGTGTGTGTGTGTCCCTGTGAGTGTGTCTGTGATCTTTGTGAAGGGATGTTGATGAGGGAGGAGGAGAGGGCAGACTGGTGGTGTCAGATTTTATAAATGAGGGAGGAAATGTCTTTATCCCAGGTTTGGACACCCCCACCACTTTCCTTACCAGTCCCTCCCGGTGTGTGTGTGTGTGTGTGTGTGTGTGTGTGGTTTGGACCAGGCACCGGCTCAGTCCGATTCCCAGCAGTGTATCTTTAACAGGGCCTTCCCACCGGGCTGCCAGCCTGTTCCCCCCTGACGGGACAACAGCCCAGCTGACGCCCCCACAGCCCTGCCAACAAAACCCACTCCTTCGACCCTACAATCTGCTCCCCTGATCCTGGTGGAGGGAGGTTGGGGAGTGATTAAAAAAACAAAAAAAAACAAAAGAAGAGACCAAAGACAATAAGGAAGACAAAAGAGAGAAAGAAAAGGTGTCCCAGCTTCTTACACAAAGCAGGGAAAGTGCAGGCCAATGGGTGAGTATGTGACTCTCAAAAGATATATTTTAGTGGGGCATTCGTTTAAGGGGTGAACGCACAAACGATGGCTAAACATAAAATGTGAAATAAAACGTGATAAAAGGGCTTTATTGTCCCGGCACAAATTGGGTAGGACATGGGTTACATCCTGGACAGCTTGCTGGTCTAACACTCTATAGACGACCACAATCACATTCACAAATTTGGAGTTTTTCTGTTTTTTTCGGGAAACCCACGCAAGTGGGGAGAACAGGCAAACTCCACACAGGTAACAATGCAAACCACTTATCCAGAGAGCCGCGCAGGTTTAAATAAGCACAGCTGGATTAAACTAAGGGTGAGTCTGTGCGTGTAGGGACGAATTCTAAAGAAACATCTCTGACTACAAGAAGCTCCCCCCAGAAATGACAGGGTAGCTGTACTAAGGTGTAGTAAAAAAGTATCCAATTATAGAAAGAAATACAGAGCTAAAAATAAAGGAACGCAATAAGATATTGCATCAAATAATGCCATATCTGACCAAACAAAGAGTGGATGGAGAGTTGCAGCCGGGTGGTCATTAAACTTGAACTTGACATTCACTGAGCTGCTAACGTGCTGTGGATATGCTTTGATTTGACATTTATATTGCGGCAGCTTACGTTCTTTATGAGCATTATTTCCTCTTGTTTTTATGTGCAGTCACCTTTTTTTTTCGTTTTCTAATAAGTTTATTTAATGTGACTTCAACTTTAACCTTTCTATAAATGAAGTGAATTATTACAATTTCAGTCACATACTGTACATCACTATATTTAATACATTTTCTGAAATCCCACTGCTGAACTGCACATTTCTAAGTTATTTTTCACACCCAGAATGCAAGTGAAAGGCAGCCCCAGTCACTGAAAGCACACACAGTCGCTGCTTGGGTGGATCAAACTCCACTTTTCATGCACTTTGCAAGCACAAATAGAATGAAAGGCGCATGCATATTTTTGTTTGTGCCGTCACATACGTACGGTAGATCTGGCCCTCAGTGCACATGTGCAGCTGCCAAAGCTGTGGTGTCACTGGTGTTCACTGGTGTTGAACAGTGTGTTAACAGGATGTGTAATGCGGTGTGCTGGTCCTGTGCTGCAGCCAGGGCTGGGTGGCAGCAGCACTGTAGGCTACAGTAGGGCTGTTATCATGAAGCAGTTATGTAGCTGCTCTGCTGGGCCAGTCTAATTACAGGAGAACAGCGTGCACCAGTCTGGGCCTCCAAATGGCACCATATGTTTTCCCAGACTAACCGGTTGAATAAATGCCATTTACCCATTCAGGATGCACTGTGCTCTGTGCCTGGGAATCAGTCACTCACACTCATATAAAGCCATTCACACCCCCAATCACCCTGCCACCCACCTCCCTCATATAAAACTCCGCTGTCGGTGATTTACCCCGCTCACCCTACCATGTATCCGCACACAGCTTCCTGTTCAGTTTAACCATTTACAAATCCTATTGTAAGTTGGTCTATGTCTCCCTAACACACACTGACTCGCATAATGACGTTGTTGACTGTGCTGTTACCAGATTAGTTCAATGAAGGGGTTTGGTTAATGAGAAACAGTGTTTCCAAAAAGCCAGCAACAGTATCAGGGTGTGGTCAGGGCCATTCATCTTTTTGCTTCGGTGACATGTGGCGAGCGACCCGTGCAGCGAACACGACACAAGTTACCACTGGTGAAGTGGTTGTAATGGAAAAATCGTAGTAGTAAAATCGTAGAAAAACCGACAAGTCCCCAACCCGTGGAGTCAGTGACCCAAGACGAACAAGAAATAAAAGAGTAGGAATATGTTCCATCTGAGTTATTTAACCTGTAAGATTGTCGTTAAAACATGATATTTCAAGGGACACGTGGATGCTGGTTACATCTGTTGCAGTTTTGCTGACTAGCAAATCTAGCTGTTAGCTGCTTTTGCTACTGATATGGGTTTTTGAAAGCCAACGCAAATACTGTAACTTAAAAACAGTATTCAGCCAGTGTTTGTCAAACTGCAATGGCTTGTGGCCGCATAAAATGAAGCAAGAGAAACTTTCTGTGAACAGCATAATAAAAGGAGTGATATTTACATTCTCAGATTGTTTCCTTTCAGTAATTCTTCATGCCCAAAGACGGAAACGATCACGTTTTTCAGAAAGGAGAATAAGAAAGCTTTTTCTTCTTCTTTCCTTCCTGTTAACCATCTCACGTCCCTACCTCAAGTTGGGAACCAGTGACTTGGCTTATCACGGGGCAACAAAACAATTTATTAGCCAAGGTTCTGATACATATTAATGTATGCCTTTTTTTTTTATTTGGCGTTGATTTGAACATGGAGTGTTTCCCCACCAACACTCACCGGCAAAATTGCAATCACAGTGTCACTGATAACAAGAACATAATTCTTTGTGGTTGCAAAAAGCTGACAACATTTGTATCGTGACCTCTTTTTTTGGAAAAGCTCACTGTATCAGCACTTGATAGACCTATCACACATCATCAGTTTGTTAATGAGAACAGCCTAGGCAGCGGCGCTCACAGATGCCTATCGAGGGCAGAAAACAAAAAGAGAATGTAAGTAAATATGGACTGTAATTAGTATGACAAGGTTGAAAAAACAGATAACACACCGCAGCCGCCCGAAGGCCTACTCTTTCACACATGCGCATGCACATAACGCGCTTTCACATGCACAGGACACACACAGGCCCGTAACTGTACGCTCACACACACACTTGGAAGAAATCAAATGTTTTAATCAGCTTGCTACAGCCCATAATGAGGATCCACTAAGCCCCAGCTATCAGCTGCCATCGGCCACTTACTTGTGTCTTCAAAGAGCTGATTTTTCTCTTCTTCTACAACCAGCTTAACACAGAAGCTATCGAGAGTGAACATGTGCAATAAAACCTGAAAATGTACGTAATTGTTCACCAAGTGATATATATGCAGTAAAGCACGGAAGCAATTATGTGCAAGTGGACATGACAGTGCAGCCTATGGGGGAAATGTGTGGGAGCTGAAAACACCCTATTTGTCACCACTGTGATCATGGAAATACTAGCCCATAAATCTGACAATACATGCAATGACCTTCCATACTTTGCACTCCCACCTACACTAAGAGATATTGTATCGGATTTACCGTCCGCCTTGAGTGCACACACCTTGTGATGCAGTGCCGTGTGCACCTGGCCCAGCCACACCTGCTGCATAGCACAAGGCAATCACATGAATCAGTCAAGTCGGTTACAGCCAGACTAGTTTCCACAGAACTGAAGGTATGTCAGAATTCTTACTCAACCATCCAGGTGTGTGTGTGTGTGTGTGTGTGTGTGTGAGGTGTATGTGTGGAGAAGTACGTGCACAGGTGGGCCTCCTGGTGCAGTTTTTGGCCTCCTGGCATAGCTCTGACCTCTGTGAGGTGGATCACAGCGCCAGCCCTCCAGCTGGAGAAGTGATGACCTGAGAACTGTACAAACTGTGAGACTCGTCCTTCTGTCCTTGTCTCCTTCCTGCCTGCCTGCTGCAGTGTGTCCTGACTGGGGGACATGCAGAGCTGGGTCAGCCTGCTTGAAGAGATTAGGCTGCACGCCTGCTTTTTGATTTTTATATATTGTCTACATTCTTTCATTTTATGAGTTTGAGTAAATATTAATGCTATTCCTACAGGGGTGTGTGTGTGCGTGTGAATGTACAGCAAGGAAATACTGGAAAATTGTGTAGCATTTTCGTAGCATTTGGGTTTATGTTTCCACGTCTGTTTGTATCATATCTTGGTACTCTATTATTAGTATATTTATTATAAGAATTATTATAATCACAAGTTCACAAATTCCAAAATAAGTTTGTTGAGTGGATGAACTTAAAGGTCCAGTGTGTAGGATTTAGTGGCACCTAGTGGGGAAATTGCAGTTTGCAACCATTTGAATACCGCTTGCATCACCCTCCCCTCCCAAGTGTGTAGGAGAAACTATGGTGGCCGCAAAAAATGTGAAAGGCCCAATCTAGAGCCAGTGATTGGTTTGTCTGTTCTAGGCCACTATAGAAACATGGCAGTGCAACATGGCGGCCTCTGTGCAAGGGGACCCGCTCCCTCTGTAGATAAATAGGGCTCTTTCTGAGGTAACGAAAACATGACTCTTATTTTCAGCTGATTATACACTAACTCATAAATATTAGATTCCATTTCTGCTAATAGCTCCTCCCTAATCGTACACAGCGGACCTTAAATGACGTTACTTATTTATCTCCTTCAGATGAACATTTAGAAAAAGAAAGGCTTTAGATTTAAAGACAGAGAAATGCTGTCCCATCTGTGCTATAGGTTGCCATACATGTCAAACCTAAAGCAAGCTAACTCGACCCTCTGTAGCAACATCCGACGCAGCCTGCTGTAAAATAAATGACGTTGTTAGCTGCAGTCTCGCAGGTGAAATGTGCTGCTGTTACAATTATTCTAATGCCAGCATGCCAGAATGCCAGTGCTACCAAATGCTGCTGTCAACCCAGGGGTTTAATTAGTTTGGCACGTGTGCCACTTATAATCACCTGCCATTACCAGTTCTGGCTGCATCTGCTTACACGTCTGTCAGTGCCGGGCAAGCTGTGTATGTGTGCATAGGTTTGTGGGTTTGTCGTACAGTGGGTTGGTGAGGGTATATTTTGGCAGCAGAACACAACCTTCAACCAATGTGAAATCTAGACACAAAGGGCTCATTGGCATCCGTTCTCTACCTTACACATATTTAGGGAGAGAGACAGAAATGAATCAAACACAGGTCTCCCTTTTTTAAGTGTGCATTAAACATCTGTAGTCCAAGTAGCTGTCAATTACAGCCAGGACAATTGTATTAGTGGTACAGACTTGTCAGCAGTCCGGCTGTACCGATCGCATTGTGAAAGCAGAGGGGAGCAGGGCTTCGTAGTGTCAAACTGCATTGTGAATAGAGCTACACCTCGGGCTGAATACATCACATTGTGATTTCATGAGAGCTGGAAGAGGAGGAAGAAGGATAAAACTTCAGGGCGGCTAGTGAATCTCGACCAAAAACAGGAGAAATGGAAGTTAAAAGTGAATCGTTCACTCCCCCTGGCGTGGCAGTGGCTACCTCAGGGGCTGGGATAGGAGGAGGAGGAGGAGGAGAGGAGGAGAAGAGGAGCCCCCTGGCTCCCACAGTCATGTGACGGCTGAGCTCAATATCTGAAGGATGGACCTCAGGCTGTGTATTTAGCTATAAAGTCATGAGCGCAAGTGTGTGTGTGTACATGTGGCTCCATACATTTTTGTGTACTATAGGTGTGAGTGCGCAGCACAACACAAACACCACTTACAAAACTGCGGCTCAGTTCTCCAGATTCACCTGTGTCTGCTGCAATACAATAGCTCTAACTATCCCTATTCTTTGCAGAAAGTTCCCATTTAGCACTAAAACAAGGCTTCAATATTGTGCTGCCTCAAAAACATCTGTCGGGGACTTGTGTGGCTACACTAATTACAAATATCTGCAGTAATCCGGCGCCGATAAGAGAGTCATTACTCCACCAGACATTTATCACTATGGGATTGATGACCCATTTCAGAGGCAGCCTTTGTACAGGGAAGTGAAATCGCTGATATCCCTTTTATCCTACATCGCTGCTGAAGCCATCCATTCGTCAGGAGGCAAGCTAGTTAGAATTGTAATTAACAGCTATGGACTTTGGCCCTAATAGAATTTTAGCAGGAAACTGCAGATTGACGTAGGAAGGGACGATGGGACGAGGGGGGCGTTTTACTGTGTTTTTCTTTTCTTACTAATTGCCACATGGAGTGGCTGTCTGTTGAGAAGAGCTGCTCTGCGTTCTGTCAAGAAAGTGCCACAGCAGCACTCTAAATGCAGAATTTCTGTACATTTGTAAATATGTAAGCATAGCGATTAAGAGATGTGCATGCACAGGCACATTGCTTCATGCAATAACCTGTCACGGGCACAAACGCACATTCATAGGTCAAACATAAAATATACACTTCCCTGCTCGAATACATAACTTATGGGTTTCCTCTGACTCTTTTTCATTCTCAAACACACTTGCACAACCACCCTCCCACCCACACAGACACACATACACAGAGTGGAGCAGCAGATGATCACAGTAGGTAAGGAGTAAAGGTCCGGCCACCTGCCGGCCACGTCCCTTCTCTGTAGCGGTAATGAACAGAGACAGCTTGGGGACCGCCCTGCGAGCTTGTCCCCCCTCCTCCAAGTCTCCCTGCTTCGGGGCAGAGCTGGGGGCCCTGGGGTGACAGGGACGCCAGAGATGTTCCGCACACTGACAGGCAGGTCTTACCTGGCCAACCCGCTGTACACATTGGCCCAGCGACACACACCGGAACACACACATGCACACTGGGACAAGTGAGGAGATACACAAAGACTTGCATGTGTGAGTGCTGTATGTGCGTGCACACTGTAACTGTTCACATGTGTTCATGTACCTACGCGTATGCACAAATTGAAGAACACACCCACACACGTACACACAAACGCTGACCCGGTGTAATTCCTCCAGCACACGGCTGGTGACAGGAGCAGCTGCGGCCGCTACGGCAGACAGATGAAATTTTCATAACTATCTCCTCCAACTTCCATCCTCACCTTCAGGATAATTTATGACCTGCCTGCCAGCCTTGAAGAGACAATATGCTTGATATGAAATGAAGTGTTCCAGCAGTGTAGGTTATAATTAACAGAGGAGAGGAGAAAGAGGTGTGTGTGTGTGTGTGAGAGAGAGAGAGAGAGAGAGAGAGAAATAGGGAAAGGATGGATCATGTGGTATGCATGTATATATAGTGTAGTGCACGTGTGTGTGTTTAAACATGACATTCATTCCTTCAGTTAATTCTGTGATATAGACGTTAAATAGCAACGACCGGAACCCAGCACAGAAATGTTTCACTTCCAAACAAGTAGCTGCAACAAACCATCCGCGAAACACAATGTGGAACTTTTCAAGCATCTTGATATGCAGATTGTCTATAGGTTTACTGAGGCCTACACTTAATAATTGACATGATTCTCTGTCACCGTTCTACTTGTGTTCATAAGCTCCCTTACCACACACAAGCGGGTTTTTTTTCCACATCTACGATATTTCAGGAAAGAGAAATCCTAATGTGGTGTAGTTTCATCTAAAATGTTTTAAGGAGAACTGCTATCCAACCAAGGACAAACAGGATTTAGATGAGATAAACAGTAATGACAGTGTTTTTGGTGAGCACACCCTCCACCGACCCATAATGCTATGCTTTTGCTGTTTGTTTCACATGCCTGCCACACATCCTCACCCAATCATGCTCTATCAGCTCTCTGGGATGTTGGGTTTGACCAGAAAGAATGTCCTGGTTTTCTTGACTACCAGTAAAACAGGCCCAAACCCATACCCTCCCTCCCTCTCCTTACCACATTGTCTTTTCCAAACACAAATCTTGTTTCCATATTAAAAAAGGCAGCATTTAATGAGCAACTGTCTCTGCAACAAGTGTGTTTAAATGTCTGTGGGACTTTTAATGACATTTATAAACTCTCTCTTTCTCCCTTTCTGTGCCACATTGCATTGCCAACCTCTTACTCTGAAATGCATAATTATGAAATGACTGTTTCAATTAAAACCTGTAAGCAATTTAATGCAGTTGTGACTCAGTCATGGATAAGTGGATTGTGAATTTCACAAAGAGAGAGTGTGATGCTGATCCCTGCCAGTTGCGAGCCTTCAATTCCCACACCTAACCACGAAATGGGAGAAAGCATGTACCTCAACGGCTAATTACTGACTTGTTTGAGAACCAGGCATGACAGAGGTAAGTGCATATTTACATGGGTAGAACTTGTTTGTTCAGTAAGTGGAAGGTAAAGAAATAGCATCGTCAGTCATCTTGTTCAAAGTACATTCCTGCAAGAATAAGACATACTCTGAAGTGCTTTCCAGCCCGGGAGCAAACTAGGATGGGAGGACGATTGCTACGGCAACGGCAGCTTTGAGGTTCTGCTGAGGTCAGGAGATGTCATGCATAACTGACTGATTGCTAAACGGGGGCGGGTGCATGAGAGACGAATTCATAATTTACAATCAAGAACACAAAAACACACACACCTCACAAACACCCAGGCCACAGGCGATCTCGCTGCACGCATGTAATCGGTCTAAGGGACCACACAGACATGTTTTAGATAAAGACAGACAAATTAGACGACAGCGTCTTAGGCTAACCACTGCGCTTGCGCTAATTACAGGCTGGCCGGCGATGAAAGAGACAGATGACATGTACTTATTTGTTTTCTCCTCCAGTGCCCTGAACCAAGTAAACACAATGATGCCGATGACGGCAAAAGTAGGTGGTACAAAGGAAAAGACACATAGACAACACAGATAGAGAACATGGTTGTGGGATGAGAGTTCCACCCGCCACACACAGGTGTATGCCCACCATTGCAGCGAGCAAACCCCTGAGGTAAAGAGAAACAATGGCGCAGCCAGAAAAACTTTTGGCTGGCCACTCATGCCAAGGAAAACAGACTGAGCTAGCCCTGTCTGTTCTCCTTGCAAAACAGGACCGCTGTTGTGGGGGTGATGTAGAGGCAAATGCGGGGCTGGTGTCTGGGAGATCTGATTAACCTGTCACCTCGGGTTGCAACTTACATCACACAGGCCTGGTTGACAACATGCCCGGACCGACCTGCTGTCAACCAGAACGTTTGGAATATGATGCCAGCCCAAACACCACCACCCTCGCTAATTAAACCTACTTATTAACAGCTTAATGCCATCTACTCTTAACTGTACCTCACGAACCCAGTTTCCCAAACCCATCCACATAATAGCCATGCAGATCATGGCATGACACATTGCCTACATTCTTAAACTTCAGAAACCCCACCCAATCACTTGTGCAATGACAGCTGAACAGATGACGGCTTTGCTAGAGGTCTATGGAACCTGTGCCAGGCAAACCCTTGAGTGTATAAAGAGAGTGAGTTGTCTATGGCATGATAGCAATCCCTGCAGTATGGCACCTCCATTTATAAGGCTTTAAGGAGGTCATTGGCCACATTAGACAAGGCTGTGGCCTTTCCATCTTTAATGTGGACATGACACTGACAACCTTTCCAACTCCCATCTGGGACCATTATCTCCTAAGTCCCTGTCCCTCCACAGTGCAGGAATAGGGGTGGGGTCTGTCAGGGACAACACAAAGGAAATGTCACCACTCCTGGAATGAAGTGCCAGCCAACGAAGGTCTCTCTCCTCCTATTTCTCTATGTGTCTCCACGGGGGTGCAACTGGTAGCTGACAACACTGGTGGGGTCATCCCCGGCTGGGCACAGCCTAGGCCCTCTGGCCCCCAGTGACCCTTGGTTTTGATGACAGACTGGGCCTTTTGAGTAGCAGCGCCCTGTCCAGGTGAGGACAAGAGAGGATGACAATGGCAGGAAACAAAGCCGATGGAGGCTGGGAGACGGCCCGGCGGGTCATGGGTCAAGCTGGACAGTTGAGTGATGAGTGCAGCTGTGGACACGTGGACCTCCTTCTCTGCCCTTGCCATGTCAGCTGATGTTGCCTTTGTCTTAGGATAAAGACCTCACTAACTCTCAACAAGTTGGAGAAAAGTAATAAGCACAGGCAACAGATGTACTACGCCACAGCCTCTGAGTGTACAGCTATTATAGTGACACCCTAACATGTACGGTTAGGGTCAACTCCTTGTGTCCTTGTCCAGGAGGTCTGAATTGGAATTAGATTGTAAAAGGAAATTTGCCTCTAATTAATTAAAACATTTTAAATAGTTGCCATTTTAAATTAAAATGATCAGTTCTTAAAATAATCCAAAATAAAAAACAAATGTTAAAAATACTAATAACATGGAAATAACAGGAACTAGATACTCTCTCATGGATACATAACTTTAACTGTAGTAAAAAAAACACTACAAATCTGAAAATATGCAATGCCTTATAAGCAGAGAGAGAGAAAAGGCCCTTTAATATCATGTACAATGTCTCAATGGGCTACAGCTGAATATGATGCATTTCCATCCCAGGCTGCCACAGCCACAGGATTTGCTTGCTCTCCCTTGTCATTTGGTATGAACCCAAAATAGTTGAACTCTTTCCAGAAAGAAACTTGGTTGTACCATGTGTGTCCTTCCCCCCTCTAAACTGAGGAGGAGCAGGTCTGTGACACAAATTAAAAAAGGACTTTTGTAAACCTTGTAAGTAACCACCTCAGTGCCGCCAAACTACGGTGATTCACACACCCTGAGCTGTCCAACTGTTTCCGATGCCAAAGGTCAATGGCTGCCTACTCTCCTACCGGCCCACACTGAGAGATGGGAGGACAGGGTTTGCCAAGTCATTCAGAAACCCTGCTTTGGGTCATAAACACCTCCGCCTGTCTCCCCTCTTCTTTTCTCCTCCACAGAGGTGAGTTGGGCTTGCACTCTGTTAATCTTTCACTACAGGCCCGCTTGCTTTTACACTGGCCCACTGGAGAACAGAGGCGGGGAATGAAAGAGGGGTAGTAAAGGACGAGAGTGGATAAAAGAGCAGGAAGAAAAAGCCATAGAGAGGGCCAGATGGGCACCTTCACAGTCCATTTATCAAACCCAATGTGGCCCTCCCCTCCCCTCCCTGCTGCTCTCATGTCCTAAACCCCCATGTAATTCTGTAATGATTTTCATTATCATATAATGACCTTACAAAGCCTACAGCAGTTTGCATGGTCAGTACAAAACTCGCAGCTGTTCCCTTCAGTGTTTGCTCACCGGCTGTGACAAAGCCTTTTTTTGGTTTTCCTGGTGGTCAGAGTAGTGACCTCTAGGCTCTGGAAGGTCAGCATGAGGTCACCTCATCCAGGAGGTTCAAAGGTAGCCATACTGTAATCATACAGATTCAGGATAGCATCACACAAGGTAACTACTTACTGAGTAAGTAAAACTACAGAAAGCCCTTGGATTTTGTGTGTACATACTTCCAGTGTTTGTCAAACAATGAATCCTACATTACCTCTATTTACCTAGATGTGAAACAAGATCCATGCATTTTCAAAACCTAATAATTCCAGTACCAAGTGTTTTGAATCTCTATAGTTCGGGTGCCACTGAGATGTGCCATTTCCTACCCTAATAGGCCTGTTCCCTGGAGGTTGTGCCTTGCTCCTCAATTTGCACATCCTGTGTGGCATACACAACTGCGCTGCTACGGTACAGTCACCCACCCACATAATAATCCATCTATTTCCAGGGCACTCACAGGGAATTTACCAAAGGGACACGGAGGGCAGCATCTATCAAAGAATTCACCATGTGCATCCGGAAAACCCAGTTACCAGAAAAGCTCATAAGAATAAAAAAGCTTTCATAACTTCGTTGGCTCAGAGTGAATGTATGGACTGCTTCTGCTAGCGGGGCGAGCCGAGGCATCACTCACTCTGAGTGCCTATAAGTCGCTTGTGAAGAACCACTGGTCACCAGGTCCAATTTCTCTTTCTTTCTTTCTTGCTAGTGCTAAAAATGCCCTGGAGGCAGAAAATGGCAGCTAGCAGGCCCACGCTCCAGCGAGTGGTGCTTTAACTGGTGTTTAAGAAACAAAGTCAGCGAGAAACTTAATCAATCAGTGCTGGTTGTTTATGTTTATGTGCCTCTAGCAAGAGTCATCAATCATCCTTTTTTTTCCTTTTTCCATCCTTTTGCAAGCATTATGTGCTGAATGGAAACCATGGAAACAAAAGGCAGTATTATGATAAAAAAGCCTGCCTGTTGCATATTGTGTGGAAACCTAATTAGGACGCCCAATATAAAAAAAAAAAGCAGCAAAATAAATCAGAAAATTAATTTCGAAACTCCTATTTTGGTGAGTGCTTTGATGAAAATATATGAAGGTTTGAATATATCTGACTGAGGAGAACAAAATTCCCTCGCTGTGTGTCTGATGCTGTAATATAGTGTATCTATATGACTTTATCAACTAGAAGTATTTGATAAAGAAATGCAAACTTTTTCGTCCTCCACAAAGAACTAGCGAGGCAATCCTTAACCAGCAGCAAATCAGCCGCAAATCTCTAATCAGTAGCAGTACGTCCCACTTAACATTGCACATAGTCATGTGTTTAGTTTTGTGTAAATGAGATCTGTTGACAGCCACTTGACAGGATGACCCCTTGTTTTTTTTGTAAGTGGGGGCAGTGGGGGTTAGGGTTAGGCATTTAATGTGTGCAAACGGGAGAAGAGGTATCAGGAGCAGCTGGAGTTCAAACATATTGTGTAGGATGCTTGCCATCCTCCAAAACTTATCTAATCAGTCTTTCACTGCTGATAGAGTAAACGTCTGTCTGCCCTGCCGACAACGGCCGAGCATTTCCTGTCCTGGTCTGTGATACTGGTTGTCAGGATCTTAGCGTGGGCTGAGCTAAGTCTAGGGTTAGACATGGTTAGAAGTGGTAACGTCGCATTGTGGGTGGTGGGGGAACCAGGATGGTGGGGGACAGTGCTGATGTTAGGTTCGGGGGTGGGGGGGTGATGGTTTCTAGCTTTCAGCACCTGCAGCTGGAATGCACTATCAGAGCAGGCCCTACATCAGAGTTGTGAGGCGGTGGGCGTTGACACAGCAAAGCAAAGGTGTGTGAAAACAGCCTGTTTACAAGGCTCATCTGGACGGGGCATAGCCAAGGGTCAACTAGGGGGGACAACTCAAAACAGAGGGGCGCCATGGAAAGATGAGGGCAACAACACTGCAGGAAGTTAACATATATCTTTCGAAAGAAAAGATCGTTCAGGAATTTCTAGTCTGTGGATTCTGCCCCTGGCGCTTTTTCTTTCTGTAGGCTCTGGATCATGTCTGGTCCAAAGTGTGTGTGTGTGTGTGTGTGTGTGTGTGTGTGTGTGTGTGTGTGTGTGTGACAGAGAGACACTAAGGTCAAATCTGTTGATAGAGACAATAGACATTGAAACATATGTGAATGCAGATCAAGTGTATACATGCATGCCAGTGTTTGTGTGTGTGTCCTTTCTAGTGCTGAGGGGGAGAGTGACTGAGAGAATGAACAGCTAAAATAACACTGTGTGTGTGTGTGTGTGTGTGTGTGTGTGTGTGTGTGTGTGTGTGTGTGTGTGTGTGTGTGTGTGTGAGGCCCTTCTTTATCTGAATGAATGGCGAGCGTTCTAATTCGTGAGCTCTCTGCCCTTATCTGGAAGGAAGGAAGTGACCGGGCTTATCCAAGACACACGTGTCATTGTGATAGCTGTGATAGCTGCCAGGCCCAAGGACCACAAACAAACACCAAATACACCACTGCATATCCGTGGAATTCACATCAGCTCTTTGTCCTCATGTAAAAAAAAAAACAGGGCTATTATAAATATCAAGCAGAATAGCTCATTCCCAAAATGAGTTTTGAAGTGAAACTTTGTTGTGTGCGTGTGATGGCGTTCCCACTGTGAATATGAGACAGTGCTCATGCTTCACAGAGTGCCTTACTTTACCTGTCTCACACATCTGTCAGAGGTTTATTTTTTTTCGAGGACCAATGGAAGGAACAAAGTTGGTGGTACATTGTGTTACCTGTCTCGCCATGTCTGTCTCTGCTGGTGTCTATCTGTCAAGGCAGACAGCAGGGTTTCTGCCATCTCCCTCCTTCCCTCCTCTGCTTGGCCCTCCTCCTCCACCGTAGCCAGGAAGAGCATAGTCTGAAAAAGAGAACCAGAAGCAGAAAGTAGGTGCATCAAGTAGAACTAAATGAAAACGACAGCATGACCTGGACCACTGGTAAAAAAAAAGCATTTTCATATTCTTTTACTGTAACTTCCATTTGCTATACAGGAGACAATTGTCTTCTTAAAACAGTGGGAAAATGATCCTTGAGTAAGACATATCAAAGCTATTTGGCCCTATTAAATCTCCACCTAAATATTAAACTGCATGGAACCGAGTGGAAAATACTACCTGAAGCAATTCCCTCCATCCTTGAGCTTCCATCCTCAGTTTAGAAATTACACAGCTCTGAGCCAAGACTCCATTATAACATCCCTGGGACGGCGACATACAGTAAGTCTAGTATAAAGTCAGTTTCACATCAGAGGATGGGCAAATTACACCCAATATTAGAGTGTGAGTCAATTAATCACGTCCTGCACAGCACAGTGTAATGTGTGAGTATCCCCCTGTTGAACATGAATTACAGGCCGGCTTAAAGTGTGACGTGGCACATCAGTGCTAATCTGAGACATCCTGGCAAACCTTCGCCTCAAAGTCCTCCACAGCCTCTAAGCTGGCTGAGAGGGAGTCAAATGAAAAAGGATCTGGCAGCCCAAATTAAATGCAATGCTGTCAGCCACACTCAAATCCCTCTTTCTCCCTCTTCTTCTCTACCCTTCACATACTCTCTCCCTCTCTGAATATCCTTAAATGTCCCCCCCCCCCATTCGCCCAGCCTCTGAGAAGTGATGGATCTGTAACTCTGACTGACTCTGACGCCTTGTTAAGAACAGTCTCTTCCTGTCACATCCACCAGTAAAGCGCATTCATTTCTTCCCATTAACAGTCACTCGCCTCCCCAGTCATCCAACCGTCTTTTCAAAAAACCCACAATGTAAGGGAGCATTCATTTCTTCTCCTCTCCCTCTTATTTAATCCCTTCCTGACAATCCACCTGTCTGTCTTACTTCATGTGAAGATAGGTTTGATTGTGTGTGTGTGTGTGTGTGTGTGTATTTCCAAAGGAGAGGAGTGTGATTTGCAGACAGAGTAATATGCTTACTTCCTCCATACCACATAGGACAGGTGTCAAAACATGTGGTAGTGTGTGACTGATTACACCTGACTTGGAGGAGACACCAAAGATTACGGTGACCAGGAGGAAGCAGGGCTGGCTGTACTCCCTATGGAAACTGTACCTTTCGGTTTGGATCAAACCCTGTCCTCCTGGGATGAGTGTCAGGCTAAGAAAGTGCCAGAAAGTGCATTCAGACTGTATCACCATCTCAGCTAGTTGACATGATATTGCCATGCTGGCCGTGTAGCACAGTTTCAGTGTTTCAAGCACAGTAAGTGATTCATAGTTGATCTGAAACCTGCTCTGACATGCGTCTGAGCTTGCTTCAGCTCTTCCCAAAGCTGGCCAGGGAACAGAATGAGTAGCAAGAAAGGAAATACAGTGCAGTCCAATGAGCTTATTCTCACAGCCAATAAAAGCCACATCATTTACTAACTGTTAAACTGACTAAGATTTAGACAAGTCCACATGTTTGTACATCATCACCTTGTTGTCTATTACAGACTATAAATTGATGCCCAAAATTCATCAACAAGGTATGTGTCCCAACTCAATGATGATAAAGCCACCAAAATAGACCCTAACGCCTGCAAACACATTGAAGTTTGCGCACCTCTTTTTAACACGTTAAAGTGACACAGTCTACTTTGGGAGAGCGTGTGTACATTTGTGGGTGTGTATGGGAAAGCTGTTTGTCCTCGGCAAATTTTTGTGAGTATAGGTGTGCCTCTAATAATGTGAATGTGTGTTACCAAGCCTCCTACCCATGAAAATGTGTGCTTGTGTGTTTGCGTGCCAGAGTTTGTGTGCGTATGATCTGGTGTTTAGAAGACCTGGTGCTGAGAGAGGCCTTCAGGTTTAGCCACAGGCTGATCCCCAGGTCATTTAGACATCCCACTGGTTGTTTACTGGTCAAGCCCGGCCTCAGTCAGCCACGGCAATACCAAAGCCCTTTATCTCGGGGCCTGTGTTAGCACTAATCAGCCCCTTCTTTCCTTCTATTTACCCCTTGATGACAGTAGCTATCCTCAGCCTCCACCTCTCTCAGCCTGATGCTGACCACAGATGTCCCCCTGACCGAGGCCACATCCCGAGGTGAACAAGAGGACAAGGAGGACCTGTGTACTTCAATCCCTGGTCCCCAGACCCAAACTCAACCCTGTCTATTTTACTACAGACAGGCATAAACATTTCCGGCCCTGTGCAGAAGCAGGGTAGGTAAACAAACACGCAGTCAGGCTGAGGTGATATTTTGGTTGGTGGAGAGCTGGACTGATGATAGTGTTCCAAGCCAAGGCTGGCTGGAGGGCAGCCTGGGGCGTCTCACTAACACCTCGAGCCAGGACTGTATCTTAACACCAACAAGCATCTGTCTATTCCATCATATAACAACATGTCACTCATTCAACACAGAATGAATAGAATGGGAAGATTGTTTGTTGCTGCACAGTGCAATAAGATGCACATCCCTTACAACTTCACAGAATAGCTGCCATGGGTCACATAATAGCTAAGAAGCAAGTGCTCAAAGGGAGGAAGGTTAAAAAAAGATGCATGCAGAACTGAAGTTTTACACTCCATAAAACAGAGCTACTAGCTGACCACCAGAGTGTCTGAGAAACTGTTAACACCCCATGAAATGCCTTAGCTGACTTTAGACCAGGACTTTCAGGGGACTCAGAGCACTCTTAAGCTCACTGGCACTCTCTTACATAGGAAACTTTTAATGACTGCAGGCCACAAAAAAATAGAAATCCCCAAATTGATCTGCCCTTTTTAACTATTTTAACAGACCTGGGTGATTTCTAGACCAGAATAGGCCATGATGGGTGGTTACCTAAAAAGGTAGGTGCTAAACAAACTCACCAGTAACACCAAACATTCCCCGGGATTTGGCTGGTGGCTGGTGTTAATTTGCCCCCATGGTGCCACCCCTCCTAAGTGCACCTCTGTCTGTCAGACTGGCAGCCTCCATGCCTAGCAGGCCCAGCAACAGGCCAGTAGACTAGCCTGTCGCTCTGTGTGCCAACATGCCTGTGTGCCCATCTGGAGGCAGGCGTGGCCTCTAACTAGTAATCCATCCTCCTGTTTGTGACTGTTGCGCCACCACTGGGGGCTTTAACTCATAGTGATGGCATGCAAGCACTTAGGATCTCCATGAAATCAGTCCTATATTAAAAAATTACATTTCCTGCATTAAGGTGCCAATCTAATCAAGACTGACTTACTCTACAAAGACTGAGTCGTGTTTTGATAACCTTCTGGCCATGGACCAGTTGTGGGACTAATTTTGAGGACCTACACAGTATTTGGAAAATACCCAAATAGACTTCACTCTGCAGTATCGGTGTTGTTTGTTTAGGTTAAAAGCCCTTTTTTTTATTATCTCTGTCATGGCAAATGTATCTTCTATGTAGCAAGTCCAGATTCAATACCTCGTGTGATGAAAAGAAGGAAATGCTTCTGTTTTATTAATGCTGGTAATTACCAGATAGTGGCTAAACTCTTCAAGATCAACCTGGTCACCGCGAAGACGACTCAGAGCTCTGCTGCTTTCAATTATAAACGTCCACCAATAGACATACTTACACCTGAGAATAACACCACACCAGGAGATTTTGGGCAATACTCTAATTTCCAGGAGGAAGAGCTACCGTTTCAGGCCATAGCAATAACATGCGATTTGTGAAATGAATGATGTATACCTTTTCTAACACCCTGGTCTCAGTTCGGCCTTTTCCTGTCTCTCCTCCCTAACTTGACTTTGTCTTGCTCAACAACATGGCTAGCACAATAGCAAGGTATCTCAAGCTTTACGGTTTAACCCTTTTCTCCAAATCTTCTGACACTCCACTGACATTTGCCACAGTTTAAGCTCAGCTGCTCTGACATCTGATTTCATAGGCCTTGGGAGTGGGAGTTTGGCAGACTCTTAGCTGCCTCCGTCTCCCTCTCCCCTCTAATACAAGAAACCAATATCACTTTGACCGCTGGTGGAAAAAGGAATCAGGCACCTTGCTCGGGGTAATGGATAGCTTCTGCTCACTGATATAAACAACTGGGGAGCTGTTATCCTGCCAGGGCCAGTTCCAGTCTGGACAAGGGATCTGTGTGTGTTTGCTGCATGCCACCACTGAGTTACTTTGCTCTTGGGGGGGACTCTCCACTGGTGGAAAAATTATATTAGCCCGGGAAGAAATAAGCCCAGAACACTTTCACTTTTCTGTGACATCACACTAGAAGTCATAAAAAGTGTGTGTGCGTGTGTTCTTTTTCCTGCCGTCCTGCCTGCTGACACATGATTACAGGTGGTTCAAAATTGAGGCATATCTGAAATTAAAGTTGTTCAGTTTCCATTACGTAAGACTGGTTGATAGCGCGTGTGTGTTTCTGTGTGTGTGAGTGAAGGGTGTCAACATTGCTGGGCAGGGTTGTGACCCCGACTTTGAAGCTCCCCAAACTCTGATATTTTTAAAGAAGAAACAGTAAAGAAAATTAGGTAAGCAAGTCCTATGAAAATGTTCCCTCAAGAAGGTATTTTCTTTGTATGCGCATGTGTCTTTTGAATTATTTGTGCAACTTTGAGCAGTTCTTACAACTGAAACTTCCTGAGTGTTGACTTTAGGGGAGGTTTTAAAAAGCAGAGAGCAAAGAAATGAAGACATTGGCCTATTTTACAGATTCTTATGTGCACTCAGTGTTTTATTAGGTAGACCTGTACAGTCTAATGCAATCCAATACAATGGTTCTGCCATAAAGTCTGCTTTTATGGTGCTTATAATGTTCAGTTTTTCTTAATATCGTCATATGTGTTGATGTTTTAGCAGTGAGGTCAGTTAGTGGTGGTGTTGTACTGGAATGCATTATATTGAGAGGTGTTTCTAATATTCTGCCCCATTACATGTATGTAATTAGGAAGGACAAAAAATGTGAGACCCCTATTAAGATCATGTAGTCCAGTACAACACCACCAATGACTTCAATAACTAACTAAATATAAATGAAATTTACAATTCCGTGACAATTTCAACAAAAACTGAATATTATGAGCTTCGTAAAGATGGATGTCATCACATTAGATTGTACCGGTGTACTTAATAAAGTGGCCACTGAGTGTATACTCATTAGTACTACCCATTAGTGACGAGAGCTGAAACTCAACCCTAAAATCTAGATGTTAGAATTACTAGAAACATCTCTAAAAAGATTCTACTTAAATTGTGCCTAGATTTTTCTACGATAAAACACGATACTTCAAATTTGTTAGAAGGACATCTAAAAATCCATCTGTGCTCGTGAGTGTTGGGGGGGGGGAGTGTTACTGTGTTCTCGCAGTCTCCGTGGTGATAGAAACCAAGGCCTTTCTGCTAGACTGACCCTTGAAGGGTTGGGGGCACCATCAATTATGTCAGCCAGTAAAATGGGCTTTGCTACACAGCAGATTATATGGAGTGTAAAACATTAGAAAAATGTGTCTGAAACATCAGAGTAACATGTTTGAAGTGACAATGGGTTGGGGGGTGGATAGAGACACTCCCAAAAAGAGAAGACTCCTGACAAGTGATTTTGTTTGAAGGCATTGTAACACGCTCAAGTGGGCAGGGATGCCTTCGATGGCCCCAACGGCAGTCCATCTTCTGGGCAGAATACAAGCGGGATGGAAGGACATATGCTTTCCACGGGGTCAAATGAAGCAGAACTCACAGGCTATTGTGGTGCTCCCTTTCGGTTATCAAAAAGAAAAGGAAAATCTGTTGTTCAAGTAGTCGTAGTCCAGTGGGCCCACAAATATCACATAAACATTCACCGGCCTGTTTCTTGTGAGGCTTTTGTCTCTGTCTCATGATAAGGAGTGGCCTTAATGGCTAAACCACATAGTTCTTAGTCTGAATGAGCTCTCCAGCCGGCAACCCCCCCCCCCCCCCCCACACACACACACACACACACTTGTGCAAACTCCTCCCTGGCCTGGCAAGAATGCATCATCCATTCATCACAAGAAAGCTTTGAGAGGCGCTTTGACTAATTCAGGACAACGAAGACAGAGCTGGACAGAGATGTTTGCGATGAGCGTGACACTCAAGCACCTTCTGCTCTGTTAAAACCTCCTTACTCTCTTTCAGTATATGAAAGCGGAGTCTAGATTCTAGCTAGATAGCAGATTGTGATCAGCACGTCACTCTCCTGCCAGTAAAAAGCTTTTTGCTGACTGGGGCCAAAGCCAGCCTTTCTAAGGCCCTGAGTTACAGTGTAACACACACTGCACCATACTTCAGGTCTTCAAAAATGCTAAACCAATAAAAAGGGTTTCCATCCCTCTAGACACGCTTGCAGAGAGGAATTTTGTTTTAGAGGGGGAATATGTCTGCAGGGGCTGAAATGTGCGACTAACAAAGTTTTGATTGACTACAAGAAGTCTGAAGTGCAGTGATTCCTCAATTTTTGCATCTGGCTGAAAACCGTGGATCTGCTGTATCGAAACAAAACAGGCCCTCTTGAATTGAATTTGAATTTCCTATAGAGGTACAGCGAAAACGAATGACTATGTCTAAAGTAGAATAGATTAGGATCTCCAAAATGGCAGGGTCCCTACCATAAAAGCCCTGTTTTCGTTATTAAAAGCCATAAGCTCTGTGTAGTAGCAGCCACGGAACTAAACTAAACTTGGAGTTGCAGGGGAGGCAAATCATTTAAGATGAGCCAACATTGTTTACATCAGTTTTGTTTGTTTGTGATATTATTTCGGATTTCAATTTTGGCAGCACAAATATTTGCTTCATTTAAAACTAATTGAGGTTCAGGGTAATCAGTATATTTTCTGTTGCACCATTCTACATTGAGTGGTGTCCTAGTATTGATCCTTTAAAGCACTCTACATTATGTGACAAAAAAACAGGAGGGCGTTTAATCTGCTGCTTCCCTTTAGCTCACTTGCGATTAGACTGGCAGCCTTGTTGCCTTAAACAATTCTCTCCTCACTACGCTGCTACACAGTAATTGACAATGAAACACACCATGAAGCAGTTACATATAACTGGATTATGGACTCACATTCTCTATAGGATGCGGTCTACTTCAATCTGGCAAAGAAGTCACAGACACTCTTGCAGTTACTGTATAATACTGTTCAACACAAACCATATATTATGCTCTAAAAAGAATTCCACTGTGGAGCATATTGATATAATCTAATTAATTAAAGGGAATTAAAAGTTAATACAGTACACTTTGGAATGAGTTACATCATGTACCTAATTATTGCAATGAATCAAACATCTATATTACGCTGTGTCTTGACATCAAAAAGCGGCCAGGTTCAAACTTCTTTTTATAACATTTATGTTTGCTGATCGTTTGTATTTTCTGTTTAATCTTTCTAAAAAAAAAAAAAAAAAACCCAATCGTAAAGCTGTTCAGCTGCCAACTCTCGCTGTAAGTGGTGTGTGTTGAAACTTTTGATCCGTAATTTGAACAAAGCCCCTGAGGACCTTCCAATCAATCTGTACTTTCAAATGCATTACCATACTAAAAAGGAATTGATTACCTATTTCAAATGACGGTACTGAAAGGAACAAAAACCACAGGCTGCGGGGGAGGAACGGAAAATAGATTTTGAAAAACGTGTATATTCTACTTGTAAATTATCAGTAATGTTGAGTATACATACAATTTCCAGGAAATGGGGAAAACCATGCACTGATGTGGTCCTTTAAATGTAAACAATTCATGTCAAAACTGCCAAACCTTTTAACATGTGATGCTGACATGGTGTTACTACTGGTTTTCTGCGGGCTATCTCTACCGGTTATCGTTCATAGATAAAGGATTATGTTAGAGTTTCTAAACACACCTGCTTTTCCATACATTCCCACAGTATACTTTGTCCCCCATTATTGTGTTATCTTTATGTCTGATTGCTCCCAACCGAGGGAGGCTGATGAGAGCGGCTAAAGAGACTGTTAGCCAGGAGAGGATGCCGCCCCGCAGCTCTCGCCCAAATAAAAGAGCCATTTATTACATCCAACATGACCCTCTCATTACACACAAATAGGAATTAATGAGCGCTATATCGGGCATTCCCAGCGGAGCGAGGCGGGGCCTGCTAAAGGACTAGCGTTAATTACATTGTCCTACATCTCACCCATTAAACACCACCCATCAGATCGCTCTGTCTGAATGGGAAGGATAGAAGCGTGGAAGCGATTTACCTGAAAGGATGGCCGTTCTCAGCTTCTACCGGTGCGGTACAGCCCGAAAATTAGCTAGAGATTTATGAAAACTAAAGATGAAAGCTGCTCCTGTCTTCTTGTCTGCTACTGAATGCACGCGCCTCATAAGTGAAACGCAAACACTTTCTATTTGCTGTGTGAACTTCTCAGCTAAACGGAATAAACATAAACAATGACATATCATGGGGAGATTTCTTTTCTACTTTTTTTTGTGACTGCCTGGGTCTCGTTGTCATTCCTTTCATCAGCTTTGCCCATAATTCCTGTTGGTTATGAAAATATTACAACTATTATCATAAAAATAATATAACTTCATTCATCAGATGTAAGGCTGCAGCAACACAAGTACACCAGTGCAGTACACAATTACGCAAGGCAGCCGTGTGTGTGAGTGTTCAGACAGGTTTGAAACAAGTCTAGTGAAAACAAAGACAAAAATTAAAGTTATTATCCAAACAGTCAGTTGTAAAAGTCAATTAGATCTTGCACAGCAACTTCTTGGTTCAACTTTGGGTTGCATTTATCACCGTAGCGATGCATGCAGTGAGTAATATCAATGGACGTTTATAACGGACACTTTGGGTGTGTACGCTTCTAGTTTGAAAAAGTAATTAAAACACCTGGAGTAAAATACTTGGGGTTTGTCAGAACACCAGTGTTTCTTGTCCAAACTCAATTTTAAAGGTGTGGCTACCAGTGTTGGGATCCCAGCAGCGAAATTGGTGAGTAAAACATAACTTATAGGGTTGATGGCCAAAACTACAAAAACAGACCCCAGGTTGTAAAAAAAAAAAAAAAAAAAAAAAAAAAAAAAAA
>CM022485.1:25877724-25914045 GCA_011952105.1 Coreoperca whiteheadi
CACCCCGTTCCCCCCCGTTCCACCTCCCTAAAACTCCTCCATCTCCCCCAAAAAATGATACAATTATCATCAACAATCTTTTCCCATATTTCCTCCTTTTCTTTGCGCTTCTTCAAGCGAATCAGACAATTTTACACTGTCTTCCCATCAGGATCCCCCCATTCTCTCCACTCCTTGTTTTCAAAGAAGGCTTAAAATCCCCAACACAATAACTGCTCCAGTGATTTGGAAGAATTAGCAAGGTACCGAGGTATTAAGTGGTTATTACTTTGCTGAGCTAGTTGCAACAGCCGAACAAAAAGCTGATTATGGATCAAATATTCACCACATTGGAGACTTTGTGCCTAAGGTTCCCTCAGAGATGAAAAGATCAAGTGTCATTTGGTGAGCCCTGTTTTTGGTTATTTGTTTTCTTTTGTTAATTTTGTGTACAGTATATATCATTTTAGAGGTTTTTGACCCGACCTGTGCATAATAACGCCAGAAATCGTGTTTGCCTTTATTCCCTCTGTTAGAACCTTAAGAAGGTGTGTTCTATTTTTGTCCCTGGTTAAGTTTTGGGGCGTTTCTTTTTATTGTTCACTTTGAGAAGCTATAGTTGGGGTGGGCTGGTTTCATGTTCATTAATTGGTTTTGATTTATTTTTTCACTATGTCTGAGACTGTGACTGTGATTAGAGGCTGTACAAATAAATGTGAAATTAATCTGAGTTCACATGCAGATTAACAACAATACGGCTATCATCCACAAGACCTGATTCAGATTCAAGGGATTTTAATAAAAGTGTGTGCACAGATTTCAGAGTATGAGGGCTCTATTTTTGTTTCCTCCAGCTTTCAGAGCTCAGCACCATATTCCAATGTGTGTATTGCTATTTCTGAACATGAGAACTATTGAACCAGTGATAGACAAGCTCTGGCCATGTATTTAATATGCAATACGATTAATATTGCTCTAAAACTACATAAAGTGAACAAGATTTTAAGTTATTTTCTTCGCTTTTAGTGACAAATCAATGTGTTTTCTTGTGTCTCCGGTAATTTATTTTACTCCTTCACGTTGACACGACTGCCTGAGAGTGTAAACAATTACACCTGGATCAAAGTAGTGGAATAATTATGTATCAAGCGCTGGTTAGCGGTGATGTCTCTAGTCAGCTATAAGAGGGACGGGCTTTGCTATGAGATGCTCTGAAATCTCTCTTTCATCTTTTTATACTTTCTCCCCTATCTAGGCACTTTTCAACACACGCACACACACACACAAACACACACTCCTTCCTTGCATCTCTCTGTTGGTATGACACAGGAAAAAGCTGGGCCCTGCAGCCAACCCCGCCATCCGCACTGAATGCGATTAAGCTGAGCAGTGATTAATCTGGGCTGCCCCATAATTCCTCTTTACCACTTTAATGGATGTTATCTCCCCTCCTCTGAAGGCTTATCTTGCTGATCGAGGCCAAGGATGAGGAGAGGGAGAGGAAGAGGAGGGGGTGGCTATGGATAGGCGGGGGAGAAATCAAACCAAATCCAGACAGAGGTAAGTAAATGACTAAGTAAGTAAATAAGTAAGTAAATAAATAAATGCAGGGATTGAGGAAGCTGCTAAGCGGATAAGGCAGATCAGTCTCTGTAAAGTGCTCGTTTGTTTTCTAAGAAGACGAGACAAGCCGCCTTCAAAGCTTGCTGATACAGTAAAAACACTGTCAACATCACAATTCAAAGACAAACTAAATAAATGATCCAAACCGCTGTCAATAAAATTCCCCACCCCTCATTGTAAAGATGAGGAGTACTCTATAGGTGACGGTCATGGGTACAAAGACAAAAAAGTAGTTGTTTTTCCGATGAGCTCATTTTCTTTCATAAATGCCAGTGATGTAAAACAATGGCATTGTTTCATTTGCGGTTTCCACAATGTGACATAAAGTCAATGATGGAGTTCCTCTAATACATTCCAAATTCGGTCACCCACAGCCACGAAACAAGTTTGCTCAGGTCTGAGTCCATTGCAGGAATGAAAACGTAGCAGCTCTCAACACCTCAGCTTTCGGGACGCTTAGCTACATCCTGTTATCGAGAAATAATTACATGCATACGTGAGGAATCGTTTTAATCATTTTAAATGAGAAAGTGCTCCACAAGGAAATGTCCTAAAGAAGAACAGATAAGCTGGTGTCAGGTTTTGTTCGCTAACAGACGGTACTACACAGTAAAACACCGTGAGCTCTGACAACAGGAGCAATTATGATTGGCACATCTCAATAGGCCACCAGGAAACGTTCAAATAACGGAATGTTTTAGTAATGCAATATAGCTTCAAAATGAATCCTTGAAAGGAGACTGAAAAAATAAGAATTTCAACTCCAGCAATGCGCTTCATTTCAAGCTGCTACTTACATCGGTTAACTGCAAACAGTACTACTAAAAGAGCCTTCACCACAAAGTTTCTTTTAAACTCTCCTAAATGGACACCTCTCTACATGCAAGTAATGGTGTGTCTGTCCCAGTGTTTCTGTCCTGTCCTGCCATGTCTGCGTTCATGTATATAAATGCCTATGTGAGACGCCAGCTGAGAAGTGACAGGGTTAAATCTGTTCGTAGCCCCCCCCCCCCGCCCCGCTTCGGCTTACAGCGATGTTGCAGTGAGATTCTGTCATAGACAAACCTCTGTGGGATTCCATTCACTGCTAGTGTACATCTTTAGGTACAAAGCTGCGGGCTGCATTGGCTCCAGGTAACATAAACGCTCCCTTCAAGCCACCGCGTATCTGCCCATGAAAATTCTCTAAAGGGGTTTAAGCATTTACGCAGAACACTATCAGGCACTGCCGAAAATTCAGCTTACCCTGTTGAATAGGGACTTCAAAGAGAATTGCAAATACCTTTGCACCGCTACATTTTCTCCCTTCTCTCCTTCTCGCTCTCTCTCTCTTCCCGCTTCTTTTCATTTTATATTTCCAAACACAAGCTGCTGCGTGATGTAAAATGTATTATCAGCCATATATTTCCTCTTTAAATGAATAATAACAATAATCTTTGAGTAATTTCTTTTTTACACAGCTCCGTCTAAATAGGGCAAAGCAAGCAAGCTAATATAGAGCCACGGGTAAACAAGGCCGTGCAATAATGAACGCGTGGATTAGGCCTCTAGTCTATGTTGTGCGATAGGAAAAACAGCTGCTACCATCCAGGTAGCACGTGTTGACTGCCAATGACGGATAAACTACTGTGCAGCTGCACATTTACTACTTTCATTCACACTGCGGACACACTGCGCGCGCACGCACGCACGCACGCACGCACACGCACACACACACACACAAAGATACATGGACACATACAAACAGACCCACATGCATACACACAGACACACATACACATGCTGCATATATGCGTAAGAACCACAAAGAATTGGAATATAATAAATGCATAAGCCTATTTGCACACTACAGAGCTTAAAATGCAAAACAATATGATGCATAAACACAGTGCGATTTAATGTAAGAGATAATAAATGGCTTCATAATGAGCAATATAAATGGTCTTTAAACAGTTTACTGCTTAGTTCACACTTATAATTAATCTGGGTTCCATGTGTGCATATAAAGTGGATATAAAACTCTGCCCGACTGTGCAAGTAAAATGGCGGGCGAAAGAGAAAAATTGCTGCTGGTAAACATCTGCAACATGATTCAGCTGTGGCCTCGGGTTTTCCACGTGCGCTGCCTTTTCCCCCTCAGCTGGACCAGCACGGCAAGCACTCCGAATAATACGTTACAAAAAATTGCTCCCTGAAATTATTTACGGTGAAACGCACAACAGGAACCGTAACATTTATAATGTTTTACAAAGCCATCAAATAAGTGGAGAGGGGATTAATTGCCCCGGCCCGACCTTAAAATAATTATTGTGAGCGGTGCAACTCTAAACTCCAATGAAACTGATACACTTTGATAATTAGATTCTTGGCACTGACCCGCTGAAGTCAATAAAGGTTATTAAGGCCAATTGCTGTCTAAACGCATTACAGGCAGGGTAAACTGTCCGTCGGAGGCCCCTGCTACTCCAGCGCCAATATGATAATCCATTCTCCGTCCTGGGGGTTTCTTCCCCAGCGCCTGTGTCTCCACTCTGCCATACAAAACCAGATTGGATTCGCTTAACCTTTCCAGGACTTTGATCAAATGAGCTCACACAGCAATAACATTTACATTGACCCCCCCCCAACACACACACACAACCCCTCTTGTCTTTTTCTTTTTCTTTTTACCTCCTCCCCCTCTCTGTGCCTGTCTCTACAGACCCTCCCCGCAGTTCACTAGCCTCCATCCCACCCTCCACGACCGCTCCTCAGCACCCACCCGCCACACGCTAGGTCAATAACCTAATCAGCTATCGATGGCGACCGGGCCAGGCTGCGCATGATTGCAGTGCAACCCTCCTCAGCAGCCCAGATTGTTTCCGAAGACAGTTATTAAAGAGAGGGGAGAAGATGAAATGGTCACTCAACCCATCCCTGCACATACGCACGCACTCACGCAAAAGTCAGGCCCTGTTACAAATCCGAGAAGGTGCATTTTGTCGCATATTGTGAAAAAAACAAGAAAAAACAAAGAGTATGTACTGCGTATATGTGTGTGTGACCAAAACGTCGGGAAAACTGGGAGTGACAGGCTGGGTGAATGGAGTAGAGGAAGACATGGCCCCCGATACCACTTCCTGTTTTGTACATCTTGAAGTATACAAATGTATTCAACTGAGTGGATCCCATTTATTATGAAAGTGGATTAATTTCCTTGATATGTGTTGAAAAGATTTCCATCTACAAGGCTCGTTCTGCTGTCAAATGAGGGAGAAAGTGTGAGAAAGAGACAGAGATTTGGCGAGATAGCGGGGAGCGAGAGAGGGAGAGAACAAGAGGAAGAAAGAACTTGAGGAGAAAGCGAGAGGGGGAGACGGAGTGCACTGAATTCTCTGCATCCACGGTGGCTTTTGAAGTTGTGAGATGAGCAGCCACAGAAGTCAGGAAAGTGACAAATTAGGGAAAAAGCTGTACTGTGCAAGCAGAGCTGCTAAATCAATTAAAGTCATGCCAAGTGCATACATTAACATCAATGGCACGCACATACACACACTCACACAAACACACACACACGCACAGGACAGGAGGAAAAAAAAGGGGGAGATGTGCTCACGGGCTCGTCGCTGTCGCTTCTCCCCCACAGTGAAAAGAGGAAAGATAAAAAATACCACACCGGTATTTAAAATATTCTGCATAAAGCCAAGACTCTCTTTCTATTGTCAGTCAGACGGAAGCTATTCATTGTTGCTAGTTTAAGGAACTGTCACCATTGTATGATAGCCATGATAGCAGAGTCCTGAGGGAACATAAAGCTGCGAGCGAGGCAGGTCTAAACGGACTTTAGCACCCTGGATCACCGGGGAATGCAAAACCTTTAAGTTAATGTCCTTTTTCCACCTTCCAGAAACAACCCCCCCCCCACACACACACACACACACACACACACACACACACACTCATACACACATTATATTTTTGCTGTACATTCACGTACACATACCTACACTTGCCGTTTATTCAGCAAGCACGTCTCTTTGTTTCTATCACGAAACCACATGAATGCATGAGGTACCAAAAGGAGGCGAGCAAGCAAGTGGACTTGTTTTGTGTCGGTTCTTTCTTTCTTTCTTTCTTTATTTATTTATTTATGTATTTTATCAGAATGTCATTCAAATGGAAGGATGAGCATTTGCATGACAACAGGCTGAGGAGCAGAGAGGGAGCCCCAGGGGGAGACAGTATCCATAAACAGGAGCTAGTCCCCCCATATTGCAATATTCTTCATATGGACTAACAAACGCCTACATAGCCCAGCGCATCCCACAACACTGAGTGCTAAATATGACAATAAAGAGAGGAAGGCTGGCTGTTTGTATTGCTATTTTAGCAGGATAAAACAACAGGCTGTTTTATTGCTACAGCGCAGTGTATAAAACAACACAGTGTCAATTTATAAACCATATTTAAAGAGACATATATTTGTTGTTTTAAAATACCCATGGTGATATCAAATTTGACAAAAAATAATGCTGTACTAAAATATACTCTGCAGGCGAGTACAGAAAAATCCAAATAAATAAATGGCAAACAGCGTCTGCACACAGTAGGCCACTCGTATTTCACTAAATTACACTATACTGTCAATTGCCAGCTTCAAAATGTAAAATATAATGCAATAAAGGAATGTAGCGGAGGGAACCCACGTAATTTAAATAACGCGTTTTAATCTAACTGCGGAAAAGCCACAGCTATCAAAACCTCCAAGAGGAAAATCTATAAGTCACAACTATAAAGTGCCTTTCATCAGCATATCAGCGGTCGATGCATGTATGTAAATATTGCTTGCAAGAGCAATAATGTTGTCTTTCATCACAATAGTGCGTGATT
Organism: Coreoperca whiteheadi; assembly: GCA_011952105.1. Classification (NCBI taxonomy): domain Eukaryota; kingdom Metazoa; phylum Chordata; class Actinopteri; order Centrarchiformes; family Sinipercidae; genus Coreoperca; species Coreoperca whiteheadi. The sequence continues at coordinate 25,884,196 of CM022485.1, forward strand.
ACATTTATGCATCAACGGTGGATTATGTTTGCAAAGGTTCAGTGTGCATTTCTGCAGGAGATATACTTGCTTTTGTGCAATTTGACACTATTGGATTAAATGAAATTCAGTACAAGAATTTAAACTGTAAAAGGAATGTTAACTACACATCAGAGTCAGTTGAGATGTAAAGAAAAATACCACATACCACATGTAATTTTATTTTCAAAAATATATTAATATATACTTATTTTCAATAATCTTGTCTTATTGATTTCACAGTTTTATACTAAAAAGTGGCTCACATTTTAGGTGCTGTATTGTGTAAAGTGTAAAGTTTCTACTGCATGACAGGAATCCACATGTGACACACACACACACACACACACACACACACGGTGAATATGGTTCGCTTGCCCATTAGAGAGACGGAGACACAACAGCAAGGAGAGAGAAAGACCTCACATTTCACTGATGCCCTTTTCTAAATACAGGTCCAAATCGCACACTTCATCTGGGCCCGGAGGTGGAGCTCTAGATGAGTTTAGCCCCTGTCTACTACCCCCCCACACCCACCCACCCTCTGCCAGGCTGTTCGACTAAGTGGGGGGGGGGCGACTACAGCCGAGCAGCGTCGGCAGCAGCAGTACTTTTCTCCTCCAGCCCCTGTCTTTATCCCCGCCTGAGCATTAGATGTGATTACTGCTCAGCGCTCGACACTGACAGAGACAGAGAGCTCCCAGAGACAGCTGGAGTGGGTGAGAGACATATAGAGGCAAAGAGAGAGAGGGGAAGAGGAGCACAGCTCTTTCGCTCCCTCCGCCGCCGCTTCAGTGATACAAGAGTGCCCCCTGCTGCTTCTGGTGTCTGGGTGTTAAACACACACACACAAGCATACGTGAACATACACACTCTTTGAAATCTAGCTATGAGAAAGGGACAGCATGGAACCCGTGGGAAGGGAGAGGACGCGAGACCAAGCATGTATCTCTGTGTGTGTGTTTGTGAGCTGTATCTACAGTGCAGTGTGTGTGTGTGTGTGTGTGTGTCTGCAGCACATATGTACAGTACCGAGCTGTGACTAAGGTGACTTAATTATGAGACCGACATTGCTAAATGCGATTCCTTTACAGTGGAGTCTAACTAATAGCTGTGCGCCCACGTTCCTCTCTAATAAAACTTCTGCGAGGCTACAATTAAACATATGACGCATCCTTAATAATGCACCGTGGTGGGAAGTCAGACAATCCATCATGTAATTTTAAACACACCCTCCCCTGTGAGGAGCGTTACTGGACAGCAGATCACTTATGTAGTTTGTATAAGAATCACAAGCAGAGGCATGTTGAGCAGTTTTAAGATGAAATTCCTTTTACAAACTGACAGAGTGATATCACTACTCATGAAGCTGCTCATATTTTGGGGGAAACGGTAAAAATTTTTAGATTATTATTATTATTATTCACTTGCAATTATTTCTGGATAATATTTTTAATAGTTGATGTTCTTATTTACAATATATTACATATTGCCTTTCAATTTATTATGAAAATCAGAATCACAAAATGTGGTTTTATACATTCCATTGTGAAACTTGTGGAGAAAACAGCCCACAAATTAAAATGGAAATACCTGTCATTTAGCCACTGAAGGATTAGCAAAGTTAGAAATGTGACACCGAGTTCAGCATGCTACGCAGGCTGAGAGACAAGACAGTGAGGCTGCCATGCGACCGGCAGCGTGTCTGAGCGGCCTTACCATCGTCTCCATGAGCCGCCAGTCCTTCTCCAGCTGCTCCATCGGCCTGGTCCACCAGCTGCAGAAGCGGGTGTAGCGTTGGCCCTGAAACCAGTACTGCCGCAGCCACTCGAACTCCACCTGCAGGGAGAGACACACACACACACACACACACACACACACACACGACAAACAAAACTAGTTCAGACAGGCAACCAATTTTCCCATAGGTTAATCTAATGTAAAAAAAAAAAAAAAGGGAAAAAAACTCACTCAGTAAAAACATTAGCCATTACAGCATAGTATTTTATTTTTTGTAGAGGAAAAAATTTTTTATATATTACTGATTATTAATAAATTAACATAACATGAAGCATGTACATATGAAACTTTATAAAGTCATAAACGTATACAAACAAATGCAATGGGAACAGATTTTTAGCCTCATTTGACAGGTCTAGTTTGTTAGGCGTGTTGTCCAAAAAAACCTTTTATTCCAAAATGCTCCGTCAACTTTGAACAATTATCGAATAAACAAAGATGTACTGTACTAAAACTTTAGAATGCAGTCTGGATCTGAAAAAGCACACCCTCCTTAGTCTCCTTAAATAGCATCACACGTTTTAATTTAGCAACGAGTGATTTTCTTAAGAGTAGCTGTCAGACTTTTCAGCAGATAAATACCTCATTTTTGAGTGAAATATGTCACAGTGTCCAGTGTCATGCTTAAATACACAGAATTGGCCGTTTTCTGTCAGAGTAAATTCCCTTTCGTTATCAAAATTGTAATGAATCGTATAAATGTTATAAAAACTGCTTCCCAAAATATGTAAAAATGTCAGCCCTTCCCTGTGAGAAATTATACCAAAGTAAACAAAATGTTCGCCCATGGGAATGTATTCATTGTTTTGAAATGTTGCATATTTTTTGTCGGAAAAAATAATTTCAAAATTCATTCCATTATTTTTACGAGGTCTATGAAAGGCACAAGACGGGAAAGACCCATTTTTTAAAATACATGTGTGAAAAACAGTCCTGCTGCAAATAGAACAGATATTGGTCATCTCTACAAACTACGCCCTTTCCAAACACCAAGACAGACAAACAGACACACAGTACGTTCACACGCATATATGCATATGTCTATTCACACACACACACACACACACACACACACACACACAGACACCTTCCAGTCAGCACACCTGAAAACTCCGCCCTCTTCCTCCTCTCCTCTTTCCCTTCCCTCCTTCCCCTCCGCTCCCACTCCCTTCCTCCGTCTGGAGATGACAGTCTCGGCTGCCGAGCCGCGCCCCTCTCCTCCGCTGGGAGTGTTTTTGTTTCCTGCTCTTTTGAAGTGCTGATTTAAATCCTCGCAAGGATGCTTCATGTAGCCAGGTGTAGCCTGTGTGTTTGCACCTGTATGTGCAGCGGCGTGTTTTTGCGCTCTTGCGTGGACCTGTCTACACAGCTGTGTGAGGGGCTTTGTTAACGGCTGTGCGTACAGTTGCCACTGTGAGTGTGTATGTCAAAGATTGCCCCAACTGCCATGAACGTAACGCAACGTAAATGCGAGACGCTGTGAGTTGCCCTCCCCCCAAAACGTCCTACAAAGCATCATCCAACCAAAACAATGCACGCTCCATTTCATTTTGACGCAGACAACGGTACAACACAAAAAAGTGGTTGTAGTCGCATATCAAATGGGACTGAGAGAGCTATTGTTCCTTTTCTGAAAACAATTTTGTTTATTGTTCTGCTAACAGAGCATTAGCCAATGTATACAACAGGCGCTTTTTAGCGCTGAATGAAAATGCCATCACTTTTTTTTATGAAAAATATGTGCTTGTATGTTTTTGTTTACTTGGATGCATCTTGTACATAGTATTCCATTCAAAATGCAGAGATGTTTGGGCAAACCAGTCTCCCACTCTCATCCAAGCCTGTCTCATACAAAGTATGCTCATATACAACTCATTTGCCCTGGCTAATAGGTTTTGAAGGACCATGAAACAAATCACTTTTTGATTTTGAGGTATTGGTTAAGTGTTGAAAAGTCAATGCTGTCAATGACTTCAAACACGAAATGGGACGTGAACCCCGGTCTCTAGTGTTGACGTCGAGTGCTTAGCGGGGGCATCCATCCTCCCGTCCTCCCTAGAACCTTTTGCTGCAGTGCAAGAGCATGAAAAAGGGGGTTTTTCACCATGCCTTCAAGAGTGGCCATTCGGAACAACTAAAAACACTTAACACGTCAACTATCAACACGTCGTCGGACAACACGTCTAACAAACTAGTTCTAAATGAACATAGCCTGACCCTTTAGCAGTAGCATTAAGATGGGTTGGAGGTGTGGCGGTGTTTGGATGTCAGATGTTTTCCTAAAGTGGTTGTGGTAAAAAAAAATAAATTGCCGACAAATACTGTAGTTTTGAAGTCAAATCACGTCTCCAACATCCTGATTCTTGCTAACAAAAGTGCCACAGAATATGAAGTATGAACAGTGAGATGAAAATATTGTGCTGCAATTTTTCAGCTTTTCATGCGATCATTGCTCTGTATTATGAAGCAAGTCACCTACCATACAGCACCCCGAGCAAGTTAAAACAAAGGGCAAGAATTATTTGCACAAACAACTTGGGTAAGGTCTGCCTCGGGTAGAAGCTGTGCACAGAAGTATTCTGCCATTTGCTTCCAAAAGGCTCTGATCACAGCGGGGATGACATGCAAGGACCGGGGCATGTCAGGGAGAATACACAGCCAGTGGCACTGCTCAGCAGCCTCTCAGTCACTCCATACAACCCACCCTTCAAAGAAATGTCATCCTTTATGGTCCCTTCAACACTCTCCAAATCCACTCCCCTTCGATCACTACAGCTCAAACACACAACAAAGCCACCAAGCGCCGATATCGGACATCCTTTTCTCTCTGTCAGTCCCTCCTTCCATCCCTCTGATTGTCTGCCTGTCCTTTAGTGAGAAGAAACCAACCTGTGTCTCCACTTTGAGCTGACATGGCTGCCTGTCCCCCACTGCGCAGGCCAGTGGCAGCCACAAAGCAGGCCATCTAAAGCCACTGAGGAGTGCTGGCTATGTGGCATTTGGAGTCTGGCCGCCCAGCTGAGAGTTACCAAGAGGGGAACTCTGACTAAATGCCACCTATCCAAGCAGACAGATCGAAAGAGTGTGCGAAAGAGAGAGTGGTTGTTAGGGCTAGTTTTTCTCAGAGACGGCATGGGGGAGCGAGAGGGGAGCTAGTGGCTCCCCTGCGGCAGTCGCTGTCATCTCTCCAGGTGATGGACACACTAACTAAACATTAGCCCCACATTACTCCACCGGCCGCCCACTATGGCAACTCTGGAGTTAAAGCCAAGTAGCCCCCTTTTTTTTTCCCATTTAATGAGGCGCGTTTTTTTGTTTTGTTTTGTTTTGTTTTTTTCTCCACACCTTCACGGTATTCCCTGAGCGGATCCAATCAATTTCCGGGCCAGGGCCCTGAGGTGGTAGCTGATGAGAGTGGGATCGATCCCCCTCTGCCGTCCTCTGTTTACCTTTCTCGGCCTCCTCAGACATTAGCCAGGAGAACTGGTACCCCAATCTCTCTGTGAGCAACCAGGCACGCAATTTTCACACCCATCGCACGCTTGCCACGGTGGTCATACACAAGCTGGATTATACTGTACATGCACAGATTGCCGTATACATTTCCATTTCTACCTATATCCATAAATTAGTATTGTTCAATTCTTATTTTCTTTCTTCGGCCAAAAATGTAGCTTAAAGTGGTCTTCCTGTCTGTGGTGGGACTGGAGAAGAGCTCCTTCGTATCAATGTGACTTAACGTCACTGAATTACAGTTAATGACTGTAATTCTTCATCAAATCTTCAAAAAACAACAGGAATCTTCAGAACAGGTGAAAGCACTTCACTTTTACAACATGTTATCCCCTGTGATCTTTATTTGTGTAGCGTCTTCCAAAAGTGACATCAAAAAATCCAATAAATAAACCCTTTAAATGAACAATAAAAATGTCTCACATGAATTAAGAACAGTGTTAAAGGGTAATAAAAGTGGAAAATACAACAGGACTAACAAGTACTAGCTACATACTGCACTCGTCTGCTGGCAAAAATATGTTTTGAGAAGTGATTTATAAGATTACAATGATATTGCCACCATAAGCCCCTCAGGAAAGGTATTTCAAAGCCAGGAAAAGACCTAGGAGGCTGGGGAGACATTTTGGCCTGAAAACAGGACATTGGAAGGTCAAACGCACCTGCTTCCACACAGTTTACTTTCTGCCAGAACATGTGGGAAAACCTTGTCCCTCCCTTCAATATTTACTGTGGGGGGACTAGCATCATTAGAGGGGGTCCCCCAGGGCACTCTGTCACACACCCACCTGGGAAGTGACACAGTGGCTTTAAATGAGACAAGACGTTTGCATCTGGGATTAGCATTTCAAAGCCAAACATGCACACGGGGGCCGTGTGGCGATGCTATGTTAGACTAACCCCCCCCCCCCAGCCCCCTAAGACAGGAGGTGAGATTAAAAAGAGACAGTGAGAGGGGCCGCGCTTAACAAACAGGTGGGAACTTCAGTTTTCTTCATTTCTGTCTCTGTCTCCCATCAACCCCTACTCCAGCTCGACATCCCGCCCCATCCCCGAACACTCATACTCAGATGGCAGACGTTCTGCTTCATCATCGTCAGACCCGCCCACGTCTTCTGACAAGTGTCAACCTCCACCCCCCCACCCCCACCCCCCGGTTGCACCACATTGCCGGTGCTAGCTTGCTGTTTAGCACTTTTTTTAAGGAAAGGCCCATAAGGCACTGCTCAGGTCAGGCCGCCTGCGCGTCTCGGGCTTGTTCGCTCCTCGGTCGTCCATGTCAAACACGACCTGCGCAATATGCACCCGCCAAGCGCCAAAATGGGCCGCCATCATAAATAACTCCACCAACAATACATCATTTAAGTGGGTGTTCTGCTCTCGTGGGCAACTCCAAACAAATGGCCACATCGATCATTGTGAGTGCCAGGTACGGTAGGGTTGAGCCCCCGAGAGCGCCCCCCCTCTTACTTAACCATTCACACATACACACACACCTGCTCTTTTATAAATAGCATCCTGTTTTCCTAAATAAACCCGCCTTGCCCTCCTGGTGGGGGCCCACGCTTGGTAATCCTGTAGCGCTATGCAACAAACTAGCAGGTGTTGCTAGCTCAACTAGAGCAGCGCTCCTCCTCACACAGGCAGCCCTATTGTTTGCCTGGGCTGAATAATTAATACCGTCTACAACCTTTAAACAACCTTACGTCAGACTCATCTGTCACGGGGTCCCGCTGAGGGGCCTGGGCGCTTGCGTCAGCAAGGATGTGCGCTTTGAGCCCAGGGGTGTGAAGGGGGAGAGGTGAAGTGCTATATTAACTGTTGGCCTGTGGCAAGCTAGCACAGGGGAGCTAGTGGCTCCGCAGACGGCCCCTCATGTTTCTCTTTTTTGACCTCACTCTATCCCTCAATACTCCAAGCCAGCATCCCTCGTTGTTGTGTGTGAGAAGGGGTTAGGGTGGGGAGCGGGGCATGGCTCCATCTTTAGATAACATATGGCGAGGCTATTGACTTACGATCCATCATAGGCCAGGACAAATGAGAACAACCTGGATTTCATATTGGAGGCATTTAACAACCAGGTAAGTAGAAGGTAGAAAGCTGGCAAGCTCGCAATCTGCCGTTTACAGATTTTTAACCTGCTATCAGGGGACTGCCAGTATGGTCTGTGAGTCCCATGATGCAGAGGAAATGGAAAGGGCATATCAAACCAGGATTAAATACTATCCTGCATGTTTCTTCTGATCAATTCCTTCCATATTGTACAGCACAGTTTCAATTGCCAAAATGTTAGTGTGTTTGTTGAGCCTTGATCATACTTTGGCTTGGTCACCCAGCTTCCCCTACATGGGATGGTGCTGACATGATATCAAAACTGGTGACTAGGCTATAGTCGCAAAGATAGTCAACCTGAGAGTATGAATTTAATATCTGCAGTATACAATGTAGATCCTTACAAATGCACAAAAGCACAAATGCAGAGGTTTGTTCAAATAAATTCAATTCCTTGATTAGATATGTATCCATATTATTCATATGCGTAAATTCTCTATATTACATTTTTTTACATCTTCTGTGATCCTGTCATATTTGCAGATGGTTTCTAGCCGTTTTTAACCTCCTTGGAGCACCAAATGGTGGAGGACTACAGCATCAGAACAAATCAGATAGTGTCAGGCAGGTTAATGATCACAGACAAATGTATTAAAACTTTCAAATACTTGCACGCTAAGCTAAACTTTATTGGCACATATTCTGTTTCCAAAAGTGGCAAACCTCAGTCATCTGGTACTGCACGCCAAAACAAACTTCAAATATTTCTAAATGCCGTTTGAATGAGGTCTGCTGCATAAATAAATAGTAATAAGATAATAAGTAATAATAACAACAGGTTTTCTGCAAGTTAAAAGTTAACATCTACACCGATTTAACAGTGCCATTACAAACAAATGTTGACAGTTAAACACACACACACACACACACACACACACACACACACACACACACAAAATCATACGAAAACCACAGACAAATGTGTGCTCAATCATGCAAAACACACACAAATACTAACACACGTGTACACACACATGTGCATGCACATGCCTGTGAACACACGCCGCCATGTCCCCACCTCATTGTGAATCTCCTCACAGTGCTGTAGCGTTGTCGGCAACAGGGCCAGCAGGCTGTGGGAGCCTGTCTCGGGGTCAGTGTGCAGGTTGGACAGGGCCTCTCGGCACTGCGACTGGATGTAGGTCAGGGTCCCACTGGAACACTGGTAGGAAGGGGACAGATCCACTGTTAAACACATAACTGCCCTGCAGGGTTTAGATAAGCCCTGTGAATCAAAACCTAAGTTTTGGCTACTGAAAGATACAAATAACCTCTAGATAGAAGAGGTCTCGATAATCAACCCTCAAGTTTGACTTCATTTGTCATGATCCATTGGCGTCAAAATCAAATTTGTTCAAAATCAGAAAAGTAAAGTATGCATGCATGCATGTATGTATGTTTAATTTGAGGCATACATACATACCCTATGTAAATGCCACTCGTTTATCAGTTTTATTTCTCAGTAAATGGTGTCAGAAAGTGGATGATAAAAACTAAATGTATTTACTTCTTCAAAAAGCTTTCATGCATTTGCACATTTCTTTTCAATCATTAGAAATCAGAGAATCGTTCCATTTCACTCAAAACATGACTTTTAAAATGTTCTCATGCAGAGCCAGTGTTAAAGTATTTCATTTTTTGCAGTCTTTCCAATAAATAGTGTCTAAGTACCAGCAGCAGTCCTTACTGAAACCAAAGGGGACCGTTGGCACACTATAAAGCATTTTCACGACTTGTTCGTCAAAACAGTAGGTTTTCCCTTTTAGGCCTATGGCTTCTCACCTCGGCCACTCTGTGTGTGGAGCTGAAGCGGGCGGTGTCTCCAGCGAGGACACAGTGCTGGTGGGTACTGTTCAGGTTATCTGGTAAATGCAGGGAAGAGAAAACTGTCAGAACAATACCACCAACAATCACCAACAGGGCAGCGAAGAAGAGCAAACGAGAACCAAAAAGAAGAGAATAATCATCCATCAGAAAGCGCTAGATCCTACAACTTTGTAGAGAATAGAACAGGATTCCATATTTTGATCTTGTGGTTTTAATTAATTACGATAAAGAATAAAACACACCATGGAAATAAAAGAACCGATTACAATCGAAAAACAGATGAAAAGCAGGGCGTGAAGGGACATGACAACTAAATCATCTTGTACGCTCAGACAGATTGCGCTTGGTCCAGCACCGAATCAAATAGAATGAGCAGCATTGTACCATAATTTTAATTAACAAACAAAACCAGATCGCGCTCAATCTGTCAAGACAGAAGAGCCATACCAACAAACATTTGTCCAATATCACAGAGGCTTTACAAAGAGGCCTTACTGCTGTTTCCTGTGTATCCCTCCATGTGTTTCTTTGTGTGTATAGACGTTTCTCAGCTCTGCCATTATTTGCCTCATACCAATAATTAATTTAGCCATGACAGAGCTGTCATTCACAGCACATGTGCATATTTACACCCGCCTTGAGCAAGAGTACACTGGCTAATGCCTGTGATTTGAAAGTCAAACAGCCAAATGCTTTGGGAGCAAGATATTATTGTTTGGTAGGAGAGGGAAAAAAAGATGGTGACAAACAAAACAACTTGCCGGTGTTTTCTTCACCCTGATGAGATTGTGAAGGATTAGGTCTCTGGGCAGAATTACTCTGCGTCTTTAAAACTGTTTATATCCAATAACAAATTATCTCCATCAATCTGCTCTTTTCTTGGCGCGTCTGATGCGTCAGTGGGATCAGGAGGGAGTAGAGGCAAACTCGATAACTGTAATAAATATTTATCTTTCTTTCAACCCCTGCGCCTGCTGCCACTTGTCCTCCTTTTCCAGGAAGCAGGCTTTTAAATATATTGGGTCAACTCTTTTCTCCAGTCCCCCTGTGCATTGGGAGCTGGAAATCTGATTATTGAACAGGCCCGGTGTCAAGACTTGCATTGTTCTTTTTTAACCACTGAAATTCCATTTGGGTGGAAATGATGGTGATTCAATTTGCCTCCAGCAGCTCAGACATTAGCAGTTCAAAAGGGCCAGCCGGTGACAAATGGTGCTGAAAAGACATTATGGTGTCTGTGGTTATACACCATTGTAGCTTTCTTTTAATACCACAAAACTATATATCATATGGTGTATGTCACTAAAACACTGGTAGAATATATTTTAACACATGGTTTAGTGGTGGCTGCTCTGTCTGTGTGTACATGTGTGTGCTTGAGGGGGGGGGGGGGGGGGGGCATGTCCTTCCTCCAATAAGGAGAGGACTGCATTCTTTGCAAGTGTGAGGGCGTGTATTTTTGAGCATGTGAATTGTGCAAATTTAAAGGGGTGCGTGCATATGTCCCTGCTTTGTGCCAAGTATTTAATTCAGGTAGACCAACAAAGCGATAGCCAAGGACCGTGTGAGCTGCTGTCATTGTGCAGCAGTTGGCCTCTCAAGGGCGTACTCACCAAGTGGAGCATAAATCCCCACTGATCCGGGACAGTCAAGTCCCATTAGAATGGTCTGCACAACAGCCCATCACTCTATTATCATGGCTGGCCTGAAACTGACTGTTCCATTGTAAATCTTATCCAGCTAAAGGAGGTCGGCTTCAAGCCCTGTCAAGCTGAATATGAGGTGCAGACATTGCTGCTCTCAGATGAAAACACAGCAGCTTCAAAGAGTCAACTTAAGGAATTCATTAAAACCTGCCTCTCCCTTACTTGACAAACACTCATTAGTGGCCTATTTGATTCGATAATGTAGATACAGCAGATAGAGTTAAAACTACATAGATTGTACAAGTAACATTTTCTGCTATCAAAACAGCAATTTCTCACCTGCTGTAGTCATGCTGGTTACTCCCGGATGCAGTCACTTATAATAAAGACGGGTATGCAGCATTTGATGTGGTATACCTTGGTCGCCAGGTACTGTATCTGTATAGTATCTTGAGAGTCCATTTGTTTGTTCACCTATGATGTGTCCATGCATAAAAAAAAAAAAAAAAAAGGCAGAGAGAACCAGTTCTCTTCCTGTTTTGGCAGCGGTTCTGCCTTTGTACCATAAATCACCCGAACAGTTTCACATATCATGCCCTACCAGAGGAGACATTGAATTAAAGGTGGGGTATGTGATTCTGGAGGAATCAAACTGTCCCTGCAGTTGCTGCTGCTAAGCTAACATGCAGAGAGGACGGGACGTTTCCCAGAGCCAGAAAACCAGCTCCAGACAGCGATGCTCACAACTCTCCTGCTACTATAGCTAACATCACAAACGGCAGCATATCTTGGCAAACTAGAAAGTAAGCTGAATGTCCGTGGGCAAGTCATTTAACGTTACCTGACACACAAATCAGGGCTGGAATAGTGTTGTGTGTCTCGGTCCACATTGTTCATTTCCCATTTACAGAGCCACACACTGAACGGACAGCTAGCGGACCGTGAGGAGATAGTCCCTGAATTTGACAAAAAGACGTGTATTGGATTAGAATCACATACCCCACCATTACCTTGTAGAGGCCAACACGTTGAAAAATAAATCATTGTGCAGTTCAGTGAAATAAGGGGTAAATATTGTATACAATAGCAGTATTAGGTACAATTTTCTTGTGCTACTCCAAACGTCTTCTTGAGGAAATGTACGTCTAGTAGTGGGGTTGTCTGTTTTGTATCGTGGGCTCTCGGGCTAAAAAATAAACACAAACTGGAACTCAACGAGATCATCAAAGACATACACAAAAAATACTTAAAGTCCAGCGTATCTCCGCCAAAGGTATTTGATATAGACCTGTATATCCCGTAAGTTGCATCCCCCTGACTCCAAACTCTGCTCTCAGCTAAAAGCTGCTGTAGATCTTAGCAGCGTATTTCTAATGTTGCCATGTATGCAGAGTGCACAGGTAGGAGTTCGGTGTCTTCATAAAAAACACTGATTGCACACTGGACATATGTATTTGATGTATTTGCTGTTGGAGGGATTTAATCACAAGTAAGTCTCTCTAATCACTGGGTCAAACTTATATATTATTACATACGTAGATAGCAAACAGATTGGACGATAAAATCTAGAAAATAAGGAATTAAAATGAAATTAGTGTGATATATTGATTTCTGGCTAAATTCTGGATACAGTTCTGATATTAGAAATGTAAGTTGAAAGAAGTGGTTTGGGACATAGCGGTTCGTGACCAGGGGCCCTAACGTCTTCTGTTCATCTGAACACAAGCCTCTGCTGTGATATGGATAAATGTCCTCACACTCAGAAAATGTGAGAAAGCTTGGAAGGGCCCACGGGGCCAAAAAGAGGAGGGTGGAGGTGCTTGCTGCAGCCAAAAGCATTAAGCTATGATTTATACCCCTGTGGCTCGCTGTCTGTCCTCTCCATAGAGACGTAGTCAGCGCTGGGTCACAGGACTTCAAAAAATAACATTTGGTTTTCCTAACCTCTCTAATGCACACAATTTCATGGAACCTAAAAGCTCCGTGTTCAGTAACCCCTCTCTCACACACACGCACACACACATGCCTCAGCTCCACTTCTCCTGCAGAGAGGGTTAGAAGAAGAGAATAGAGCATGAGCGTGAGAGCGAAGTGCATCCTGCTGGTACGGGTCATTTGGGACAAGGAACACTAAAACACAGGGTAATAAAAGTGTTCCTTCCTCCAAAGTCAGGCGTGGACCAAATGTGGCTGAGTAGTGTGAGCGCCGTGTTTACATGTGCATGTGTGTTTGTCTGTGCGCGTGTGTTTATGGAGAAGATTTAGTACCTCTCATGTAATAGCAGTCTCCCGACTCCAGTGGCAGCATCAGGCCAGGTGTGTGGATGTCCCAGGCTACCTTGAGCCCAATCCTCCAGCATGCCTGCTCGCCGCTGCCTCCCTCACTGCTCTCACCTGTCAGTCACACACAGCCCAACTCCCTGTAACATTTGCATTTTACATTTATATTCACATTTCAGGCTTTTGGTTTGGCAGTTTCACCCGACGTGCCTTAAACCGAGTGTAAAAGTGCAACATGCTTTAACTTAAATTCCTCACATAAAAGCTTGTTGTATCGCTTTATAATAATGGCTAATTTTAACGCAACTTTTTCACAACACAAGTGATATCTGCATAATGCAGTGCTAAAACACCATAACAATGCCAATTTATGGGACGAGATGTAGACCAAAAATTAAATTAAATAAAGGGTTACCAATTTAAATAGTAAGGAGCGCAATGATTAAATCCATACCACCCAAACAAAGGATGTAAGATGTAAGCCTTTGTCTCCAGAAAGTAAGAATCACTTTACAGCAGAGCAAAGATGATATGTGTTACTGTGATCATATTGGCTGTTAGCACAGGATCTTTATACTATCATTATGCTGTGCAAGAGGAAATAGTTGGCTAAAAGCTCTTGATGTTGTTTAGTGAGTGTGTGAGAGTGTGTTATTGGACAGTAGGTATCCTATGATATTCCTGGTATCCTATGATATTCCAGTTTCTGAACCCATTCACTCTAACCACCTCCCCTGCTCTTCTCTCTCTTTCCATTCTTACATGGCATACTGAGAAAACAAGATTTGGCTTGGCTGGCCAACACCCTTCAGCAAAATCAATACTAAAGTCTTTCTGGGCCTCTCTGCCCCACAGCTGCCTTTTCCTTTGCTCAGCACGGATAAATAGTAACTTAATTTCCAGCCATTGTGCTCTGAGAGCCAGCTAATGACAGCACTCCCCAAGGCCTCAGGAATGGTGGAAGATCATCCTCCGCGCCGGAAAACGCTCAATTGTGGCAGATTCCTTTGGATCAGCGCAGCTGGGAAAAACACTCCGAAGAACACTTCTCTGGCTGAAGCAAAGAGTAAGGTGAGGCTGCTCAAAGAGAAAAACAAGCCCCTTTAAAGGAAGAAGGTGTCGTGCAAAACATCTAGTTTCCATACATCTAAGACATCTAATGCTGTGTTTCTTTCTTCTCAGGGACATTGTAAGAAACTATTGTAAAAGTGCAACATTCCTCAAGGATAACAATTTGATTAGCCCGGCTCTGGGAGTGCTCAGAGCCAGCCACTGGAATACAGCTCTATGGCGCTCGGATCAGACTTTCCTCTCTACAATCTGGAGTTGTGGGGTCATGCAGGACTGGAAAAGGCACAGCTGCGAAGCACGGCAAGGTGTTTTGCCGTAGTGTTTGAAGCCTATGTTCACAGGGTCAAAGTTGAAAAGGCCTAGAACAAATCATTGGAGCAGACCTCTGGAGCAGGTGTTTTTGGTTATGAAACCCCAATGAAGAAAGCCCGGCTATAAAATGTGCTGGGCTGTCAGAGCAGTTGGCATTGCACCAGTGAAACTCCAATTCCAAGACACAGATGCAGACAGTGGAGTAACAGTACATGTACTGCATGTTTGCTGAACTACTGCTTCATCTCCCTCCACAACAGGAAATGTATGTTTTGCTCTCCTTTCAGCCTTTGGAAGGTGCAAGGAATGACCTGGTGAGTGGCTCAAGGGACATTAGACTATAAAATCCACTCATTTGGTTTGCACAAAGAGGAGCTTCATTAATCATTAGTGCTCTGAGTGTTATTTTTACAATAAAAGGTAATATATTTTCTTTCGTAGATTATGCTAACTTTGTTTGAAACAAGAAGACACACTAACTACAATGTGAGATTTTTAATAAAACCTTTTTGATGTGGCGGTACTGTCTTCCATAGGCGTTTTGCATATGCTCTAGAAAGCAGCGTTTCTCTCACCGAGATTCTCTATCAACTCGATCAGCAAATACTATCAGCTCTTGAAAGTGTGCACTTTCCATAATTAGGAGACATCGTATTATCCATACAGTACAGTCTAGGAACACTTATCAAAGCAGGGCTCATTATTCCATATCAGATAATTGCACATCGATCATTTCTTGGGGAAATGATTTAGATGAGATGCAGCGTGTGTGATAAGGCCTGTTTGTTAGACTGCGCCATTGAGCACATGTTAAGAGCTCAGATCCAAATGTCTGTGATCTCCCAACGCACGTTGCCGATAAGGCCGTCAGCGGCAAGCCAGTGATGACATTTGATAATGCCCTGACACTATCACATAGATGGATCTGATGGTTTCCTCACCAGAGGCCATGTCTACAGCTGCTGCAGGGCCATAATACACAAGGTTAGCTGCATCTGATCCACCATAAAGCAACTGAGATAAGTTGATGGGATATTGAAGCGAAAGAGAAAAAGGAATCTTAATTTCAGAAACAACATGTCAAAGACTAGCATGATATACTTTAAATTTGAATAAAATCCAAAAAGTTTCAATAAAAGATTCTAAAGTGTTAAATCTACAGGTCTCAACTATTGTTATTCAATGAGGACAGTTATGACGAGTACGCTATTTTATCTTTATCTTTGACCCTTACCTTTGTCATCGTGACAGCTATAGCTGTAAACAGCCACTGGAGAATGACTGATGAGGTTCTCATCGTGGTGCCACCCTACCGCCATTTTCCCCATGCCATAGTAAGGCTCCTCTTTGAGCTGGCTCATAGCTGCTGGGTCCATGTAGTTGAGTAAAGTGACATTGAACTTGACCGGACCGGTGCATACCTGCGGAGGACTCGGCTGGGAACAGCCCTGCCCACTTGACTGCTCCTCCTTGCCCTCAATGTAGTAATCTGACAAGGTGTGCTTGAGTTGGGCCACAGGTTTCTTCTGGGCCGCTAGTCCCACAGGTTCCGCCTCTGTGCCACAGATGGCCTTAGGCGCCCAGCCGGGGAACTTTCCTTCACTGTGTTCCGGCCCTGCTGCAACACTTGGTTTGACCTGAGAGGACTCTCCCTCCTCGCTGCTGTGTTTTGACTCCGTCTCCCATTCTCCTTCTTGTTTTGACCCAGAGCAGCCTTCTTCACTGTGTTTTGACTCAATGTCCCACTCCTCGCTGTGCTTGGACTCCGTGTCCCCCTCCTCACTTTGTCGGGACTCCGAGTCCCCTCCTTCACTATTCTTGGAGTCTTCACTGTGCTTCGACTCTGTGTCCCCCTCTTCACCCTGTTTGGCCTCTGCCCCCCCCTTCGCACATTGCGTTAGCCTGTCTCCTTCCTTCAGCTGAGACACATCAGAGCAGAAGAAGGTGTTAAGCTCCCACAATGCCTTGCAAGCAGCCCTAAAGTCAGGGTCACAACAGTTTTGCCCTTTGACCTCAGTGTCCTCACTGTGCCAGGGGATGGCAAAGAGCCGTGTGTCCAGATAGCGATAGGTGTGGCCCGGCTCACCCAGCAGAGCCCGTGACACGGCAGTGAATACATCTCTCTCACGGACGCGAACCAAGTCCCTCAGGAGGCAGCCCTTCCTTCTCAAGGTGAGCAGAGCTGCCTGTACCCGGCCATGCAGCTCAGCAGGCAGTGAGCAGGATCTCCTCAGAACCAAGCCAGAGTAACTGGAGTCCCACTTGGAAACACAAGACACTCTTATCATAACTGATCATGACATACAAAAAAAACACACCAAATCCTACTGAACTGAATTAGAATCTTATTTGCTAAAAAAAATGTTTCTCCCTCAGATTTTCAGCAAAATATTACACAGTACAGGGCTGTGGCAGCAGGTTGCAGAAGGCAAAGGCTGCTCTAGGCCCTTTAAAGTAGAGGTTCAAGCATCATTAGCAATATTTGGAAGTGTGGCTGGCTCACCAGTTGCTGAAAGCCCTGATTAGAAGGTCCCAGGAAGGGGATCTTCTGGTTTCCCAACTCCTGCAGTAGCCTCCGCCTCTGTGGAACACAAAACAGTAAAAGAGGCTGAAAAGAAGCAGCAGGATCCTTCTGCATGTTGATATTGTGTATTTCTTTTTTACATACTCACGTTGGTGGGTAAGTTATCAATTACCTCAGCTTTCATATTCTATTCAAATATATTTGGGGTATATTTGGCATAACCTTGGCGGAATTTGGTGGCAGAGATGGTGTCGGGGGCAAATTTGATGTACAAAGAGACAGAGCTTGTGTGAGACAAATCTCTTAAATGGCCCTGTTTGGCTTACATATGTAAATTCCTCGAAAACACAGAAATGAACAAAAAAAACCTTTTAACCAATGAGCTCCTATAGTCTGGCTACACTGCGGCACTTCATTTCCAAGTACTAACAACACAATCTTTGGATACTGTCTTTTCCTAGCGGGGACGTAGCATTTGGTACCTGAATACATTCCCAACCCTCTTACATTGCCTCACAACAATTCTTTAGAAATAAACGGTGCGTGTGTTTCGGGTGAAATGTTTAAAAACGTCCCACACGGACTAACAAGCATAAACTGTTAAACTAAAATCAAATCATACAAACTGAGAATCAAATGAATTTAATACATTTTAACAAATTATGCTTTCAAAACATAGCTGAGATATCACAGGATATCACTGGTAACCAGTCATTTTCATTGACGTCTCACATTTTTATGATTTTGTGAAGGCTGCTGTGGGGTTCCTCACAACCTTATAAAATATGCCCTGTGCCGTACAGCGCTCCTCCAGTAAAAGTGTCAACCTGGTGGAGGGATCAAAGTACTTTTCATTGGGACACATTCCATTCTGACCTGTAAATCCAGTGGCAACTGGTATAAAAACTATATGCCCACATAAATTCAACAACTATTTCCCCACCCTACCTCTTCTTCCCCTCCGGTATGTGCTCGTACGTGGAGGGCTTGTATCTGTGCGCGAATGTGGGTTCAGAACCTCATATTCATTCCCCACAGGTGCGCGCACACACACACACACACACACACACACACGCACGCACACACACACACACAGCCTCTGCGTGGTGTCTCAGCAGCAAGGGAAGGAGAAATGTCACCGACATGCCACTGTCTTTTTACATCTTTAAAAGTTTTGCATGAATGGCCTGTGCATCAACCACCAAGCGGTTGTGATAGTTTAAGGAGAACCGACCCTGCGTATATTTCCGAGACATTTACGACAAGCGTCTCGCATTTCTTCTGCCCTAATAATGCCAAAGACCTCATGTGGCACACTTCAGGGAACATGGGAACCGGCTGCCAAAATATGTCCTGACTTTAAGAGTGAAATAAAATGTCCTGTTAATAACATTAAAGGGCAGGTATTAAAAGATGTGTCCTGACTCCAAAGGGGGCTGGATCAAAAAGAGGGCAAGCGGTGAAAGTATGTGCATTAAAGACAGGAGGGAGGGAAATAGAAGCGGAAGAAATGGGAGGGCATCAGATCTGAAGCAGTTTGGTGAATTTACCTTCAGGGCTGAATCTTTACCTTAGGCTAAACAACACAACACCTACTGAAAGTTTCCTTAAAGGATGCGCGAGTGTACAGGCCTTCCAAGTTATCCTGGAACAAACAAAAACAGACTTGCAGACAGTTGGAATCTCAAAAACAAAACAACATGCACTATTCATGGCCAGACTGCATTCAAAGGCTGTTGGAAGAAATTGACAACCTGACACACATTCATTGGTGTCAAATTCTAACTCATCACAGAAGCTCAAGATATCAAGGTGAGCCTCTGGGCTAGTGGTGCATGCGTATGCACCTGTGTGTAACTGTGTGTGTGTGTTTTTTTATCTGTGTGCTGCTGTGAGTCTGTGCATATCCATATCCTGGCATCCATCTACTGTAGATGTGTACATGTTTGCATACAAGTACGATCATTACAGTTTGCTTTAGTCGCATTGCGGAAACCACTACTGTTTCCACAAGCACAAAAGTGTGCCTTCATACTGTGTGTGTGTGTGTGTGTGTGTGCGTGTGTGTGTGCGCGCGCGCGTAAGGCTCCAATAGATACATGCCCCCCATCCTAAAAAAAATAAATAAAAACGCATAGCGAGCGTGATGCCTCAACCCCAATCGCACACAACCAGGGCTGTCACACACATGTCAAATACATCAAGCTACTCAGAAATTCCACAGAAAAAAAGAAAGACAAGAAGTTACCGGAGCCCTCTGAAGCAGATGGAGTCTCACAGTATCTGTCTTCCTGTCTCCGTGTCGGCACCTGATTCTAGAAGGAAAACCACGAGGCGCAAAAAAAGGTCTGCGTTTCCACTCAGACCCAAGAAACGAGATTACCAATCCCATAATAACACGGATGTTTCACGGTAGCCGTGCCAGCCATCTGCACTGAGTGATATATCTGATGGGTTTTTTTCTCTTTTTTTAATCTCTCTCTTCCTTGATGGGATTATTCCCTCAACCGGACTGTTTATCACAGAAAAACATATTAGGTAGAATAGAACTCAATTGGTTTGCTTTCATCTTGGCCTATAAGAGATATCAAACTGTGTACCATATATTTATTAATTTCATTTATTCCCCATCTGTGACACTTCAACGGACACTTTCTTCAAAGCGTTCTTTGCAGAGTAGATTAATGTCCAGCGCTTAGCATCAATAGCTCAAAAAAGCCAGATAACTCCGTTGCTGCGGGGATAAAAACACTTCCAGTCTAATGTGTCTGCCCAGAGGGTCCACTGGAACGCACTGTATGTGGTACGTACTGCTGAAGGACAACACATGAGTCCCACTGGACTTTGTCTTGATTTGACTGACGCAACACAAGCTCTAGACAAAAGCTAGGATGTAGAGTAAGCCCTGAAGCTGGCTACGTGGAAGCACTTCTTGTGTTTTCCAGTGCACACTTTTTGGTTAGTCATGTTTAGCAAACAGAAATCCGTCAGGCCATTGTGGCTGATATCTATATGTTCTTCTTATGCTTATACACTACAATGGGAGGCAAGAGGTATACCATATTTTCTTCAAGACCCCCAACCAAAGCACTTTCTCTGTCGATGCAGGTGCTTCGGAGTGCAGACAGACAGAATACCGTGGATGACGTGATGAGAGACAGCTGTGTAATAGAGCAAGCCACTGGCACTCGTGTGACACCCATTTCAAAACTGGTCCTCTTCTGCAAAAGTGATGGGGAATCCACAGTTTTGACAATCGGCTGTAAAACGTCGGACCCAAACAGACAGACTCCCCGTGTACATCAAAGGCGCTTCCGCCCCGGTCCATTTGGCACCGGATTGCAGAATGTAGGGATCTTGCGTGAAGCGACACAGGGCGTAGAGAAGCCCACCTCACCAGAACATTTGCGTTTAAATGTGTGATGCAGAGAAAGAAATAAAGTCTGTAGGAGCCCTGAATTCAGCTTTGAACTAAAAAATAACTGGGGAAAGACATAAACATGGGGAGCAATTCAAGAAAACACTTGAATCAAAAACCCAAGGCTCTTCAGCTAACGGCAGTCGGGTTTGATCCATAAAGGTCTCTATAGTTCGAGGTCTACCTCATCTTCAGGGTATGCCACTAACTTGAACTGTGGTGAGATAACACAGCACCTAGGTGCCACCACACACAAATACCTACACAAGCACACACTATACACGACCACACATGCAGAGAGAGGTTCCACTTTTGTTGCAGTTCTTCTTGCTGCAGAGTTTTCACTTTAGCACCACATCATTTTTTAAGAATATGCATCTAAAAGTTGTCCGTCCTACCTAATACACAAACTGAAAGGGAGCAGCTCCAGTACTTGTTCTAACGTCGGAAATGGCCTTTTTCATCTATTTCACAGATTATGCTTCTTCATTGCATGCATGCCGCACTAAAAAAAAAAACATTCAGGGCAAAAAACTAACCAAAAACTGACATTTTGTTTACAGCCACTTGTGGCATTCATTTCTTTTAAGACCACCAGCTAGAAGTGTGGTGACTCAATGTGACTGGGCAGACTGGTCAATGGGTAACTGGAATGTGTGGGGAGTTGAGCAGGGCCGTTGGTAATGTGTAACTCCATGTCTCCCCACTGCACAGGGGGACCAGCCCATGAATATGAATTGGACTGTGAGAGCCAGAGGTCAATCAGGAGGATGTTGCCGGAAACATCGCAAAATATTTGCTTTCAGCTACTTTCCTGCTAATATAAAAAAAAACTCGGGATAATCTGCATTATCCTGAGACGTAATTACACATTCAATTTGGCATGTAGGTCTAGCCTACATTCACAAATCATGTTTAATGCATGATTTCGCCCCATTCCAAGCTCAAGAAAACAATATGGATCAGAGTTTTCTGTCAGTTATTAAGAACCTAATCCTCCACGTGTCTCTTATAGACACATATTGCAGGTACGCCACAGGATTTAGATCATATTCAATTCATCAAATTCAGAACCTTTTATGTCCCATGTAAAACTGGAAACAAAAAAGGAAATAAATAACTGAGGATGAATGCTATTCCATTAACAAATGCATATTATGTTCAAATCAATGAAGTGAGACATCTGTATTTATCGGCAGACATATATATTCAGCATGTGTTCAGGGGGGGTCCACAGGTGGGGTAAGTGATGACAAACGGCAGACAGGCCGGCTCTGGCCTGTTAATTGTTGTTGGAGGCTGAGGGCTGCGTTGTTCATTTCACCTCGCGACAGGTCGGCGGGGGACGGGATCATTAATATTAGAATATTTCCATCCATCTACCTGAACAAGAGGCCAGTCATTTAAAGGGGCCGGCGCTGGGTAGACCTTTCAAGCCCTGTTTAGAACACTGACCAAAGCACATTACCAGAGCTGCGGGGGGCCACTGCCAGTCATTAATTAGATTCACACACACACAATGTGACCACCTTTATTGGCGCCCAGTCGCATTTGAAAAATCCCGCACGTGCGAGATAAGGTACACTAACACACACTCGGTGTGTCATTTTAACTGAACATCAAAAATCCTGTCCCATTCTCTCTTCGTAAGCCATGAGTACGCTTGCTCACACACACACACACACACACACTTACTTGCTTAAAGCTACTCTTCCAGGCATCCCAGGGTACGTGTAATTCTGGCAGGTGGAGACTATGTGTGCATGCGTGTGAGAGAAAAAGAGAGGAAGGAAAGAAGCACTGGACCTCATCTGTTTTTTGACCTCTCCTACTCTCCATCTCTCGCACTGCACCTGACAGGCTTACAGAGTGACCCAGGTTTCCAGATCAATCATTCAAAAGTATTTACAAATGCACAAAGCCAGACACGGACAGGTTGGCACACGGCCACTCTGTTTAAGTGCTTATCCATGTGTCTGTGGTGTCAACATCTATTTCACACTTATCTACACCTCAAAGGGGGAAAAAAGATGTTTCTGTGACCTTTAGCAAGTGTCAACTCTGGAGAGGAGAAGAAAGGAAAAGAAGAGAAAGAGGGGAGGGCGATTTAAGAGATCTGTCAATGAATGCCTTACATAACCTTTTTATTTATCTGGGAGAGATTGACTGTCCATTCGCTTTATCAGACACATGCTAGCGGCTTCACACACAGGAGCTGCACGAGTACATCTAAAGATTTCTGGTCGACTATAAAAAAGTTTCTCTGTGCGTTGCTAGAAGGATCTGGGGGTGCGACGTCTTGTTCAAGGGCATCGTGAGCTTTACACTCAATGCAGGATTCGAACTAGCAGCCTTGGCGTCACAAGTTGCCGTGTGAATTCTTGGCTGCCGCCACCAGTATGCAAGGGCCGTTTGCCATTTTGCCTTAATTCTTAGTTTGCGGCCAGGCCATAATGTTTCCATTAGGATTATGTCGATCGAGAAAAGCTTTTTAGGTTTCACCTTCAAATTACAACATGCTTTCATGAGGTCAGCTGTTTTCCATGTGGAATGGCCAGTTTTAATGCAGACGCAGTCCCTTGGTATTCAGGCAGGGTCCAGTTCAGCGAGGGGAAAGTCAGGGGAAAGAGTGAGAAAATGAGGAAGGGACAGGGATGGAGGGGGGGAAGGGACGAGGGGAAAGAGAGCGTTGATTGAAAGACTGTGATTAGCAGTTTTCAGCGGGGCACCAGGGCCACTGAGTTGTTCTAACAGGGTTGTCGCGTCTCGAGGTGCAGTCAAGGAGAAGTCAGTGCTTTAGAAAGCTCCCTCGATTTCTCCCTCCTTCCCTCCCTCCCTCCCTCATTCGCTCCACGCAGCCACACTTTTCCTGCCCCTCCAAAAAATCAATATGGCTGTGCAAAGTGCAGCTTGGCCCAGGGGGAGGGCCAGCTAGCTGTAGGGGCTAGATGCGGAGCTTAAAGGGAGGACAAGAGGCGTCCTCCAGGCCTGTCCCACAGGCAGTGTCAAGGACAGACCTAAGAACCAGAGGACGGAAGCCACCAGATTGCCCTTCCCCTCTGCATCTCGCCCTCTCTCCCTCTCTCTCTCTCTCTCTCTCTCTCTCTCTCTGCTGGCCAGGCTTGGCTGGCTCCGCGGGGCAGAAGAGATCGATAAGCAGGTGGAGCGTTTAAAATCCCCAGCTCAAGAGGCTGACGTTACGCTCCTCAGAGCCCAGCAGACCAACACATCGCTCAGGGCAGAGCAGCTGGATGGTTGGATGGATGAGTGGGTGTATGGTGGCCGCACCTAGTCACTGAAAGGTTTGTGATTTGTGACAATAAACAATTCAATAGCACTTAGCCATAGACAGTGTCTGAGGGGTGTAGAGCCAGACTCTTCACACACTGCCATTGTCTCAACATGTCACAGATCAGTAGCACTCAGGCAGGTCAGGCAGCTATAGACCAACACAACCCGGTACTGTATCTCACTCTAAGGCCGTACCTGTACTGGGGCAGCTGTAATATACCGTTATAGAATAAAGCATCAAAAATGGCCTCAAAAAAAGAAAAAACTGGCATGTACTATCATTGTCAACAGCAGTGTTCCTCATTTCCATACAGTGGGCTTGACGAAGAAGCGTGTGCATGATGTGGATGAAGTGCGCAAGGAGGATTTCAGTCCTGCCGCGTGCCTCCGTGTGTGAGTGACTGATCACAGTAGAAGTGGCTTGTGTCTCTAATCCAGTACCACTGTTAGACAGTGCAAAGACCCGGCTCTGTGTACGAGGCACGGGTTGATCAAACCCATCATGTGACAAGCAACCTCTTCAAATGACGATGATTTCCCAGCTCCGTGTCCTTTTCGGCGCCATATTAGATCATCTTCCAACACTACCGAGTCTGGTACTTCATCTGGGATAAAGATGATGTGCAATCCGACCGGAGGGGTTGGGAGTCAAGGGTAATCGAGGGGCTAAGACAGGGGTACTGTGCCCGATTGGCTGACAGCTGTGACAGTTATCATGTGGTATATTATAACCTTATGCTAAACATAAGATTTCATACTGTATGCTGCTTGACAAAACACTTCAAGGATATTTTACCATCAGCTCAGCTGTGTTTCACATTAACACATAAAATTAGCCATTTTGGAGGAAACAAATATCAGAAGATCATACTACATATGAAAAATAGAGAGGATCTTGTCTGCTTCAATTTTTCCAAGAGCAGGCCTTGGCGGCCTATCCATCAAAATGTGACTAGTTGTTTTACTTCTCTACTATCAACTACATCACATTTTCTCTAAAGACAACTAGACAGACAACCTCTTGGGTTATTTGTTGAGACCCATCTGTTGAAACTGAGTTTTGAATATGTTATTATTAACAAGCTAGAGCAGTGGCCTAAATGCTGACAATCACCTAAGCCACTAGAAAAACATATGGCGCAAAGCAGATGTGGACTGAACTGATCTAGGACAGGTCTAATTCTATCTCATGTAGTATTTGACCCAGATAAACTGGCATTATGATGTGACCTCAGATTAATATTGAATTAAGGACCGAATATCATTTGTGGCTGTTTACACGACAGTGAGCCTGTCTTCCTGGAATCCTGAAGCAGATAAGTTTGCTATAAAGGCATTAGCCAAATCCTGAAGTATAGCAGACGGCACTTGTCTTGCTTGAGAAGCCGCTTCATTTCTTTATTTATTTTTCCTTCACTCATTCTGAACAAAGGAAAATATTCTACCAGGAATTGAATAGCCTAATCCTCTTTTCACTCTTCCCAGTAGCTTGAATGGTGACAGATTAACATCCTGGAGGTTTACAAACCCGGCCATTTGAAAATGTAATTGCTGGTGCCGCACTGCATGCATGTGTTTAAGTTGAGGGTTAATATTAAAGCTTAAAATACACACATGCACTCGAGCAAGGAGGGATGTGGCCAGGTCTGGGTAGGACGGACCATTCTGTCACGTACATATCAGGGAGTCGCAAGCTGTCCCAAACCCTCACAAGGCGCCATAGTTACTGTTCACTTCTGCTAATTATTACAGCCAATCAGAGGGGTTAACGGGGCGGAGCCTGGCCAAGCCATGTTCTGGGGCATTTAACAGCTGGCAGGAATGGAGGTGAATGCATTACACAATGCCCTCATCCAATAAAAATAAAACACCCTGACATCTGAGGTGTACTTAGCACAGAGGGGAGGGAGGAAGTGAGGGAGGCAAGACGGGAAGGAGGGTCTGATAATATGATGTCCAAGTGCCACCTAGTGACAACTTTCCAGCCTCTCTGGTCCTTAAGGCTCCAGAGCATCAGGGGTGGGGGGGGGAGGGACACATGAAGCGAGCCAGGACAGAGGGATTCGATATCAGCAGCATATTGCTCTATTCCATCGAGGACATCTCAGCGAGCACCAACCATTCAAGTTTCACGTCAAATTTCAGCATACAGTAAAACAATGACGTTCAAAAGTGATGGCGATTTCAATCGCTTTACATCCTGATTCCAAAACCCAATCAAGCAAAGCCTCAGCCTTCCTCAGGTGACCCCACTGTCAGTCACTGTCTGTTCAGTTGGGGGAGCAGGTCTGTAACACTGCACTGGTATGCTGGTGGCCCTGGGCTCCTAGGTCCCCTCCCCTCATTAACCCAGGTATAAATCACACTCTGCCAGTGCCCAGAGGTGAGAGGGATGAGAGTGGAGGTGAGCTTGAAATAATGCTTATGTCACGGCGGGTCAGCCCTCCATTATGGCCGTTTCAAAAACTATTAATCTTGCTTGTAGTCAGTGGCCTAGAAATAATTACTTCATCTAACCCATGTAATACAGCATGACCAGCAGTCGAGCCTGGTCAATTTGAAGCTGGGGAGGCAGGATGAAAGAGGGGAGAGCCACAAATTACCAGGCCCTGTCTCCTGCTACTGGGTGAATGATGTCCTGCTCACTTCGGCTGTGGCCTTTTACACTCTCAACACTGATTTAGATAGATACACACACACGCACGCTCTGAAAGGCAGATCATGTACAAGCACACGTTCTAATGCATGATTAGATACACACACATTGAGCGAGGAACACACAAATCACATTATTTAAAACAAATGTTCAAAACCCTTTCAAAATGTTCACTCAAAAACTCACAAGTGTCAATATAGAATAAAATGTGTTTTAGTTAGCAACAACTGGCTACCACCAAACACTAAATCACACTACATGAAATTGATCATTTTTATGTTTTCCATTTAAATGCCATAACCGTGCAAATTAATTTCAAATGGCAAGTTGTGCCACCTGCTAAGTGAACTTTTGTCATTTTAAAGAGATGCACTGTTTAAGAAAAAAATGCCAGAAATGTAAATGGACATCGCACACGTTGAAAGTACCCTGCCAAAATATGCAAGCAAAAAGATTTTTTATTTTTTTTTGTCATCAGTCGGAAGCAATTTTGAAAGCCATGATATTACACACAGGTATTTAAAATCCACACCGTGGGTAAACAGAGCAGCTACTGCAAACCCAGCCTCCACGAACGCCACAGATACACACGGATGTATGCAGTGACATAAATAAATGCAGCCCTCCAGTGGCTGTCACAGCTGGCATTGCAGGTGCAAATTTAATTAGTCAAGGTGAAGTCTCCCTTGTTGTCTGAGAAGGGGGGGGTCCTCGCCATGAACGACTGTAAACACGCACTATATCCTAATCAGGTGTCACCGAGGCGTTTGATCAGCCTGCGAAAACTTGTCAAGAATCCCCGGCAGAGAGTGGGCCGAGGGGGAGAACAAAGGAAAAGAGCTGTCACGAGAGAACAGGGTGGTGGTGGTGATGGCAGTGGCGGTGGATGAAGAGAGCTTGCCCATTAGCAGTCTCTGTCGCCTATCTCTCTCCCACTCCCCTCAACGTCTCTCCTCCTGTTGTTTCCTTTCTTTCTCTATGTGGCTACCTACAGTATACACCGCACTGTATCCCGTCGCAGCTCTATATCTGTACCACCACTCTGAGGAAATCTCAACCGCAGCTGTCACACTGGTGCTTCACAACCGGCAAACAAAGCTTCCGAAAGAAAACCCCAAAGTAGTACACTACTTTTGTTTACCTCCCAAAAAACCCACACATGTACAGAGATACAAGCTGCGCTCGTTTTGTTTTTATCAAGCACCATTCTAAGTAGCTGGGTCCTCCTGAAAAGCCTGGAGAACTAGAGGCAGACATGCTGTTCTCCTCCCGGCCAGCGCCTCCAGGCTGCATTCAGGCAGCGCAGGAACACACGCGCCATTAGATACTGTTTACCTTTCAGTTTGGGTGATATTGAATACATTAGCCGATTGAACCTCATAAGAAACACAGGCGAGTGACAAGGCCCAATCGTCTTTGCGACTACCATGGTAACTGAGATTACAGGCTAACAAAGAGCAGACAGGGGGAAAAAATATTTAAAACCCGAATAGTGATACATAAATTAATTAAAGGACAAAAAAACAAGTGGAGAATTAAAGTTGGAACATCTGTCAGCGACTTAGCTTCCCAACGTAATACCAGTGTTAGAACATTTATACCCTTGAAGTTAATGATCCCCTCTTTAATTGACAGTCAAGGAAAACTGGCTGCGGCAGCATCCTGCCGAGACGCCGATAAGAGGCCCCCGCCCCCCCTCCCAAAAATAAAATAAAAAAACAGTTTAAAGAACCTTGGCACTAATCCCTATTGTCATCCCAGCGCAGCAGAAGGACTTACAAACACAGATAACTCCGCCGAAGCTGTCTATTTCTCAGGAGTTATGGGGACAGCCGAGCTGCTGCGCGCCTTGAATCAGTCACTCAGATTAGCCCAATCCCTCTGTGCTGTCAGTCAGCCGAGACAGTAGCCTGTCACCGCATTTACATGAGTCCATCTCATATGTGACAATGCCCCCGATATATGACAATGGCTGCGAGGAAGGGGTCCACTCGCCGGCAGATAGCGCGTGTACACTATGGCAGACGGGCTGTTGTTGGATTAAGCTCATGGTGTGCGCTGCGCTCATGTCTTCACTGACACTCCAACAACAAGTTTAAGGAGTCTTAACCATTGCTGTTTTTTCCAAAGTGGAGAGAATGTGGGAGATGTATGTCAGATGAAACACACACATACACCTACACTGACAAACACACACACACACACGTACAGGGATAAACTTCAAAAAACTTGGAAGTACAGGATGATTGTTGGATGAAAACCACAAGCTTACCTAGTGTATGCCTTCCCCAAGGTTGGCTTCAAGCATGACTTTAATCCACCTACTTCACTTAAAATGATGAAGCTCAAAGAATAAAAGGGAAAACAACATAAAACTAAGTACATCCTATACAAAACATCTGGATCAGTCTCCATCTTGAATCAACACAGGTATGATGGAGATTAAAGGCCAACCCTAAAACAAATCTCTAAAAAAGAACAAACTAGATAAGACAAAAACTTTGGGGCGTCAAATTAATAAGGGATTAGTTCCTGCAAAGTATGAGTTTGTACTTTTAAATGAATGCGTGGTACCTGACGGCACCCGAGCGCTCACAGTGTGCTGACTGCTTTTCATGCTTCTGTGGCTCACTCCACTTCAAACGGTCCCGCAACAAATGACAGTGGATGCCCTCTACATAACAGGGCCAGGGCAAGCATGACACAGGGGTTGACAACTGAACCCTCAAACTCCCTAACCCCTACCCCTGCCATGGCACATGCACGCACACACAAATAGCCCTGAAAACAGCCCTGACATGACCGCTCGGCAGCCCTTCCTAACCCCTCCTTGTGTTTTTTCGCTCTCCATCTCACTGGAGACAACCCTCAATTCAGGACCGTTTTAGCCAGGCAAGTGGATGTGACCCGCTGCCCCCCCAGTCAGGCTCATCTGAATAAACAGAGTCGAAGAAACAGGCAGAGGAGGGGAAATCTGCCTACATTATATGATAGGGAAGAGAGAAGATGGGATTCAGCCAAGGGGGTCCTTCCTTTATGCACGTTTGATCAAGTGCTTGACAGCGCCAGTGGATGGAATTACGGACTGTTGAACAAAAAGTTGTGGTCTGTGTGTTAAGTGTGTTTGTGTGTGTGTGTGTGTGTGTGTGTGTGTGTGTGTGTGTGTGTGTGTGTGTGTGTGTGTGTGTGCAGTTCAGGCTGGACAGCTGGGTTTCCGTGGCCTGACAGTGTTAGGCTTGTGACAAGCCTGCCGCACCACACCACCATATACAAAGCGCAACCCGCCCACCAGCCTTTCGCAGTCCATCACTCAGGACGGCCGAGGGAAGTGCCGTGAGAAGAGGTCAGACGTGGAGGAAAGGGGGGGGGGGGGGCCGAAGAG
>CM022485.1:25914070-25940551 GCA_011952105.1 Coreoperca whiteheadi
CCACCCCCCCAAAAAAAAAGCCGCCCCCCCCCCCCAGCCTTGCGGGGCCCATCCCCGGGGGGGGCGGGGGAGGGGGGGGGGGGAGGGGGGGAGGGGGGGGGGAGGGGGGGGGGGGGGGGGGAGAAGAGGATGAGGAGGAAGAGGAAGGAGGGAGGGCTGGTCAGGGGTTAAGTGTAGAGAAGACAGCGATGAAAGGCAACTGTCATGCACCAGTGCTCGCCCAGGAGCACCTGTCTCGAGAAGAACATGCAAAGTGTGCCGGTCACGTCCTGACAATACCCCCACACACACATAGATCGCCACACACACACAGACTCTCAGGAAAGGGCTGATGCTCCACCGCTGGAAAGGCATCGCCCGTCTGACAGCATGCCAGTCAAGCTGTCGTTGGCTCCTTCGCATATGCACGGAAAAAGTTAGGTTGATGAAGAAAAAACACAGGGGGGGGGGGGCTCAGAGGAAGAATCACTGAGACATGAACAGACTACCTGAAGTGAGTAGACACTTCTCAAATGCTTGATGCAGAGTAAATGCTGGAACGAGCAATACAAAAAGCTCCTGGCAAGCAAATCCAGGATAACCAGGACACTCACTCCAGACAGGAAGTTGGTGTGGTTACTAAGGTCATGATGCCTAGAACGCCCTTTTGTGTTCTATTATACAGGTTAAGAAAGACAGAAATTAGATTAATGGCTAATGTTGTATTTGAGGGCTTTTGTTATGCTTTTTTTGCCTCCATTTTTAAACTTCTTTCCTAATTGCAAAACATAGAAAATGTAACACCTAAGCCTGACACCATTACTGCAGTATCATTCCCCGTCTATAAAGTAACACAGCAATATATTAACAAATAGCATTATGTTTGTTTTTACAAGTAGAAATGACCTGAGGTATTTTGTTAATGGTGGTTAGCAGAGGAAGCCAAGTGTGCCTCCAGCTGGCTAAGCCAATAGCAATGCTAAAACCTGACTCTGGCTAAAGGAGACCCATCCTTTGCGCAGCCTCTACAAAGCAATGAGCTAAATGCCAGGTATTTTTAACGCACTTTCATTGCTCACGTTTATGGAAAAGAACTTATGATGTACAAATTAACAGTTACTATTTACAGCGCCTTGTGAACCTGGTCTCCTGCAGCTTTTGTGAATGAAGGGTTTTGGACTTTCCATTGAAACCAGATGTGGGGAAACACCGTAGCAGTAGGCACTTTGACTTTATAGGAAAGGTGAGTCATTACAAAGGAAAATAAATTCCCAAATAAACAGCGTGAAGACTGCTCTGTCCCATGCAGGTGCTAGCTAGGATGTATTCTGGGTAGCCTTGATTATTGCTGACATTTATGCTTCAGAGGCTGTTGCAATATTACCTCTGTAATTGTTCATCTTTCCAATATCTATGGTGCTAAACAAGCGTATTGAAGATTGTTATCACTTTTGTGTTATGTATTCGTAGCGTTAACGCCAACAGTAGCCTCAACACTCACAAAAATGTATAAATGTGTGCATATACACACACACACAACCATGCATTCAAAGACATATTGCACATTCACGCACACACACAC
The DNA here is from genome assembly GCA_011952105.1 of Coreoperca whiteheadi. NCBI lineage: Eukaryota > Metazoa > Chordata > Actinopteri > Centrarchiformes > Sinipercidae > Coreoperca > Coreoperca whiteheadi. The sequence goes on from CM022485.1 coordinate 25,915,632, forward strand.
TCACCACCAGAATGCCAAACAAACAGAAATGGAAAGTAACGAGTCACTCGGATCATAGCCTAGAGTGGCTAATGAACCCCCTTGAGGCTCAAGCCTCTGTGTATGAGGTGAGAGCGTCATTCCCATGTTTATTCAGCACCAGTCCAATGAGCCACCACCATCTATTGATTGAACTGATTATTCTATGTCTTTCTTGTGACGGGACACATGCATGACAGCTGAACCCTACTTGGGCAGGTCACATTCGATGTAATCTCATTGAATCTGACGGCTGATCTGCTCGGCCAGTTTGCATGATCCACATCGCGGCCTTGTTTGCGAACACGCTGACATCTGTGGCTAATGCCTCAACACTAATATGAGGTGCTCGGTAGGGGCTGTCACACACGGAAGCTGTCAAGGGCTGTTTGGGCAGTCCTAGTGACTGCTTCCATAGGCGAAAAGCACCCGGCTGATAACTGCTCAACATAGCAATGTGCACAAGTACTGGTACCTAAAGTGGTACTTCACAGGCAGAAAATTACTTCTTCCATCTTCTTCCTGAAACAATCAAGCTTCAATATTATTATTTTTTTGTTTGGGAAGAATTTTGCATAGAGACGAAATCAAACTAAGCATGATTGCTTCAGTGCAAGACATCATTTGTGTTGCCTCATATCTGTGGAACGTCTGTGGAAATACATCTGATTTTGCCTTTGGTAGGACTCTTTTTCAATTTCGCATCTTGCCTCATGTCGTATAGTGGCCAACCAGTCAGAGGGGAGTAGATGGCAGCCAGTACTTGGAGGAAACGACTGCATATGACCTTTTCAGTTACAGTATGACGCACTATGGCGTTCAATCCCCAAGCCACACCAAAGTGTAATGCCTAGCATAAGGCTATCTCTGTTTTTCCGTTTAAATGTTTAGTAAGTTCACAGGTCCTCCTGAGCACATGTGGGAGTCCGTGGCAGGTCATCTGAGCCATGTACCCTGAGACAATACAGGCCGGGCCGTTAAAGTTGATATCCTTCCAGATGCAAACCAAATGTAGACATCATGCACCTTAAAAGAGTCGTGCATTCAACACAGACTGCTATAAAAAAGGTGGTAGGAAGTGAGGGAACGACGTGCGGGATTTCTCACGTTGATCACGAGAAGCTAACCCAACCCTTATTTGGCTGATAACAGAATGTCGTCAGAGAGAACTATCTCATGGGTAGTAAACAGTAACTTGGTGCATCACTTTATATTAAGGAAACAGCTTTCTTATGTTTAAATGTCACCAGTTGTAGGATATATTATTAGTGAATTTAATAATCACGTCACAGACGAAGTGGGCAACAATCAATCCCTCATCACGCTTAGTGCAGCGCTCCAAAATTTAAGTTGGTTATGGTCAAATTAGAGAATCTCTTACACTGTTAAACTAAAATAAATGTACAAAAAACACGTATATTACTCCAAAACAACCAAATAAAGTGAAAGCAATATTGGAAATATCTCAGTAAACATCTCATATCTTGTATTCACTCCAATACAAGTTATGACAGCCTTGTACCAAACTGCGTATGTTGGCTGAATTAGTTTAAAGGGAGGCTTGGCTAACCAAGCTGATCTGCAAACACCTCAGTCCAGATATATGTGCCAAAGATCAAATAGGCAAGACAAGGTAAGGACATGTAGAGGAAAAGCTAAGCAGCAGACTAATCAGCCCCCTCCAACGCTCACATAGCAGATCGATGAAAGACCTGGGGCTGTGGGCCTGCGCTATATTACACACCAAAACTTCATATTCATTCATTGATTTTACTTTTCAGAATAGTATATCATTGAACTCCAATGGGAGCAAAAAAATAGAGGCCGGGGCTGAGGTCAACCCTCGCGTGGACGGATGTTTGCACAATATTGATGGCGCACGCAGAAAGAAATGACTAAATATCTGGATCAATAGCTAGTTTCCCTAGCCACGACAGCTTGTTCCAGATGGAAATATATAAATATTTCTTTATGGCTACTGGAGTGGCCCTAACGAACAGGGCTAAATGCCCCCCTTAAGGTAAACTCTTTGATTAGCCAAGGCCAGAGGTGACAAGAGGGGTCTGCTGATGCTAGGATGCCAAGCTTCCAATGGCCTTGAAGATGCTAATGGACACTGGGGTCCAGTAAAGGGGCCAAGGATATGACAGGTCACAAACCCTGGGCAAAGTGCTCTGTGCTACCTGACCCTCCTATTCATTTGTAACGATGATGGACCCAGGCTACACAATTTTCTGTCATGTTTAAATAATACACACCATGAATAATTTAGAAAATCCTTTCTTCAGTTTTCACATAAAGCCACTATTCTAATTAATCAGAACTGGAACTGGGGGGGTCCACTATAGTTAGGCCTAAAGAAACTAATTTTCATGTGAAATGCTTCCATTTTCAGCCACACGAAGCCAGAATGGAGTAGAATTAAATATGTAGAGCACAGCCAACAGCCGGGTGAAAATATTGCAACGTGCTGCTGCACAAGAGCTGCCTGTTCTTATTTACAGCACAACACAATTACTGAGAACACCACCCAACTTCACAGCTTCCCCTGCTCCACAGCAGCCAATGGGGCAATAAAGAGGGAGGAACCACATCATTGCCTGCTCCTTAATTAAATGAAAGCTGTATGGTTCATTTGCCTCCTTTTTTTACACATTGAACTGGCCAGCCCGCTGCTGAAGACCTCCCAGACACCATCCCTGCCTGGCCCTAAATCATGACTGGATAAACGGCCCGGTGGGTCCCTGCTGGACACACAGCTACCGCCCAGCGGCAAGGCCAGAGCCGGGCATGCGGTGGATCGACACCTAGCCAGCGATAAGTAATTCTGTAGAGGATTAGCAGCATGATAGCCTGATCAATACTGTGTGCTCAGGCCATTAGGAATGCAGCGAGGAAATGACCCCCTCCGGTAATAAAGCAGGGCATCTGGGTTCTCCTTCATTTGCCAGCTCCATTAGTGTAATGGTATCATTATCTGCCACAGCCGTATTTTTCTGAGCCCTGGCTTTTCCACAGCTCGACCGGCGGGGGTCTGATGAAGCTGTGAGAGCCCCCATGCCGAGTGTTCCCCTTTCTACCATTCTAAACAGAGCCTTGGTGTAAATCTAGCTCTGTTGGAGCTTATGTGCTAACCTGCCTTAGGTATCCACACCCATGTTTTATGTCAGCACCCAACACTATTTCTCCATTATTGGCTCATTAATAGAGCAAGCAGCATGTAGCTTGGGTTAAAAGGGAGAAAAAGATGGCCGGCAGAGCACAAAGCTGCTGAATGTGCTAAATCTGACACCCCCCTCTTGCTAAAACACCAGGCCTGACATGACAGGACGTCGGCATTAGTCGCCATAAATCGTTTCCTGTACACTAATTCACCAGCTAACATTTTGTGTGGGAGAATTGATTAACCATGTCTGGATGTGTGGCCACATAATCAGCTTTTACCTTGCTAGTTGTTAATTTAACAGAATTGCCAAGGGAAACACAAACCATTTTAATGAGTGTTCAGAAATTAAATACCCTAAACAGCTTGCTCTTGGTGCCACAACCAGAGCAAACCAATGAGGCTGATCTAAGCAATGGGCTGGGCTGGGCGCCGGACCTCACAACATCTGGTGACCCTGTGTGATCATTACTTAGCCTACCGCTCACACACACATACACACACACTTCCTGTTTCGACACAGCACTTTATACTTGTCATCACTTTCCAAATGGCGAGCTCGCATCAAAGACAGCATTAGAACATCGGGTTAAGGGACAGGGCCAGTGCTGTTTTCACACTTGCCAAGGCATGCGTGGAAATTCATCCTGTGATGACAATACTGATAAAACATAACGAAATGTTTTCAATTCATTAGAGTACAAGGCGAGTTAAATGTTGCAAGGGGGAGGAAATACATGAAAATTCAGCTACTAAGGCAATGCACAGATGTACAAATAGCCAGCGGTTTTCGTAGCTGAAACAACAAAGAAAACAGTAAGTTTGTCAAACAATATGTGATGGATCCATCATCTACAGTAAAAAGGTACAATTATTTCCGATTTCTGAATTTAAATAAATATGTATTCATGTGTGTGGGGTGTGATTAATTATCCAGGCAGCTAGGCCAATGTCCTATTCTATTTCACTTAAAAAATATATATCTAGACTATGACATCCCACCTGTTAGCAGGTTATACTGGCTTGCTGTGGTGGGACTTTCTAAGGAGATTGTCTATTCATTTGGCACTAATCTGTTGCTGCTTGCATTCCATAACTCAGAATGACAGTGGACCCATCATGGCGCATCTCTCACTTTGTGCAGCATTGCAAACGCACTCGCTTACTGGATAAGACAACCATCATATCCAAGTTAATAGTTATCACAATAACTGTATCATTATACAACTGTTGATATTATAAAAACTGGCCAAAATGCATGCAGCTCCTTCCTTGGCTGCTTTACAGTCGCATAGTCATCTTGCAATTACAGTTCCTCTTGCTCATCCTTTTATTTATCTAAAGAGAAAGGAAGCTAAGCCATTAGGTCTGTGCAGCGCTGCCTGACTGCCTGAGGGCCAGCTGGAATGAGTTCTCTCTCTGAGCCGCTCATCTGGCCGCCATGGCTGCTTTCATAAACAGGAGGAACCACGTCCTACATAGTTTCACTGCTGTCTAACATGATCCAAACACATGTGCCACGGCAGACGGCGTCCAATTCCAGAGATAAGAGGGGAAACAGACAGCGAGGCTGACAGACAGACAGTATGACTATAGGCGAAAACACCCAAGATGCCTTGGGCACAGCAGAGCCCTTTCCTCCCTTTCCTTCAGTCTCTCCACCGACAACAAAGTTACGGCTATACAGCGTGTGAAAGCCTGATTAAGCCCGGGTCAGCACGAAGCACAGCTTGACGCAGCAGCGCACGCAACAGTTGGCCATCCCAGATTATAAATGAAACCCTCTCTGTCCACACCACTTGAAAACAATCCTAAACACGTCTCACTTTTATACCTTAGCAGGTTCTACAGCTGGCATATTTACAGAGGGTATTATTTAAGGAAAGTAATCACAACATTAGCTAATAAGTTTGATTTCCACTGCACATCAGAGACCCCGTAATTACCCACTGTGTCTCTGGTAAACCTGATGTAGCTGTAGGCTGCTGGCCTGGCACCTTGCCAAATCTGAGCAACACTGCACACTAACTTTACTCTTTTTTCTTACTGTGGCATTGAGCTGTTCCTGTTGCTGCTATACAGTTAACAGTTGATTCATTGATCATTCTTCACAGCAGAACGAAATCCCCAAATTGAGCTTTGGCGTTGTCTCTTGTTTTTTTGGGGGGGGGTTTTTTGGGGGGGGGGTTGGTTGTTTGTTTTTATTTTATACAATGTTCATAACTAACCTATAGAATAATTATGCTTCTTTCCTATTTTATCACAAATAACGTTATGCTACAGGCTGTAATTCATAACGTGTTTCCCCTTGCTATGGGATTTAGCCAAGACGCCGTTCTGCAAGCTACAACTTCTTATCAGCAGTGCATTTGCGTGATAAAGCACCGTTTTAATGTATCTGGAACTGTTAAGGCTTCATTGTGGCAACGTTAAGACTGTGGGGAAAATGGAAAACACAATAAAGGAAACAGGCAAGGTGAGGTATGCGCTGACATTCGCGGCTTTCTAGCCTTCAAAATGCAGCCAGCAGCATCGCATAAGGAGCATTAGATATTCAGCGAGCGACAGGGCTTAGAAATATGCCAGACCTAACGGAGAAAAACGCTATCAATACCTTTCTTCTCTTCTCCCCCTCACTGTCACCCGATCTTTTCATGTTCCTGGAGTTGTGTTTACACTGCCTCGCTTTCATTAGGAGCGACGTTGGATGTTGTAGTACACGAATAAATCATATCTCAATCTATTCTCATATTTGAAAGGGCACATGCAAGTGCAGCCTTTCGTGTCATTTCAGCCGGAGCCCAGGCGTCAATATGTCCCGTGCAAAATGTTTTTTCGTGGAGAGAGCCGCGAAGGAGACGCGAAAAGCGTAGCAACGCGAACTACAACTCCCAAGATTGAACGCGTGCATCGCGGCGGAAGCAGTTCCGGCACGCTCTAGTTGTCGGACTGCGCAGGTGCAGCGCAGGTACAGATCTACAAATTGCAGATATGCCGGTTTACATGGTTTTTAATCAGCGATTTAAGTTTTGCATCCCTTAAAATGGCTGTGACATAAAAAAGAAAAAAATATGGACAGATATGGAAAAGCAAAAGCAACTATTACTGCACACTACCATTATTTTTCTTATTACTATTTTGATTATTATTACTATTATTATTATTATTATTATCTGTAGTAGTGGTGGCGGTTGTACTGTAGTTCAGCAATATTGTAATGTTTTACATTTCTGAGGAAAAGGGTTTAAATAAAACACATTTTAAATATTTTCTTCAAAATATCCTGGTCTTCAACATGGATATTCCATATGCTTCCCCCTTTTCGTTAATCAAAAGCAGTGCCACTTTCATCTTAGACTATGTGTAAAAATAGCAATCACGCTTTGAACGTGCTCCAGTTCAAGTCCCGCCAACCTTCTTTCAACTCGTGCATGCATCTCAAATCCAGGTGCTCGTCTGCCGGTGTGGGCTTCAACCACGTCAGCCCTTTTCAACTCCAAACCCATCATGAAAGTGCACCGTTAACGCACAGCGTCTATGCGGCTGCCTTTATGTATCACCCACAGCTGAAGTGCCCTCCAAGAGTTCATCCACATTGCTCATAACATGTTCTGAATAGTGCTGAAATGGGTTCTGTCCATTGTTCCTATCAAAGCACATGGGAAATACATGAGAGAGTTTCACGGATTGGAGCAGCGGTGGTGAGAGTGGGTGGTGCAGGGGTGAATTGCAGGGGTCTCTAACACCTGTTACATATTACCATTACAGACTTTGATCAGTGTCTTCATTAGTTTCCTTTGTAATCTCTTTTCTTTTATGGTAGAGCTGACCCAAGTGAGCCTGGTACAGTGATTTAACACACATGTTTCTTTCACCTGTCTTGTAAAATGCTCAAAAGCTCTCCCACTTTCAAAGATGTCGGTGTCTCTGGCATCCCTTACCAATAAACGGAGGGGGTTCTTTTGATTCCTATTTATAACCTACATTTCCTCTCCTCTGTCCTGGTCTTCCAACGAAAATTATCCTCGGAATTATTTTGTGAAAACTAGATCCATGTGCGTGCGTATATACGTTTTTTCACATTAACATGTCAGCCTACAGTGCCTTTTTAGAGCTATAGAAAAAAATCTCATGCTGTTGTAAATAATTTTTTTTTTTTATCATACAATGTCAAAATCCGCCTTCCTCCAACCTCCATCACCCCAATCCATCATTACACTGTGTTCCTTTTATGCGTCAAACTATCATTCATATATTCACACTGTCAATCATCTTTATGTTTAACATTTCAAGGAACAGAGGGTTCCCTGCCTGATTTTTTCTGGCTGAGTGTGTCAGATCTGGGGCTCTTTGAGTGAATATAGTGTATAGGGCCTTTAATGGCAGACAGGCCGCTTACCTTGTCCAACAATTCCTGCAGAAGCTTGGTTTATAAACCCATCGTTGGTGGCCCATTGATGCAATGGTGTCAAAGTCCCCACAACCCCCACGGCCGAAGAATCATATGTGCACTGCGGGCCCTGTTAAATTATTCACAAAGTATATAAACCATTCAAATTTTATAGTTTAGGTCTCAGTCATGGAGGTTTGTGGGATAAATTCAGAGCCAGGGTAGAGAGAATTGGGTTCATCATAATTAGGTGCAATGTTTTCAAAATGTATTTTATTAAAGTTACCTTGTTAAATATGTAATGTAATTCCTGAGATAGAAAATCACTTTACTTTAAAGGAATATTTAGACATTTTGGGGAAATAAGCTAATTTGCTTTCTTGTTGAGCGTTAGATGAGATGATTGTTACCGTTCTCCTATTTGTCCAGTGAATACTGTATAAGGCTTGCGGCCACTAAGCTTAGCTTAGCATAAAGATTCATAACAGGGGGGTCAGTGGTTAGCACTCTCGCCTCACAGAGGTCTTGGGTTCGATTCCCGGACAGTGCAGGGCCTTTCTGTGTGGAGTTTGCATGTTATCCCCGTGTTTGCGTGGGTTTCCCCCACCATCGAAAACATGTAAGGTTAATTCTCCTGTCAGTGCCCTTGACCAAAGCACTAGCTAAGAGGTGAAGTTGCTCCTAATACTTAGGATGGGTTAAAAGCAGAGAGACCAAATTTCACTCTGCCTAGTATTGTGTATGATTATGTATGTGACAATATTGATTCGATTTGATTTGATTTGAAACAGCTAGCCTGGCTCTGTCCAAAAGTAAAAAAATGTGCCTACCAACACATCTAAAGCTCACTAACTGCCACGTTAAATGGCATTAGTAACAAAAACAAGTTGCAGTTTTAAGGGGGTTATGTGCTGCTATTAAAAGTAACAACAAGACTTCAGAAGGTCACTGCTCCTGGCTAAGAAATCCGCCATACAACCCCATGTAAAACCACAACTTGTCGTTTGTAGCCTTGGGTTTTTGCATATATTAAACCAACAAGATATAGCGTTAGCGTTTAGTAGTGAGCCTTAGATGTGCTGATATAGGTGGAATTGTTACCTTTGGACAGAGCCAGGCTAGCTAAATCCCCCTGTTTCCATGTATTTAGGCTTAGCTAAGCTAACAGGCTGCTAGCTGTAGGTTAACAATTACTGTAGGCTACTGGCATGAGTATTATTTTCAGATTACTGCAGGGGGGGGGGCTACTACAAAGTTTTAAATCTTCACCACTCCATTCAAACCATAAATCCAATCCATCATTACTACTTTACTATAGGGAAAGCATCAAACTATCATTCACAGGTTCTCACTGTCAATCATTGTGATGGGGACCAAGGGGAGAAAATTCTCTGGATCTTTTTTTGCTCCATGGGCAGATCTGAGGCTCTGTGAACAATCATAATGTACAGGCTCTTTACATGGAGACAAGCCAATTACCTTCCTCAGCAATGCCTGTCATTTGTCCTACAGTGATTCAGGCTCTAAAGCAGGCACCTCTCCTCTCATGTCTGACCTGTGGGGTTCAGCGTAAGGCAAGGTCATCCCTGTACACACTCTGATGTGGTATCATGTGGGATGGAGGGGTAAAAAAATCACTTTGAACTTCTTCTATCATCATATAGCCCTCTCTACTGGTCCGGCCAATGTGTTTGCGCTCACGATGGTGGTATGTTTTCTGTTATTGTGCATTGCATCAGATCCGGATGACCCTTTGACAAGGCTCCTTTTTGTGATATAATGAGTGTCTAAAAAGTGGAAGAATAAAAGATGAGAAGAACACGGTGCCAGATTGTACTAAAGCACAGTAACGGAAGACAGAGACCATTGTGTTGTGTCTGTATTAAAACCAGAGCCCACAACCCTGCAATCATCTCTCTCCCTATTGTATGGCTTGAAAAATCAGAAATACAAGAGACAGGCTTCTTTGTGAATACTGATATCTTTCCGATGCAGGAGTTTCTGTTGGGCCACCTAGATTTTATTATTACGTTATCAAGTTAAGCTGTGGTTTCTGCATGAAAGAGAGGAAGCAAACTACTGGGAAAATGGAAAACAATACAGTCAAGCTTTGTCCTGCACCACACGGGACCTCTGGTGAAGGTACTGTTAGAATTGTAAACAGCATTTTTCACTCACCACAACTTCATCCAGGGACTATCCTCAGCATATTGTGCTGCATCCATGAAGACAAGCTCTTTTTTGATTTTTATTTTTATCGAATGAGCATATGGGGCAAGTATGTGCCTTCTCTGCTTGCTAACCTTCAATGCTTAGCCCTAGGAAACTGTTATTTGTCAGTGCTATAAAGCAGATTGCTGTCCAGTGGTTTCAATTAACATCAAAGAGCTCTTCGCAGGCAGTAATAGTTATATCAAAACCTGAAATGTATTATTTAGGTTATGTGCTGGAGCCCTCCAAACGATTATGTCCTTGTGCAGAAGAAGGTTTTCTTTTCTTGCTGACTTTTTCCATTCCATAGACTCCACCGCCTTCGCCCCATTCCTTTGATGCACCCCCACATTACTCCTGTACAGTCTCTTCGTAGCACCAGGGTACCTGTGTGGCTCACACCCGGTGGCCTATTAGTTACAGGGCATAAAATGTGACACTACAATAGTGATGGAGAAGTCCTGTATAGATAGCTAGGCTAGAATTCGGCAGATTTTGCAAATTCTCCCAGGTTTTGCTATTCACTTCTAATACATTTATAATGTATTCACTGATGGTCCTGGTACATGCATTATATTAGGATATGCAAAATGTACAATGTGTAACAGGTGCATAGTTGAGGATAGGCATTCTGAGTGTTAGATGAGAGTTGCCTCTTTGTATCAATTTATAAGGACAGTCTTTCATCTAACTGTGACACCACATGCTCTATTACCATGGTCTTTCTAAGCAACAACAGGCTCGCTTACAGATTGTAAAATGAATGTATTATCTTATCAAAATAAGATGGTACATTACATTTATGATTGCAATGAAGAGCCCATTTAAGTATAGGGCATTTTAAATTATTCAAATGGTTCAACATTGTTAACAGGGTGTTTAGCAGCAGCTCATGTGTTGAAATGCCTAAATGGTCAGGCACAGGTGTTTGAGGTATAGCCATAGCCAAAATTCAGTCAAGAGTCATAGATATATATGGTTCATTTGGATCTAAATCTATTCAATGTATGGGGGCCAGCTGTAAACAGCTTACCTGATGATGTGAGATACAGTTTTCAGGTGTAAAGAATTGTGTTAAAGGTAATAGGAAGAGGAAAGGTGGGTGAAAGAAACGAACATGCAGGTAAAAATGTACTTATTTGTATAATGAGTAAACCAGCAATAATTAAATCTGCATCTGTCAGGGTTTTGGGAGTATCTTCCCTCTGCTTCCTCATGTTTCCCAGTGTTTTTCCCTGCCTTGTGTTTCCTGTCTTGTTTTGTTTGTCTGGAGCCTTCCACGGAGCAGACCAGTCTCTCTCTCCTCCACACCTGCAATCACTCACCTGCGCCCCGCCTACCTGCACACCTGCAACTCATCCCGGTTCATCACCATCTCCTGCAGTATTTAAACACCGGTTCAACCACCCAGTCTTCGCCAGATCGTACTATCCCTACCGTGGTATTTACGTCGGGCTCTTCCCTCTACAACTTCCTATGAAGATTGTTCTAGTGTTTTGTCTCAGCAATTTATTGTTTCCCTCTGTCTCCACATCCAGAGATCCTCCCGTCTGCCTGTCTCGCTCCGTGGATCCTCCAACCACCTCTTGCCTGCCTGCCTCGTTCCTCCCCGCTCCTGCAACTCCTCCAGGAACTCTCAGCCTACCAGCCAACACCCTTCATCCCCTGGTTATGCGGACACGCTACCTCCACCTACCTGTCTATCTGGCTTCCAGCCGTTCCCGCTCTCACCTCTCTGGAAAAGTAACAAATAAACCTTATTTGTTCCCCTACCGCCGACGTTGTGTCCTGCCTTGTATTCTGGGTTCAACCAAACAAACTACCTTAACCGTAACAGCATCTCACAACTTTCACTTAAGTCTGTTATGTAGCAGCAGCGCAGTGATCACTCAGATCACCATGAAGAAGTTATAGTAACTGTTACTGTTTTTTTCCTGTGCTACTCTTTAGTTTTATGTTTAACACCTTTTTGTGTAATATGCTATTTTCAGCTTGTATCAAACAAGTCCAAGTCCTAGGTGTTGGACTGAATCTGTGTATTTTGTTGTGGATTTCCTCTCCTTTGTTTTGTGAGTATTTGATGTGTTGTGTATGTTGCATATGACAGAAATCAAAATCAAATCACATGAATATCACTGTCATGTGATGTGTTTTCTGCCAGTATAAGGCAGAATGACAGTATGATGATGCCAGCATGGTTGTGGTCCATGTGCAAAAGGCTGCTTTGACCAGTTAAAACATGGCTGCCTTCCTTTTACATTGCCTCAGTATCATACCTTTGACTGTGTTTTCACTAATCGGAATTGTTAGCAGCGAGGTCCAGAATGGATCAGTGCAAATGATCTCAAACTTCAGTTTGCAATCCTACAGGGACAGAAGTGCCAGACCTGCTGTCCAGCTAATATAACTACCTTTCTTTAATTCCCAGTGAAAAAGATAGTTTCTTAAAGCCACCATGAAAGCTCTGCAGGGACAGAAGCTATTTGTTGCCTTTAGCCCTTAGCTGGAATATTGTTGAAACCTTGCAACCCCATGCCGAAGGCTTATAGTGCACAGAGGACTCTTCAAAATGGTTTAAAAAGGACATGTGCTATTCAATACATGTTGATTAAGCCTCAATAAATGATCGTATAGCACCACAGGAAAGAGCCCTTTGGTTAGCGAACAGAAAGAGCATGCAGCCTTAGTCTAAGATGTGGTACACCTCCTTGTCTGGGATCACTTCCAGACACCGAAATGAGGAAGTGCTTTGCTATTGCTGTGATTTGAATACCATGATCACTTTTATAAGAAACCCATTAAAAGTGAGGTTTTGACATACAAAAGAATCCCTTTTTAAATCGCACGCACAATGTCAGGCTGAAAGACATTATAAAACTCTATACGGAAGCATACATCCTCTGTGTGTGTCCTTGCTTCGCGCACCATCAGGGGGGAATATCTTTTGTAGAGGCAGAGATGACCCGTTTTCTGGAGACGCCGGTGCCCTATCGCTCAGCGCCATGTGGCAGATTAATCGCACATTTGTTCAGCATGATACAATCACCCACGACCGGACTTAACTTTTAACAAAGACGTCTGCCTGAAATATGCTGATTTGTCAAAACACTCCATGATCTAAGAAAATAAGTCGTTCTGAATAGGACCAGCTGAGGTGGACACAATGGCCCAGTGTGACCCCTTGCTCCACCTGCTCTTGACAGTGTTTATAAAGTGCCAACTCCTCTCATTAGCGCTCCTATTACCCCAGAGTTATAGCAGCCCCACAGATCAAACGCAGCCAGAGAGTGAACAATGGCTGATATGGCATTAATATGATATGTAAGAGTTCAACAAATATTGGAAGGGTTCTCTTTGATGGGGACTGTTTTACATTAGAGGCTTTTTATTAGGGCTTTTCTGGTCTTTAATGTGCATGTTTTCCCCTTGAGTCAGTGTTACCAAGTTTAGGTCTTGTTGTGTGACCAGTTGCTGAATTCAGTAGAAGACGCACATACGGAGCACACACGACAGTGATTGCTAGTACACACTCAGGACATATATTGGTAGTCTTTTGATGTGCAAATCAAAATCCCATCTGGGTTAATAAAGATCTGTTCTATTGTATGCTTTATTCGCTGGTGCATTGATGCTACACACACATTAATTGAATTCATCTGCCCATTTGTTACTTATAAATGTTAAAAGTGTACGCTGATGAATGTGAAACTGATTCAAGTCTGGCAAGTCATCAGGAATTCATCTGACAGCCCGAACTGTACCCAAACCCAACAGTCTGACTACTGACATGAACCCTGAAATGTGTTTATTTATCCATGTACATTTCTCTTCATTTCCAAATTAGTTTACATTATGGAGCGTGCTGATGGTGACAGGTACATTTAACACTGGCTGAGAAGTTTAAATCACACCCAACTTCCCATATACAGAGCTTCTTGCATTCTCTTGGAGGCCGCCTTCACGTCTAATTACTGTACAATCAATTGAATGGCAGGTTGGTTGAGAGTGGAACGCACAGGCACCCTCAAAGGTTAAAATGAGAATTTGGTAGAAAGTGTCACAAAAATTAGGGGCCTGTGTCTTTTTCGGTTTGCTTCTCATTTGCTTTCAGTGTTCCTCTTCTTTTCTTTCCTTTTTCATAAAGGGATGGAGGTGCACTTCATACTGTATATCCTGAAAAATATACATCATCTCCACAAAAATAGATGAACTGTTTTCCTTCAGCCATGGATATGTTTCAAATGCACAAGCCCTAGTTACACTTTGCCAAGTAATTTTTCAAGATCATTAGCCATTTTTCCGTTCAGACAACCGCTATAGGTTTGTGAAGGGGTAAAGACTCAGATTAGATGTAATAATTCTCTGAGCAGTATTGAAAATCTTTTGGACGCAGTGCCACATGTGTTTGCATGTCTGTTTTGTTTGGCCAGAAACTGACAGCAGCTTCTGGTTATCCAGAACCCATTAGATGCTTTGATCCCAAATGGGCCTTGTTTCCATTTGCTGAAAATAGTCTTCTGTATTGGTGCTGTGGTACATGGATTGGACCTCTGTGATTTGTTTCTACGTGTTAAATATGATGTCTTGCTAGATCACTTCAAGGCACACAGGCACACATCATCCTTCTCCATATTTTCATTCTCATTTTTACCATCATCAATAACCGATTCCACTGCTGAAACATGATAAATACTTATTAGCTGTTTTGGGAACATTATCTCTCAGGGAGGTCTTCTGAGGATTGCAGGATAATTTATATTGCCTGTCAATTGATCATCTCTCTGAGACAGATTCACTACACTCTGCGTAATTACTGATGTTTTGGTGATGTCACAGTGTCAGACTAACATCCTGACCTCTGAAAATCTGTACACCATGCATCACAGAAGTACCACACACTTAGAGGTAATACTTTCCATGCAACTCTGACACAAAAGCAGCCTCGAGCCGAAGTTTGAACAATTCAGCAAATTATGTTGTTTTGTGGTATATGGTTAAGGCAGATTAATGAAGAATGTGGACTGTCTTGCTATACGCTGAGGACAAGCAACTAACAATGTCCAAAAAAAAAAAAGAAGAAAAAAAACACCACAGCTTTTTTACACATGTAGATCGGATATGTCATGGAGCCAAGTCCCCATTTCAACACTGTGTCAAAGGCGGCTCTGGACCGCATCCCGAGCTCTTTGCTTGTTTGTCTTTTGTAAAAAAGGACAACTACCCCAGCAGTGCCAAAGCACCCCAGGCCCTTTGATATGTGAAAGCCTAACAGTGGGACTGCTCCCTGCTCAGCTGGTACGCAGATGTGTGTGTCTGTGTCTGTGTGTGTGTGTGTGTGTGTGTGTGTGTGTGTGTGTGTGTGCGAGTGTGTGTGTGCGAGTGTGTAGGGGGAGCCCGCTGTCTGAACCGAACACAGATTAGTGACTTCTTTTTTTTATTCCTAATAAATAAACCCCAGTGCATGCTGGGGTATGTGTGAGGGGAAAATAACATGCCACCAGCCAATCAGAAGCAGGTGGTAGGGCTTGGTGGCTACAGACCCTGCAGCTCTTATCATAAAACAACTGCACTTTTAACTTTAATTGTAGTTGTGGATAGATTTTGGGGTTTGGGTTAGAAGTGTTTTATTACTTCGGACTGGAATCAAAGCAACAGAAATGTAATTATGTTAAAAGCAGGCAACAATTTAGTTGTAATGGATGGTGGCCAAGTTTCAGGCTGAACTCACTGATAAGGGTACTGCCACACACACAAAAAGGGAATGTGACTAAGTTTAGTCAAAAGTGACACAGTTTACTGTACTTAAGTACTATTCTGAGATTCTTGTACATTAGTTGAGTATTCCCACCATGCTAATTTATACTTGTACTCCATTACGTTTCAAAGGAAAATATTGTATTTTTCACTCCACTACATTTATCTGGCAGCCGTAGTTACTAATTACACTGCAGATTTAGATTTTACATACAAAACATATGATCAGTTTATAAAATATGTTTCAGTGTTTCTAGACTGAACTATCCAACAGTAGAAAAAGTAGTTAAAATTAGCTCCTTGTTGACAACTGTAACAGTAAAAAGCTGTTCACACATTAAACCATCAGTAATAATAATCCCCAATAATTTAACATTCAATACAATAATTCCGTCAATGCAATGACAGAAGCCAATCTGCTGCGTAATGAGTACTTTTACTTTTGACACTTTAAGTACATTTTGTGCATAAAACCTCTATACTATTTCTTCATTAAAATTTGAATGCAGGACTGTAATGGAGTATTTCTACACTGGCAGTGATACTTTTGTTTAAGTAAAGGGTCTAGGATATGTCTATGTCTATATGGCAGTATTTTCATGTAACGCTGAAATTGAGCAATTGAAGAAATTGAAACAACTTCTCAGTATGAACTTCATTTTCAAAACATCCACACAAGCTTTTTTTCTTTCATTTAATGTTTCTAAAGATAGACCAGAATAGTGTTCAAATTCCAATTTTAGTCAGACTTCAATTGATATTTACATTCTTTGGTTTACGATGCACAACTATTTCCAGATATGGGATGCACTATTCTGGTTTCTAGCCACCACTGTAACCAGTTTAATTTGTCAGAAGTAAATGCCAATACAAATATCAAATAAGTGCAACAACTATTTGGGCGTGTGTGTGTTCCTCAATGCCTCCAGTCAGTCGTCAGTTAGTGGACAAAATAACAGCTGCAAGACAGGTGACACTCCTGTTAGAGCGGTCAGAAACACACACACACACACACACACACACACACAGGCACTTCTACTACTGTACATCTGACTTCCTCTACACTCCTCCGACTGTAAGATGGCGGTTGTTAATCTATAAGCTGTCTGTATAGTGAGCTGTTGAAATAGGCCATAGGTAGAGCTCTATGTGATGTTCTCGGCTGCGGTTCGGGGCTGATGGCCTCCAGTGAGTTTTTCTCTGAACCTAGTGGGGGAGATTATGATGAAAGGAGCAGAGAATGAGATGACACACCCTGTCTCCATAATTCGCTGCTTCATCATGAACAGAGGCATTAAGCGCCCCCCTTTTTCTCTCTCCGGAGAATCGTACATGTCACACCGCACAGTGCCTCAGTCACCTCAGGTGTTTCGCACGCACATCAACGGAGGCATGGCATGTCGTCAGATTACTTCATCCACAGCGTCTGAGATCACAGAGAAAGAAATATGACTGATAAAGCCAAGCAATTATGCTTCACGTCGTCGTGGAGTTTCCCTCACCACTAAAAATAGTGTGTAAGGTACTGCGCCTTGAGGATCTTTCAAATGACAATTTCAGTGGAGAGTTTTGGTGTTTCTTTGTTTCAGTGCTGAAACAGAAGCTTTGCCACCCTGCCAGGAATACAACTCTTGGGGAAAACAGATGTATGCTACATTTATTCTCATTGCTACATTTTCACATTGGCTAGCTCTAATATAATGTCCAAGAGCCATGCTAAAGGTGTAATCTGGCCCCAAGTGCTCAAATTCACACGCAAACCAAATGTTTTTAGACTGGTGGTGAATTTATTAATTTCAGTTTCTGTGAGTTAAGCTGTCATTATTTCATCCGTTTAAATCATTTAAGAATATGGCTGGCCCTAGTGATGAAATACTGCTAAATGGGAATGAACTTTGCTATTCTATATAACATAGAGACATGGAGACATGGAGCCCCATGTCACAATGGTAGCATGCCATGCAAGTTAGTTGCACTCCACATGTAAAGAATATAAAAGTAGCCTGCCATAAATATGTATACACAAATGTATTTCTTCATTTTTTTCAGTTTTTTAATACATGAACATTTTGTAAATGTTCATCTCCTGTGCATTTAAGATGCTTTCTGATAAAAACAAAAAGATGCCCGTATTTTGACCTCTCTCACATCTGACCCCAGTTTCACAAACTGTAAATCAACAATTTAAAAAAAGCACAAGAAAAGCAGCAATCCAAATGCTGAACCACAGAAACATCAGCCTGCCATTTTTGGGGCCTTTCCCATAACCCTTAGCTCTTGGTAATTAGTCAGCAATTGGAGATAAAGCGTGTGATTGGGAGTGAAAACAACGTGGGGATCGCAGACTGTGGTTTGGAATGGCAAATTCCTCTGGGAGACTCAAGTCTGTCACAGAAGGAAGCGCTTGATTTAAAGGCGTTGATTCAGTAAATTACGCGCTCTGAGAGGCAGCACAGGAGTTTTTAATTGCAAACATTAAATTACAGACTGAGAAATTGTGGCGTGTACTGTACAGTATGTATTTAGACAGACTTGCAGCTGTAGCTTTGGTCCTGATTAAGCGTCAGCGTCATCAAGGCACCTACTTGCTGTTCATGGTGTGTGTTATCTAAATGTCTACAGGTAAGCACAGACAATTTCTACGTCCGTATTCCATTTACAGCCAATAAAAGAATATTAAGCTTATAGGTTTCATGGATTGTTCAAAATTTCATAACACATATAAAGTATCTGTGTCTATGTGTATTACCTGCTTTTTCTTTTGCTTGAGAGACCTAGTTTACTTACGTGCACTTTGATGTGCTTTACATGTTACTGATCCTATTTTTAAGGAAATTTCTTTGTCTCAGGAATAATACAAATACTTTATACATTTGGCAGCTGTAATATGGTTAAATTATCAACGCGAAACCATTTAGATGACTTCGTGTCTGGCACTATATCCCACTCATTTGTATTGATACACTTAGAATGTGGCATATGACTGACTCACTTTCGCCGCACTGAATTTTTCTCACATATGTAAAAGTTGTGATATCCGGTCCACCGAAATGTCTACATAGTGATTTTTGGTTTTCACTGTGGTTGTGCTAATCTCCCAGTGGCACCAAACAGATTTGTGTCTCTATATTGGGCTCTGCAATGGTTAGCGTTCAACTACGCTGATCACTTTGTGGAAGGATATGTGTGTGTGTAAAACCTGCCTGTAGCACGCGTGTGTTTGGGGGTCCCTAAATACGGCATGTGTGCTCCCGTGTGTGTGCACACGCAGCGGTGTTACACATGGGTGTGAATGACTTGGTCTTGATTGTGCGCATCTGAACGTGTGCGTGTGACAAGTGTGTTGTGGGGGAGGACTGTATAATGTCAACAAACAGCAACAGCAACAACAACAACAGTTATGCTGGCTGCCACTGAGCCTCAGCTATGTTGTAATTAGAAGTGGATGAAAATGTGGGACAACAGTGCCTTTAACCGTAACCAAACATTTCTCTCAGGCGAAGGATTACAGACAGAAACTGAATG
Source organism: Coreoperca whiteheadi (assembly GCA_011952105.1). Lineage (NCBI taxonomy): Eukaryota > Metazoa > Chordata > Actinopteri > Centrarchiformes > Sinipercidae > Coreoperca > Coreoperca whiteheadi. The sequence goes on from CM022485.1 coordinate 25,934,693, forward strand.
CGGTCTGCTCTCCCTTCTGCGTGCCACATGGCCCCGCTCCTCTGGCCGCTGATCCTGGTCCTCTCCTCTGCCACCGGCCATTTGGGTCTGCACCCCAGATGTGTGATATGGTCACCTTCAACCACTCAAGTGACTCACCCTTTGTGTATACATGCATGCAAGTGTGTGTGTGTGTGTGTGTGCACTGCATTCCTATATTATCCTCCAGTCTGTGCTGCCTCCCACTGGCTGGGCACGATACTGACAGTGACACAAACTAAATCCTCTCTTGAGAGACAAATAAACTTAAGTAATAATGCAAGTAATTCATTTTGCATTTGTGTTAACCTGCCTGGAGTTAACTGCATCAACACAATTCAGAAGTCACTGAACCGTAATAAATCACTTTCACATACTAACCCTCAACCAGTTGGAACACCAAGAAGTTAAATAAATGCTAACAAGGAGGTGCAAATCCAATGTTGCCTCACATCTGTATTTTCCACTGTCAAAAAATGAATGATTTTTCACTGCAGCTCGGTTTAAAACAAGACCACCACATGCGTGAATGAGTTTCAGGCTCTGAGCTCTACCACCATGTCCTGGCATGGGGAGCACATCTGAGAAAACTTGTAAACAGTCAACCATAATCATATGTACCCTGAACTGAGACATGATTAATCTAATCCCTGCCTGTCTGAAAATGCCAGCAAATGTCTCTCTTCTGGAAAGCAGTCAAGATGGGCTTGCCCTGTGGATATACATTGCAACGGCTGTGAAAAGATAGAAGCAAAAGAGTTTTATCCAATTTGCTAAGTTGATCAGGTTACAGGGACGGCATGCTTCACTGGGTGTGTAACCCAGTGAAATCTGCAGCCTGGGGATTGCTGAGACCTGTTATCTGTTGCCCCTTCTCTGTTTCCCTTGCACATCTTAGACCGACCTCTGTGCATCCTCTCAAACATAGATATTGAGTTTAAGAGTTTAATTGGCTGCAATAAAACAACACAAAGCCTGCTTTGTTTTCCAAACACTCCATCCAAATAAGGGAGTTTGCTGCCAGCATCCCGAACCCTGCGTGGGACTGGGTGTCTGCAGGGAAGCAGGGCTACAAGTTCAACTTTGGGCCTGACCTTCAACATTCCTGTTACCCATGTTTCGCCCTCCTCAGCCTCCTCTGGGGTTCAGTCAGGTGGGAGTGAGTCCCTCACCCCTACAGCAGCAGCAAGAGAGGGGGTTTGAACGCGGACAGAATGGTTTGCTCAGCAGCCTGTTGCTCCGGTTTGTTTGGAGCTGCGGTCCTCGCTGGAATATGTAACCAAATTCCTTTCCCTGTCCCACAATCGGAGTTTGCTGCCAGCTTCCCTGGCAATGAGGCCCTGAATTAGGGCCAGTCCTCCTGCTCATCCCACAAAGCCTTTCATGTCCAAACCGCAGCCTGAGCGAGGCGCCTCGGTTTCAACAGCAGCAGACCAGCATATGTTTGCCTAATTCCTGAGACATGATGACAGTGGTCTCCCAGCCACGAAAAGACAGCTTCAGTTTTTTTTCTTCTTCCTGCACTTTAATTATTATTTTCTGTTGTTGATGACTTCCAACAGTTACACACCACATGTTTTCTCATTACACTGTTTTTTTTTCTTCTTTTTGTTTTTTAGCAACCCCCAAACCCACACCCCTTTTCTCCCCCCCAACCCCACCACCTCCTCCTCCACCTCAGTCACCCTTGTCTTCCCACAATGCTTTGCTAGCGCATGACCCTGCAACTGGAAAAACCAAAGAGCAGCGGGGGAGGTTTTTCATTGCCCAGCAGGAGATGGAATTGTGGTTGGTTAATACCCACAACTGCTAGGTGTAAGAAAGGATCACAGAGCTGAGAGGTGGACACAGTCTTCCTGCCACAGGTCACAGCAGATTACTCAGAACTAGGCCTGATCTCGTAAAGACAGGGCGTCGGAGAGCAACACCCAGCGTTGCACCCAGCGATGCCCTCTTGAACTTGGATTCGCACTTACTTGGCGCCTCGTACTCCATCAGACGCTTTGTTTTCCGCTGTCTGGGGTGTTTCGCTGATTTAATATTTTTATGAAATGTAGAGCACTTTAATCATAGAATGCAATTAGGAATATGAATTTGGTGTTTTCACCACAGTGGCTCCAAGCAGCCGCCAGCTGGAGCAGGTAGGCGCTCACTGAATCTCGACAGTGATGGATGAATTGGCTGTTGCTGGAATCAAACTTGCAACCTTACGGTGTTAGAACTTGGCGCCCAGTCTCAAGGCGTGATTGTCATAAAAACTAGAACAACACCCAGCGACATGTCATGAGCCCTTCTTGACCCTCTCTTCACATTAACTGGCGCCTGCAGAAGCGCACAGTTTGGGAAATATTCTTTTTGGTGTCAGAGGAGGCTTTATTGATGGCGTGATGTTAACAAAAAACATCACTGTTAATGCCCACACAATCTAAAGTGTAATCTCCAACCTCTGTCTTATTAAGCACAGAGTCTATTTGCTGGAGAGGTGAAACACAGAGCCACAAATCTGCTACAGAGCCAGAGAAGCGCTCTGTGCAGCCAAGAGAAATAAGCACCAGAATCGCATTGAAAATAATCAGAATTTGTGGCGCATAATGGTTTGCTTTGAAGGGAAAGGTATTCATATTTTCTGTTCTTTATTCCACTTATCAGTAGCCCTACTCTCTCTCCCCTCGGGCCAGTCTTTTGGGAGCTAAGACTCCTTGGCTCACATCAACTGCCTGTGGCTGTCATTGCATGTGTTTAGTTTCACCGCTAGTTTCCTATGGCTTACTGTGGCCCTGCTATCCTCTCAGATGGCGTGTGACACACACTTATCCCAGGCATATCTGAGCATCCTCTCCTGCCAAGTCAAACAACTCTCTGTATATTGCTGACGTCTAACCCAATATCTTTGGACTTTTTAAGACGTGTGCTTTTTTCTGCTTTTCATGTACAAATCTGACCATAGTTTCAAATACTCAATCATTAAATTCTCAGCAATGCTTGCTGAAACATTCAGAGTTTATTTTATTCCTGCATGTACAGACAGCCGCAATACATTTTTAGCAGCCGCGGCAGGAGCCGTGTGTATTTTAACGCGCTGGCCATATGTGGCACCCTGACCTCTTCCATAAACAGAACAGTCTGCAGTGCACCATGGGTCTGTTTCACCAGTTTGGGAGAGGAAGAGAAGGAGGTGGTAGAGTGGTGCTATGGGAGGGGTTCTGTTGGGGTAGTTTGAATGGAAGTCATGGTGGAGCCGCTCCCCTTTGAGGAAAGATGGGCAGCACTTGAAACTCTGCATTTAACTGAGGTCCAGCTCATTCTTGTATAAGTTAAGCCAAAGACTTCATCCGTCTGTTTACCAGAAGGTTGACAGAATTAACTTGAGAAGGATTTCCTGTCCTTAAACTCTCAGGCAACATCCAATCCTTCAGGAAAGTCCAAATATATTGGAGTGTTTCAAATCCAACCCTGCATCCTTTGTGCTTTGTAGTACAGTCTTGGATGCAGAACAGTGGCTAGGTAGAACAATTAGCTTTCCTTGAATAAACAGCTCTTTCTCTCCAAAACAGACGATCAGTCTCTGTGTTATGGGGTCTTTGATTGATGTGGGTGGCCAGAGTTGAATGCTAGTTACTCTAAGCGTTCCCTCGGGCCTTGGAGCCCTATCATTGCAAAGGCCCCCCTGTGGCGCTCTACCTGCAGGTATCAGGTGTTGTGAGAGCTTTCGTGGGGGGTGGGCTGGGGCAGGGTGGGGTGTAATTACACATGCATGTGAAGGAAAGGCCTCTGAGGGTAATGAGGTTGGGAGGATGCTGCCATCTCAGCGGGTGGTCCCTCCCACCACTCTGACACCGATCCCCCTGCCTCTCTGTCTGTGGCTGCTCACGCGAGTCGCCCTGCCCCCCCCCCCCCGAGCCCCTCCTCTCCCCATGCTTGGACAATCGGATGGGCTTCAATGGGGGCCTGGAAGTGGCGCCCACCCCAGTAGCTCCAGCCAAGTAGGCTCCCAGAGCTGCTTCCAGGCATTTCATCACATTACATCAGATCAAAAGCAATAAGCTAATTACAAACGACTGTGGGCATGCAAGCAGTAAATACAGAATCAACATAATTGATTTAATCCTCTCAATGCTAAGTGAAAAACTTATCAATGCCGCGGCCAAAATTACAGCCCTGTTTTCCAGGGCAACAGCGACAATTGGATGAATTAAAAGATCACATGAAGTTCATTCAACCAAAGTAAACTCTAGTGACGCCAGCGTAATTCATACAGAAACGCTTGGCTAAATGGAAAGGGAGACACATGTAATTTTAGGCCTCGGTGTTGCGCCTAGGACACATTTAGACTTACTTGTTTTGTTTGTTCATCTGTTTTCTTTTTGCCATGAAGAGGGTTTTGTGTGCATGACTTTCCTCCATCACTCATTTTGGCCGCAGTGAGGGGGGAAGGAGGATGTTTAATGCATGCCTCAATGTGCATCCTAAAAGCAAAAGCATTAGGAACGATAGTGAAAATGCAAAGGGTTTTCATCAGCGTTTACTTATTCATGATGCGCTGAGAAAAGCAACATATTTTAGAGCAAATCCATGTTATCATTGGAGAAGCTTCCCCACAGAAGTCATTTTCCACCTGAGGACATGCGCTTTAATGACAGTTTGAGGTGGTGCCGCTGGAACAGAGATACAGACTCCATGTTCACAACACATGCAATATCAAAGCAGAGGGGAGGAGGGGGGATTTCCATATAAAACTTGTGCTGTATGATAAGGTTATGATTCCTTTCTATCTTATCCTCTTTTTAATCATCATTCTGGGATGAACATACAAAATTGAATTTCTTTTTTTCGAATATTTTCCACCTTACCAGGCATGCCTTGCTCTTCTAGTCTCCTCTATTTGCCCTGCAGGACTTCCCTGGTATTTATCTGGTACTTAAACACACATTCTTCACTTTTCTTAATGCACTTTTTATTATTATTGTCATACTCTATATCATTTAAAAAATAACTTGCTTCTTTTCTGATTTGTTTTGGCAAACAAAAATGGCAAACACAGCGCTTTAGAATCTTTTTCAATTGATTATTGCAGTACTTTGCACACCAGAGCACTTCATCCGTTGTATTTTTTGACTGTAGTGGTTGTGTGTACATGCCGCACAGTGCCGAACTTGAGTGTTAGCATGTGTGTGTGTCTGTGTGAGTGAGAGCGAGAGAGCAATAATGTGTGTCAAATTGGCTTGCCCCCTTTCTTGTCTTTTGGCTCTCGCGCTGCAGTGGCAGCCCTCTATCTGACCTCTCATATGTCACACAGCGCTCTTATCCAGCATTGTTTTCCTGGAAGATGTCGACCGTGGCCTGATCATGAACTGTGAGCCCCCAACCTCACCAATACACTGGGAGTTTGTAGTACAAGTAAGCCATCTAATGGACAACAATGGAAACAATTTTGGTGTCAAGCTTATCTATCTATCTATCTATCTATCTATCTATCTATCTATCTATCTATCTATCTATCTATCTATCTAGGGTTTATAGGGTTTATAGGGTTTATAGGGTTTATAGGGTTTATAAAGATTAGTGCTCTGGAGTGGAATAATTGCAGCGAATGAATGTCCAAACAGCAACCAGTGTCCTCTGCACTGCTGTCTGGGGCTTGTTATTTTCTTATTTATCCTGCATAAATAACCTCAAATTATCCATAAAAACATAATGTCTTAGAATTCTTCCCACTTCATCTGGCTCTGATTAATGCTTTTACAGCATGGAATTAAATGTGCTGGAGACACGACCCGTGCATGTATGGGCCCCAGAGGAGGAGAGCTGTGACTCCTTAAGGGGTGGTGGTGGTGGTGGGGG